>JBAIZL010000016.1:1779305-1939305 GCA_036971475.1 Prosapia bicincta
TTGTTATTACCCTGATGTCACATTGATTGCAATTACCTTGCACAAGTTTGTTGTGATACAATTTTTAAATGATAAAGAAATAGCTGCCCAGTGAAGTGTTTTGTTTAGGCTTACTGAGCCCCATTTCGGGAGTAAATAACCGATTCAAGATGACGTAACCACAAAATCCATGTCGATGGATAGACACTCAAAACATTATTTACCATACATTTCATTTAATGCGGTTTTAATTTGATTCGATAATTGAGTACATTGAAATACTGTTACATCCAAATATCACCATAAAACTCTATAAGGGATATGCAAGGCCATGTGAAAGTTTTGATTATAACTAGATGATAGCTAAAGAGTGTTAAACTGTACTGTTTTTAAAATCTGGAACCACTCAATTTTACATTTTAAATTAGCTTTTCTATGATCTGATCGAGAGTGCCTTTATACGTGATTGAGTATGTAGAAACAACGCAAGTTATTGAGTTCAATACCGCATAGGATTTATACTAAAAGCTATTGGGAGTATAAAAGACAATTTAGCAAATGTATATTATGGTGTAATAGGGTGTTGTGAACTCAACACTTATAGACATGAAAATACAGAAAAACAAGTATAATATCTTCCATTAAAATCAAACAATATAACACAGAGTTGTAGGATGATATAGCGAAACACATTTATGCGACAATAAAAGGTCAGGTTCTGTAACTGTATAGTGAGGTTGGAGCTTATGTATTTAAGTAGAAACAAGTCCACAAATGACAAGGTAATGACAAATACAGTGACAAGGTGATGAAATGTTACACATGCAAGAACAAGTTCCAATAAGCTCTAATGGTAAGTGAAAAAATATACATTTATATAGACAATATTAAAAAATGTGATACTGAATAGTTGTTACAGAAAACAAGACAGGAAATGTAAAGACACAGATGGTAGAAAACCGTGTCTTACAAGTTATTACAGATGAGGATCGTAATTTCAGAAAGAAATGCACAAACAAGAAAATGAATGAGGGGTGAAACGATAGACTTTTCACACTTTTGCAAGTAGAGATAATAAGTAATGCGGTCAGTTTAACGATTTTAGGAATACTAGAATTTAAATTAGAAAACTCAAGTAAAGTTTACCATTTAAAATACTAGCTACTCATTACTTTTACGAAATGAATAAAATGACATTTTTCCAGTCAGTACTAATATGTTATGTAGATAAAATATTAAGTTAACCACTGTCTTGTTATATATGTTGAGGGAGATTATTGAAAGTTATTAATGCTATATCAATACATGTAATAGACATCTTCTGTGCAAGCATCAATTGGGTGGTTTGAATCGAACCTTTTGAATCTAGTTACTCTTTTTTTAGTATAATAATAAGGACAAAAAACTATATTCATTTATATATATCTATATATATATATATATATATATATATATATATATATATATATATATATATATATATATATATATATATATTACGAAAAAATTAAGCAACAGTATTACACTGAAATTACAAATGTTGTATTAAAATAGAACCCAGACCAATACGTGTGACCAAGACGTCAACGTCATATTGATACTACTTTCTTTATATCCCCATCATTCAATACATGAATACATTTCTTATATTTCATTTCATCCTGACACACCCAATGACTGTGATCAAATTGATTGAAAGAGAGTTTAATATTTTTCATTGCGATTGTTTAAAATCTAAGGATAAAATCTGTAAATACATTAAGGCAGATTGTAGGTTTGATATTTTATCTCACTTATTATTATTTATCCCATTGTTATTTCTCCCATTGATTGTGTGTACTTATTTATAGAATTTTTCATATTTATGGCCAAAATTGATTCCTAAATCTAGTTCTTATTTTTTATATTCTTATATCTATGTAAGTTTTAAGTCTATGAAATTGTACATAGTCCCTTGACACGCCTATATTACTGAATAAATTTCCTTAATACCAAATTAAATTTTAAATGACTAGTTTTTATTTGAAATATTTTATCAAATCCCTAGCAGGAATCATAAAAATGTAATTGTTGGTATTTTGTTTTTTAATCAATTATTTTTAATGGAGCACAGTAAATAATGTAAAGGTTGTACAGACACGTTTTCATATAATACTAATAATAAAATGTTAGAATCATTAAATAAATTGTATACAATAATTATTCGAAATATACAGGTTTGGAGAAAGGTACATGAAAGCCAAGAGAAAAAAATTATATTTACAATATAAAATAATTATATCTAAAAAACCCATGATTAGGTGATTATAATATACAGTATATCACTCGAGTATGATACTTTAAATAATTTGAGAAATATTTTAAAAGTGCCAATATTCTTGAGCTATGCGTTAACCTAAAAAAAAGATTGGGTTTTCTCAGTAAAATGTACAAATATTTTCATTACTGTAAAATAATTCAGTTTATCTATTGTTATATTATCAAAAAATAAAAATTTCATCATACTTTAATAGATGAAATATCTTATGATATAACTTGTAATATGATATTTGTTACAAAATTTGACATTTGTTTATTTTAAAAACTAATAATTTTCCTTTGCAATTTTATATACTTCTAACTTGATCATCTTTGGTTCTCCGATAATATTTTATCTATTTCAATGACTGTGAATAATATTTTTTTGGTTTCACTTTACCTTATTTTGTAGTTTCGACTTGAACGCTTTTTACTTTCTAGATAAATTCGAGAATTTAAAAATAAATATCGCTTTTCCATCATTTAAACCATTTTATTCTTACAATGACAATAATGCAAATATACACAACTCTCAAACGTGACACAATTCAAGACATATTAATACCATTTAAAAAGAAATTATTCCTTGTTTGTTTGTAACATTCCTTGAATGTTTGTATCTTGTGTAGCTGAGATGAAGGGCGATAACTAAACACAAAGCTTACCTCTTCTACGCTCTATATTGTGAACACAAGTAAACCTTGTGGTTAGAGTAGCGACCTTATTGTTGTGTTACCGGCAGTATGTTTGCGCCACGAACTCTTAGCACGACTAAAGGAATGAGTGATAATAATGAAAATAAATGGCGAGGTACACTTCATAGTAATACTAGTTTATATTGTTCTTTTAGTGTGTTTTTTTTAAATCGATAGAGTTTCCGTTTACTATTTCTGAGAAGTAATCAAATTAAAAATAATTAAAATTTGGTGTATATAACTTGTTAGTGCTGCAATACGTAAATAGTTACACCGTTTCTTTAGTGGATCGCTATTTAGAGACGAACGGGTCAAAAAACTTCAAGTGGTTCGGCATATTAGAAGTGTTCCAAACACAATCGGTCATGCCGTTTTTCATAATAGGTTAACAATGATAATTTACCATAAACGTAAACAATTTGTTTTTCATACCGAGGCTTGTGTATCTCATCAGACTTACAAAATAGGCCTACTGTATCTATAGCTTAGGGACCAGATCTCTTCAAATTGTCAGTTCATTGTACAGAAACTCCAATATATTATCGTCTTACGAAAAAAGTTTTTGTATTGTTTTATTTGTTTATTTTGTACTTGTAACTTATGTTTATTTATGATTTTAACCTGAGTAGCAAGCTCTGAAAGTTTACCTGCACAAATAGCTTTATTTGTGCCTTTTTTACTCCCCCCAAACGAATAGACAAGAGTGTTCGCTTTGTGTAATGGAAAATAATATTTTATTGGAGAATTACTTGTAATGGTAGTCAAGCATATGGTATTATACAAAATCAAATTGTATTACAAACAAAATGAGTTAAATTGGACCTTTGATGGAGAAATTAATTAAAGTAGAACTGATATCCACTTTGTAAATTTAGCGTCCTACGATTTGTTATATTCCTAGGATAGGAATATATTACCTTTTATTGCTTTCATTTGAAAATAGTTATTCCAGAAGAATGATTCTATCTGACAAAAGACACTTGCCATTTGTTCTAAGGTATTGCCCTGTTTGGCTCAAATCGACTATAGGGTTGACTCAAAACTACTGTTAACCAATAGGTCAATACTTTTATGATGGACATATGAGGCTTGCTATATATATATATATATATATGCTTTTATCTGTGTTCAAGACAAGCTCATTCTATCTGCGGAAATATAGTACAAACTGAAAATATACTTCAGGTACTGCTAGTCCGATACTTATGGGTGTACCCACATTTTGTTATTACAGAAAATGCCTGAACTAGAGAGTTCAATTAAAATCTAGGAAAGTTTCAATTGTTATTGAAATGAAATGTTTTTTAAAGGAATAAAAGATGTTAATTCAGAATTGAAATGACTTATAAGTAGATAGAGTAGAGATTTTAGAATTATGTGATAATTTGTGATTATATTTTAGTAATGAAAGATTCATTTCCATTACACTAAGAGAACATTTCAGTCTATTCGTTTGGGTGGAGCGAAAAACGCACGAATTAAAGTATTTCTATTAGAAAACCTTTAAGGCTTAGTTATAAAGAGTTTCCTAAAACGTTTTAGAAAATATTTGACATATTACAAACGGATATACAGGGTAAGAGCTTGAATATGCATATTTAAATTGGCAAAATTCAATAAATATTGTTTTAAAACTCTTTAATATTAAAAAGTGTATTATTTTAGAATTCATTAAAAGAAATGTACAGTGTATAGCTTCCGTGTAGCTCTATAATATATATTCAACTATAAACTTCAAAGTCATAACAAAGATTTTTTTCAATTTCAGTTTCACAACAAAAAACAAAACTCTGACAGAAATAAAATTGTTTAAAAAACGTCTATAGTTAAATATTTATTTGCAGCACTCGGTAATAAAATGGTAATTACAAACCCAGGCTGATTGTAACACCCCAAAGCTTATATAGCAATATAACTACCCACAAAGCACAAATTAATAAAAAAATTTAAATTAATAAAAAATTTAAATTAAATAGTTAAAAATTAATTTATAAAAGCAGTAAGGAAATGAAAAGAATAAACTTATAAGGTATGAACAACTCTCAATACGCGCGGCTAATTACAAAACATTTTGCATTAAGGGCAACTAAGTAAATATGTGTCATTTTTTTAAGAAAGTATTATTTGTGTTTAATCCAGTCTGCTTGGATCTTTACGCATTAAATACATCTATAATGACATATTTCCAATTATTTCTTAATCAACATAATCGTTACGAATCACGTTCTACTCCAAATTTCAAGTCTCTACCTGTTAAAGTCCTTACGTAAACAATCTCTTAGATCACCATCTTTTATAACTAGAAAATATTACAACATACTTAGAAAAATTATAATACGCTTGCAAATGGCAAAATCTAGGAGACATGATATTCAAACAGTATTTTGTAATGTACGTTATCTTTTAGTTAAAGCATTACCCTAACTATCCATTGAACTCGCTATCTTGGCACAATGTAGTTTCTTTCTTCAAAAATCACTAAATATTATTTTCCCCTTCAAATGTTTTTTTAATATTTTAAATTCAAGATATTAGGACATGCCACCATGTAAGGCAACTTTATTTACTACTTATTTGCTTTTTATTTGAAATTTCCATAATGGCCTATAATAATTATTATAACAAATTATCATTTTCAATTGTTGTATTCAAACTTTTATTATTATTCACCAAAAGATTTGATCTTATTAAACACATTTTTTATCCTTTCAAAAGTAATTTGCTCATAAGACAAAAACTGTCTCATATATGAAACCAAGATAAGTAACAGGCTGGCACACACGATAACACTTTCTGGAGCATCCACAACTTTATTGGTTGAAAGAAAAAAAATAAAACGTAAAAGTACCGCTACACACTAAACATATAAAACCACAATACGATTGGCTACAGATGTCTACACTCACACTTCAATTTTGGAAGTAACAACACAAAAGTCCATGAGGGTGGTTTGCTTCTATTGCCTCCAGAAGCCCATTAACGTTTCTTATTCATAAGATATGTTTAATTTTGTTTACAAACATAAAACGTTTTGATGTTGTGAAAACAACATAAGGTTGTACAAATGAGCTTATCGCATATGCTTATTGAGTAGTGTCCTAAAATGAGGATATTGGAGCTGAATGTTAGCTCCTGACAAGTCGCACATTTGCTACACATATAAAAGTTACAACATATTGGTAATAACAGTTTTTGAAAAAGCAGATAAAATTTTATTTCTTGTATTTTCTGTTTCAAAGGAGAGTATTCAAAATATTATAAATTCGATTGAAGTTTTTTTTAACTATATACACTCCGTTTATGATGAATGGGAATCTGCAAAACGGCTCGTATGTTTTGTTAAACAATAAAACACTTGTTTAATTTTCATGCATGTTATTCCAATTTTTCCTTGACATTTTTCATCTGTTTTTGGATTGGGTATTTCAATAACTTCTGTCACATGGAAGGTGTTTTCCTTTTAGCCTCATGATGATTTTATTATTTTTGCAGGATGTTTGAATTCATACTCTTTAGCATTTTCATTATTATCTTCCAGCCATTATTTGTTCTGTAAATGCAATTCTAAACTAAAAAAATGAGATCATGATTATTTCAATTACAGGATTTTCACCTATTGTGTAGTCTTTTGAATTGCGGTTAGTGGAATGAGTTAATAGAATAGTTCACAAAGACCAGTTATAAGGTCCTAGAAAACGTACGCTCTGTTATAGCAATTATATAGCATTTTTGAGCTCTTTTACTAAAAGAAAATCTGGCATTTAATGTTAACTGATAAGTTATATTTACATTAGATAATACAAAGAGACCTGTTTTTATGAAACATATTTCCATTACTCGATATTTTCGTTATAAAAATGACAGTAAATCGCAGTCTCAGTTAGAAACAGTATAGTGTTATAAGCTTGACTACAGTATTAATAGCTTAAATCAGTTGAGTAAAGTGACGCTAGGTTGTTCTGGGTACAATGGACGCCAGGTACTATAGAATTCAACCAACTCAAGTTTATTTTAATCCAAAGTCCTAGATTGAGAATATATTTCAGCTTGGGTCACCAGGAGGCTAGCCCTACTTGGAAGGTTAAATATTTGTAGATTCGGTCAGCATTCGGTGAAGGAAAGTCTCACGAATTAAATTTACACTCCTCCTGAACAGAAGCAAATAGGCGAAGCAATTGTATATATTTTTATTATCATTCTCTTTGGTGTTGTTAAAAGAGTTTGTGTTTAATATAAAATCAATTATTTATTTATTATTACACAATTTTACATTACTAGGTTGTTTCGAAACTAACGTTTCGCTAACGTAAATTAAAGGAAAAATTTCGTGTGTGTGTGTGTGTGTGTTTGTGTGTCTGAGTAGCAAATGAGTGAATAGAGAAAACATTACAATAAAAAGCTACGACAAATATATGCACTGTTGTAATAAACAAAACTTCCTTCATGCAACACCCTACCGAATGCTCCAGTTTCCCATCAGGAATCCAACTTATCACAGCATTTAATACATATCGTGCAACACGTGAGCCAGTACTTATGTTAGTTTAGTTCTCTGACGTCATCTACAGCTGTGCTTAATGCTGTAGTACTACATGAACCACGCGATAACGAGCTTAGCCAGCACCAATTCACTAATCTATACAGCTTTTACATTTCCTTAATTAAAAAGATGAACCCATTGTAAAAACCCGACACTAGTGAGTAATGTAATCGCCGTTTAAACATATTGTTTAATTAGTTTCAAGACGCAGATAAATATTGTATCCGTAGGTAAGATTAGGTGGCCTAATGGCTATAACTAATATTATTTTCAAGGTATGAAATTAACAATATACTCATCTTCTTTTCTGCTAGGAATGTTTGTATATATTCCAGTAGAGTTTTCTGAATTTCCTAACGTTACAATACTCTCCTCTGTTCTAGAGGTCAATATTGTATCGTTAGGAAAGGCAGACAACTGAACTGGAATATATATTTCCCCAGTATTATTACAACGTAACAAGAGTAGGAGTATAAGCACGTTGCATTTGCCTAATAGTGATTGTATTGACTAAACACCAACAGTCAAAGAATGCTAAAAGGTTTGTATAATACGGTACACGTATCAAGGAAAATTGATAAATTCATTAAACAATTCCTCACACAGAACTATCACCAATGATCACAGTATAAATATCAGTTTTGAAAATAAAAAAAAGTATACAGTTTTATCGATTATTAAAAGTTTTATTTTCCTAATGTATTCCAATAAACATTTATTGATATAGTGATAATTAGCAATATAGGAAATTAGGTTATAGTAATAAACACTTTTAAATGTTTATAAACTTGCCTATAGTAGTACTTACTTTGTTTGTTGAGGATGGCCGTTTCGGGAGATGTGTCCCATAGTCAACTTATACCGTAACTGATCTCAAGGTTTACGTAGGGTGTTAGGGTGGGGGTGGGATATTATGGTGGTGCTGGTGTATTTTGTGTGTATTAGGAGTTATGATGTCAAAAAGTACGTGCGAGTTGTAATGTAATTGTGTATTGAGTATGTGTGTAGGGTGTAGTTTGAAGTGTCGGTATATTTCATATTGTTCGGTTGTGTAGCGTTGGTTATTTCTGTGTTGTTTATGAAGAATTTGTGCGTTAGATGTTATTTCTATGTAGTCATGTTTTGTGGAGTTGATATGATCGGCGAAATTTTATTGGTGGTTATTGTTTTTTAGTGCTTTTATGTGTTCTTGGTAACGTGTGTAGAAGGACCTTCCTGTCTGGCCTATGTAAAAACTGGGGCACGAACTGCAAATTAGTTTGTAAACTCCAGTGGTGTTATAAATGTCGTTGATATTGTTGTTGGGTTTAAATTGTTTGTGTTGTGTGTGGAGTAAGCTATTTTGTAGTTGTATTTTCGTAGAGTGTTAGTTACATTGTGGGTTTTGGATAATCTGTATAGTATTGATAAGTATTTAATGTGATTGTCATCTTGAGCATTTCTATTTGGGTTATTATATTTATTTTTTAGGCGGTTGTATAATTTGTCAATCATTGTTGGGTTGTATCCGTTCGTTTGTGCTATATATTTTATTTTGTTCAACTCCTGGTAGTGTTCATCTTTGTCTAACGGTGTTTTAAGCAGGCGATGTACCATGGTGTTGTAAGCAGCTAGTTTATGTTGGTGTGGGTGGTTTCTTTCTGGTTGTAGATGGACTACCTATGGCCTCCCCCATAGCTAGCTAGTTTGAGATCAGTTACGGTCTGAGTTGACAAGGGGACACATCTCCCGAAATGGCAGTCCTCAACAAACAAAGTAAGTGCTACTGTAGGCAAGTTTATAAACATTTGAAAATGTTTAGTGATAACTAGTAGCTCATGTGAAGATGGAATCAACAAATAGTAATATTAATAACAATTTCTATAACTTGTGAATTATGACGTACACAAATATACTATTTTGATTTAAAAAATAAATCAAACATTTTCTTTCAGTTGTACCTATTACTCTCATCTATATTTTCTTAAACCTATATGTTTTTGAATCTCCATTATATTTATATATTGTCTATATTTTAAATTCAATAGTTGTACAAGGCGAATGTTTTACTGAATAGTAAAGGACAAAGAAAATTGAAGTAAACATATCAGGAATTAAAGTAGAACAAGAGACTAATAACAAAACTAATGTAGGAAAACTAATTAAAAAATATCTGTAAAAAATGACAGGTAATACACTTCCTTCTAAGTCAATATTTCTAGAGCAATTTATAAAAACATTTACTTCGCCTGTATATATATATACTTAGACAGCAATTAGAAATGTTTTATATATACTATATTATGTATTCTTGTATAAATGATGAAATAAAACAATTTACAAATACAAGAATAATTATTTGAATTTACAATTCAAAGCTTTTCGTTGGCAAACAGTTCCAACATCCTCAGGAATACATTTATTCTTGTATTTGTAAATTGTTTTATTTCTTTATATATAAATATATATATATATAAATATATATATATATATTATATATATATATTTGTCTATATATATTTAAGTTTTTATATACACACACATTTATGTACTTTAAGTAATCATGTTGGACTTGCCCGATCGGCTTTTCTTTTGTAGCAATATATTTAGGTTAATCAGTTTAAGTAGATTTTGACCCGTTTTCTGATAAAAGTAACCTATTTTTTTTTTCGTGAGTGGTTAGGTTTTTGCTGGATTCATGTATAGGAAGAGTTATGTCATGTGTAATTTATTTACCATTAATGGGTTGATATTCTCTTTCTCTTATTATATATTAAATAGATTTTGGACACAATTCAGGATGTTGTAGAAATAATTGTTTTATTCTAATAAGCGTAAAATCGACCTAATTTAGAAGAAATGTATTATTTGTGAAATATTATTAGACAGCGTTGGGGAAGAAACCATACTAAAGTCCCTCAGTATAATAATACGCATCTATAATAGTTAATAATGATGAGGATTTAGTAACCACAATATGGGAGTTTTGTTCTTCTGTCTGTCATTTATCTGCTGCAAGAAAAGAAGGAATACCATGATTTGTATTCGTTTATAATTGTGTTAGAAAAAATACCAGGTTAAAACAGAAAACATAAATAGTAATGTTACCTACTATAAGTATCAAATTAAATATTGTTACTTGAATTTTAATGCATTGTTATATACTGTTTGGTCAATAAATTTAATAAGAGAGGTTTTTTTTAGAAAATTGTTAAAGCAAAAATTTATGAAAGACATATGTATACAAATTACACATAGCTTCAGTGCTGATAATACAGTCATTAAAAAAAAAGAAATGGCAATGTTAAAACTTAGGTGAATTATGTTCAATTTAAAATAAATTGTTTTTCCACGTCAGGTAAAATGTTTAGTATCAGAAAGAGTCAATTTTAAAATGATCTTGGGAATTTTTATTCATGAAACTGGTTTAGGAATTGATATTTCAAAAAATTCATATCATTTTATAATTCACTGAATACATGTTTAAAATATTAGTATTGTTGAATGGTGTATTGATAATAGTTCAAGTTATAAGGAAAATCGTTTAGGTCGTGCTACACGATTTTTTAAATTTATTTATTATATGAATTTTTATAGTTTTAAAGTTTAAATTTATACTTTTCAATTGCTCAAAATAGAATAATTATAGCTACTTACAAATATGCAGGGAAGTCGAACGCTTCTGTCATAATTTAAACATACAATTTAATAAATAATTGTTTGTTTATATGGAAATAAGTATACTACTTGGAGATGTGAGAGTGTACCTTTGTCCACCTTGGTATATGATTTTGTTCATACTAAATCTAGATTGACCAGACATATATTGTCAAAATAAATATAATATAACGCGATTCCATGACACGTAAGAACCAAAGACTGAAGGTACAACTGACCGTATTGTATATGAACAGTGTAGACTCGATCTAGAATCATTTACCAGCTCTTTAAATGCATTTCATGGATGAATAATAATATTGATTGAGTTTACTTGAGCATGTGTATTTTGTACTTCTGTCTGTCTTCGATCTGCAGAGAAGAAATACCACCATAGGTTGCACTGGTTAATAATGCTTTGAGTTTAAAGCTTTATGAAAATGTGCATTAATTTTCTTTTCAAAATTTATTACGAGGTGAAAATTTTATGGTAATTTCAATATCTGGCTTTTATTCCATTTGTTTTAATATTTTCAAATTAAATTACGTTTAAAAGTTTAGGTGATTGCAAAAGTACCTTAAAATTTAATTTCCTGATGTAATTTGATTGTATTAACCCTGGAGGACTCGCGCGGGGTAATTATTCTCCCAGTGAGTTTTCAACAAAGATTATAAAACAGTTGCAAATCCTGAAACTCTTCCACCCCTTACATACCTTCTAATTGACTCGCCCTGTATCTATTTCTGTCCTTACATCAGGTAGTTTGACTGTTTGTGTTTACTTAAAACGGTTTGAAGTTATTGTTGCAACAGCTGGGAAAGTTTTTACCCCGCGCGAGTCCTCACGTTACAATACTGGTCCCTCTAAGTGAAGTCTATTTCTATTTGTATTTTGCGAGGTTTTTATAAGTAAAGTCTATTTCTATTTGTATTTTGCGAGGTTTTTATAAGTAAAGTCTATTTCTATTTGTATTTTACGAAGTTTTTGTTAGTGAAGATTATATCAAATTGTGTTTTGCAACTTTTTTATCACATAAATTTATTTTCATTTTTTTGCAAGATTGCTGTGAGTGAATTTTACTATGTTTCGTATTTTGTGAGAAATTTATCACCGAAGGTTCGTTTTAATTTATAAATTTAATAATCTATTTTAAATTATCTACGTATATATTTTGTCATGGCGATAATAGAGGACACAAATTTTATATTTGTATCTTTTCAAGAGAGAGAGACGCAAATGAAACTTCTTTTAAAGTAATTAAACCATTGTTTGGGGTATTGTATATTTGTGGAGCAATTATGTCTTTGTACAAAAATTCTAAAGGTAAATGGACAACAGACAGGACTGGTTTGCATATAGTAACGTGTACAATGTCTAGACACAGATTCGATTTTCTCTTGTAAGTATTACGTTTTGATATATATTGTGTTTGTAAACTATTCTTGTTTATAAAATATTTTGTTTTCATGATTATTGTAATATTTTATTTACAATATAGGTTACAGCTTTATATTTGGCAATATTACAAACGAACAATTTAATTACAGATTGTGATTTTTGCCCTAAGAACTTACACAAAAAACAATAAATGCTGGGATAATTGTGGGAAAAGTGTTTGTAAAGACCATTTAGTTGAAGTATGTGAAGAGTGTTTTGACGTATAAAGAAGGAAATAATGTTGCATGAGTTTGTTCATATCTTTTATAGTATAACAAAATATGTTTAAATAATTTTTTTATTTGTAACATTAAATATTTTACTGATATTGACCTGAAAACTAGTTGGGGTAAAAAATTACCCCGCGCGAGCTCTGGTGTAACAGGTATTAGTCCTCTAGGGTTAATGCAGTAAGTATTCGAAAGTAACCAGCAGTTTCCATCTTGATTTAGTGTTGTCTAATAGTTTGTAAAGATGTAAATTTTCTTTAAATTAAAATTTACATTGCTAAAATTGTTTTATGTTGTAACAATTTATTGTCTCAAATTTTATCTTTTCATTTAAATTAAAAATGAGATCATTAATGTAGCGTGTTTTTATTCAATAGAAATTCGAGTGAGACTGCTTTATTCAAATTGTTATATACAATTGCTTATACAACCAATGAACCCAGTAAGTCTTTATGTAATATAAATAATAATTTATTTGTGAATAAATGGTTTATAATAGAGTACCGTAACACTACAAAAACCGGAGTGTTACACTTTGTATCGATTTTAGGGACGACCTGCAAAGTTATTTTAAAAAATATACAAAAATAACTTTACCTCTCAACACACAGTAAACACTTAATAAAATATGTTTTTATAGAACAGAACACTGAATTATAATGCATGTGTTTTGCGGAGTAGGTACAGGGTAAACTGTTCATTGTGTTTTTAAAAGACTACGCATACAATTCCGTTTGTAAATAATTTGATTCATACTTGTGTTTATATATGGAAAAGACATGTCACATTAATATTATATAAAAAAAGTCGTTAATTGACTACTTTGCGTTTATTGTTGTTATTTGACGCCATATGACTCCTGCTTCTGACAAATTATCTTTTTTAAGAAGTAAAATATTCTTTTAATAATAAGTGCAAAGTATCTAATCAGAGCCTCTTGTTCTTATAAAGCCATCAATGTATTTATTGAATTGATTTAATTTAATCAAAAAATATATCCACTTATTATTTTCTTAATGTGTAATCCTTATAGTTTTTAAAAGAATGTAATGAATGTAGCTATCCAAATACCAAAATAAAACAATTTCAAAATATTGTGTTTAAATGAATTTATATAAATTTTTTTATAATTCATGCCCACAATTTATATTGTTTTAAAATATAAAGAAATGATTATAATAATTTCGTCTTTTATTCGAGAAACTTTTTGTTTCAATTATGAAGGAATTATATTAAATTAGAGAGAATATTTTTTTTTATCCTCGGACTTAAGTTTGCCAAATAATTTTGTCATTTCTTTTACGATATACTCCTCATGATTCAATTTCAAAACAATAATTAACATAATTGTTACACTTTATTTTAAAGGTCAATTTGCTCTTAATTTCTGTCTCTCCTACCATCAAAACGTTATTTTTCCTTAACCTGTTTCAGATTAAATCCAATAGAAACTTTAAATTTTATTGCTATCCTCAAAACTATCAATTTAAACTTTGTTTTTAACAATGATATCAGAAACGTTTTTCTTTTCATAATGATTACATTAAATTTCTATTATTCTGCTACATTTCATTTTATAAAGTAAAGTAAGTAAACTCTTTTAGTATACAATATTTTATTACATAAGAATATTAATAGCACTGGCTTGATTTTACTGAAATGAAAATGCATATACTTTATGTACGAATAATAATGTTTAATTTGTATATTATTTGTTTATGTTTTCTTTATACTTATGTGACCTACTTAGATGATATTTAGTTCACGAGAATAAATATTGGAACAAATTATGTTTCGTATATTACATTTAAAGTAAAAATATGTTTTAATAGCTTTAACGAATTTCAAATGCTCGGAATTTAAATGTATAAATTTATATTTGTGCAAATTATAGGGCCAAATTATCCCATATTTTTGAAAAATTATTATAACATGCTACTTTACGTGAATCGATTGCAATACACAATAAATAGATTATATTCCCGCATTTAATAGTTTGAAAATGAATGACAATAAAATCAGGAATGCCACTGATGGTAATCTATTGCGTGTTTGGCCGCTGTTAGGAACAATGCCTGATTAATGGCAATGATTACTTTGGTGTATGGACGTCAAGACTACGTACGTTATTTAGGATAGCATTGATTGATGGATCTCGAGGAGTAGCTTTTCCTTTCTATAAGGAGAGTTCTATAAGGACTTGCTTATTTTAGTGCAAGATGTAACTCCCTGTTTGTTTGGTCTTTTATACCACAAATACATTCTACTATTAGTTTATTTTATGTTGAACTAGTGACTGACGATTGTGTGATTGTGTGATATAATGTATGTATATATATATATATATATATATATATATATATATATATATATATATATATATATATATATATATATGTATATATATATATATATATATATATATATATATATATACATACATATATATATATATATATATATATATAAAGGTACAATATTTAAAGCCAAATAATACGGCTTAACAATTGTAAATTTCACTTTGTGTTATAAATCATCTTGGGTTGGCAAAATTAGGGAGTAGGTTATTTCTAACGTTTAAATAATTCTGAAAACCAGGGAAAACGAACGTTAAACATCTGGTGGAATCATAAACTCATACAATTCATGTGTAAGAATTGGAAAAGGCAAACGTGTCACTATATACGAAACACCTTATATTCCAGAGAAACGTTTGGTTTTGTTATAATAAGATCTTTTTACTAGTTTCGGAATGGAATAGGTCAATAAACTAATCATAGGATGGTCCCTTTTCAAGAAAAAAGTGACTCATATTTAATCTTATCAGTGGTTATATGTCAAAGGCTATTCTTGTACTAATAAAATTTATGGCGACTTTCCAGAATGGAAAACTCGAAGAATCCAGAGTTTACCTCATAAACATCCCGCTACAAACTATTCTTGCAATTGTAACATAGTAACAATACAAGTAAGTGTGTTACTATTTTTGAAGGACAAGTTCATATTACCATTACTTGTCTTTTTTGTTATTTTTATGTTAAAAATATATCAATTATATTATCTTTACAGGCGATTAGTTAGGCCTGATAGTGTGGGTTCTATTTTATGAATTGTTTCATGTACAAAACCCAGTATAAAACGTGTCTTAGCTGTAATATACGTCGATGATAATTTTTTGAGGTATTTTATTGGTTATGTATATAATGTTTAAATTAAAAGATTCTTGAGAGGAAGGATTGAAGATAATACCCTTGGCACCCCTTGCAGCATAACTTGTTAATTCCCTACCAGTAGGTCAGAGTAACCCTAGCCTCTCACCAACCCATTTTGATATTAGCCTTCACACTGGAAAGCCCGTTATTAGGAATCGCATCCAAATACGAGTTTATTCTTGTATCCCAGGGAGCGCACTTGAACCGTAGCATTGTGCGGCTTGAGGGAAAATGATCTGCACCACTAAGCTTAGCTGTTTAGAGCACATATATCCCCTCTCCATGTTAAGCCGTCTCCAACTCGTTTGAACTTTATGTTACCAATAAAAGTAAATATTTTCCATAACTCATTATTGTTAATGCTAGGAATATTGTGTGCTGGAAACGCCTATACTAGTTTTGTTTTACGCAACTTGCGTTTTACATTTCCTGCATAGTAACTTTGGCTAAAAGTTATCAATTTATGGCCTAACATTGACCCCTATTTATTTGTGTTGAGTGTTCTAATTAGGAGTAGCCTATATTAAAAAGAAACATGTATTAGAAGTTTTAGTCATTTCAACTGAATTAAGCCAATATGTCTAATTTTTATAACAATATGAATATATTCATATCATATATTCATAAAAATATATATAATTTCATAATATCAATAAAAGCGTATAAGTGTATTTCACTGTGTATATAATATATATATATATATATATATATATATATATATATATATATATATATATATATATATATACATATATAATTTATTTATTACACTCTTATGTGAAATTATGTTTGTTGTGAATAATTGTTTTTACAATAAAGATATATTATCTGATTCTACTAAGGAAAATTTATTTTAAGGAAGAAACATGATTATAGTACTTTATATAAACCGGTTTGATTCTAAGTATAAATATTACGATAAAGCAAAACGAACTGAAGGAGCATTGAAAGGTCATCTTTTATTAGGGGTCTATTTACATATATAGTGGCTTCTTACGTCGCACACACGATTTACCGTATAGACAGTACAATATATACATACATCGATTTGAATTACACTGCGTTTATATTACATACAGTCTAACGCTTCTTTACTTGTAAACAGTTTCACCAAAATTACTTAAATAAAAACTGTATTATATAAACTTATATATGAAATAGGAATATCGTTAAAGGAAAATTTATAACATACTCAAGACTGGTTTACGCGGTTGAAAGTTACATCACAATTAACTTTTCATAAGAAAACAAACATTCTTATGTGATACGTTTTGGCATGATTTAGGTTATATAAATAAATAATAAGGTTTAAAAAATAATGGTAAACAAACGTTTGTAGTATTATAGTTTTTTCCAGATTATTTAAGTTAATAACTACGAAGCCAAAATTATGACTAAATTATATTAATACAAATGTTAGCAGAGTAAACCCGGTAAAAGCAGAATTTATTCACGTATATTTCAGTTTCAGAGATGTATGGAAACGTTGGGAATGCATTGTTTTCTGTTCGGGAACCTAGACGTTGTAGTTACTATAACTTTACTGCTGACGAAATTCCCAGGTGGAGCATATTATACAAATGTTTTTATATTATAATTGGGAATGCTCAAGTCACTGGCATTCCATTCGTTCTTTTTTTTCCTTTTTCCAGGTTAGAGTTTGACACAATTTGTATCATTACAGCATTTTTCGTAAGCCTCGACTCTCTGATTGCTGTTATTTAATCAGCTATGATGTTTAAAATGTTTAACGAATGAAATAACCCATACCAAGGGTTTAGTGTATTTATATCGCCAAAATCTACAAACCCATCACCATTATAATTGCTTTCGTATCATCATATTTATGTCATATAATATTATCATATGTTATATTGTAAATAGCAAGATTCTTTCCGTGATTTACGCACCGAGCAATAGCATGACTTTACTTATAGAAAGGACTGGAAGCGTTTAAAGTTAAATCAGATAGAAATTACTGGAAATAGTTAGAATTGCCAAGTCGATACATAAAGTTATTCTATCGATGTTTACAATATAGTGAAGTGTGTAAAGCTTTAGTGACAGTGTAACAGACTGTGACAGTGATTGCCAACTTTACAAATACAATTAGTGAACTAATAATTATTATTACTTAAACAATGGGTTTATAAATGTTAAGTGTGAAAATAATAGTAAACATAATTATTCTATAAATATTTTTTCTCTAGTTGGCTTATAATAAAACCAACACAAATATATGTCTCTACTATAATGTGACTGTTTTTTAGGAATTGACCCTATTGTGCTCTTGGAAATTAAGATCAACCTGAGGCTTTCCTGTTAGTCTAGTGAAAGAGTTCAATGATAAAAATGAGTACTTTGAATGTTTCATATTATTTTTTGTTTTAATTTGAGCCTGGAAATTTGTGAGTTTACTTAATTTAAATTTATTTCTTAGTACCTAGGTAAACCAATATTTGAATCTGGGTGTGCTTCCATCCTTTTCCGGCTAATAGTGTGTGGTCGCTTAGTATAATAGAACAGGAAAGCTGATTTCTGAGGCTTAGGATATAGAATAATATATAAATTTACATCTAAACGCTCATAAACTGCAAATGTTTGCTGTCATTTGTGTTTTAGTTTCATTATGTAGCTTTTCATAACAATAATTTGGTTTTTTACTTTACATTACTTTTACACTTTTCACTTTCCTCAAAACGTTCCTGAAAATCTTGGGTGTGCTCAGCATAGCATAACTTTTAGGTGAATAACTACAATAATATTCATGAAATCAAACAACTGCTACTGGGTGATGGCGGTCACAACAGGTTATTTCCTCATTAGAACCTTGTCAAAATGTTGTTCTAATATGTTTATATCCAGCCACAACCATTCCTAATTGTTCTGTAATTTCTGAAGCTAAAGGTTATGTGATATCTGACACGTATAGATAAAGTCAAAACATAAGTAAATATTTGTCAATAATTTGGTTTAGAACTTTGAAAAATTAACCTGACACTGATTATCAAGGGAATATAGGGATTTGTTTAGGATGAAAATTGGTTTGTATCGATAGTCAGTTTCTTGTGTTTAACACACATATTAGTAAATGTATTGCACTTAGTATTTGTAAAGATGTAAAAGAAAATGACGGCTCGAAATCTAAAAAGGAAATTTTATGGGCGGTCAGTACCAAAACCAAGAAGTAGCTTAGGTCGCTTTAGAAAGCGTTTACGTTCATTTCGAGTGGGAATATATTCAGATGGTTTCAGTTCATCCTGCTCGGGCTACGATAATAGCAGTAGATGTCGGTACTATCGTTGGCCTGGACAACATATGTAGAAGATTTGCGTTTTCAACTGTTAGGGGATGTAGGCTCCCTATGAGAATCCAGTTAACATAACTCAGTTACACATAATTTACTGTCATGTATACTGTGTTCACTATAAAGGGTGCGGCAAAATAACATTCCTACTCTTGATGCTCTGAAATGAGCAGTAACACATACTCCTGAATAGCGGCAATCGAAGTAAGAGAGTGGGGAGTTTACGTTTCGGTCAACATTAGTCGCTATGGCATTATGGTGTAGCTGTAAAAGAATGCATAGAGCGATATTGCTGCCGAGGCGTTTATTCCTCCCTATGAGTATGGCTTTATAAGTTGCTTGGTTAGAAATATCACGGCCAAATCCAATTGATTGACGATACCCTTTTTAAAAGTAAATACAAATACAAACACTATCTAACAAATTGAAAAACAGACGGCATATTGTACTTTCACCTCACATTGTTGGAATATCTCAGAACAATAGCCTGACATTTCGGTTACATATAAATTGCCTGAACATCCAATAAAAGAATATATTCATTATTTCAACGGCAAATATTTATTAAATTCCTAAATTGTAAGATTGCTTTATATTGTAAGCATTAACATCTCACTGAAACATAGTTACTGCAGGGATGAAGTGACTAAACCATGGAGTGATGAGAGCTGCAGGTGGCAGAAAATAATGTTTGTATTATAATTTGTGTTGTGAGGTAAGACTGTACAAGTCTGTATTTCCCACACACACACACACACACACACACACACACACACACACACACACACACACACACACACACACACACACACACACACACACACACACACACACACACACACACACACACACATACACACACACACAACCACACACAAATTGTGTATAAACAATATATATATGTATATATATTATATAATATATATATATATTTTGTTTATTGATATAACTTATTTATTACTTTTACTTTATTCATGTAAGTAATTTATTTATAAATAAAAGGAATTTTTATAATTTATATTAGTTTATTTTTAAATGAAATTTTTATATTAATACTACCTGCCATAAGTAATCAATATTCCTGTCTATCTTTTGATTCATAGATTAGTTAGTATCGTAACTATAGAATAAAATCAGTATCATAGAATTACCTTCCTTGCTGGATTCCTTGGAGAGTCGCCTTCTACATTTTAATTTAAATTAGCATTGATAGAATACCTTTTTCGTTTTTAGAAACAACTTTAGCTTCTGCTGATCACATTATACCTCGTTGAAAATATTTGTATTAGGCCAACAATTTAATTTTTATATTAGAAACATAAATAACAGGCCATATAGTACTTGATTGCAGCATAACAACGATTTATATTTTTATATGACTTTAGAATTTGACATGATTAATTTAAAGCAAGTGATCCCATTTTAAAAAAGTATTGCTCTGCCAAAGAGGAATCCTCATTTTCTGTCTCAATAAATGACTTTTTCATAGATGCATGTAAACCAAATAGAGTTTTCTAAAGTTTTAAAATACAATTACATTGTAAAGGAGATAATTTGTCAATCGTAGTGATTTTTTTACAAAAAAACAAATATTGTTAACACGTATTTAGGAAATAAGTTACGTGATTATTATTAGTTATTATGTATAAAGTATATATAAGTGTCAAACAAATGCCCAATGTAGTTCTCTAATACAATATATACGTGATTTCATATTCAGGGTAAAGTTTACTTTTTAATAACTTTCAGTTTTTGAGTTATTGTTGAATATATTGTCCAAATGTAATGATTTTTAATGTATTATTGGAACACTATTATCAAAGCAAGCAAGTAAAACAGGGTTTAAATTTAGACCATAATATCTTTTCTAAAGGCAAAGATTAACCTCACACACATTACAACTGCCTAGTTAGTCTTTTCAAAACAACTATAACTTCTACGCTTGGTTATAACTTCCCGTGTTAAATCGTTACCGCATACATACTGCTTGCAAACAACAATAATTGAAATGCAGTGGGCTGCAAAAGTTGAAAAGTTTTGATAGGTTTCCGCATAAATAATTAGGAAACTCAAGAATTTCTTATTCTACCGGTGAAGGGGTGGAAAACATTTAGGGATTAACACGTCAGTGCAGACGATTAGCGCTTACAAAACCAGCCCAAGTAGGCGTGTACCATAAGTCTGACAAATGCTTCAGTGTTTCTTCGAGGCTTGAATGAGTTGCAGGCTCAACATAAATTTATTTTCATAAACAACTTATATATTTAGGGTTTTCTAAATTCCGTTTACATGGCCGACCGGGAGACAGAAATCTTTTTATATGGAATTTGTAAATGTAACTTTTACATATATATTCACAAAAACTTCACAAAACTAATGATGATTAGCTGTTTCACGAATTCAATAGTGTGTTATGATGTTTGTTTAAATTTGCATACTTAAAAACTTTGTTCGATCATTATTCTAAATATATATAAATTACTTAAGACTTTTCAGATAATTCTAAACGACCAAGACTTTTATGAAAATAGGTGTACTATATTGTAACTTATTAGTTACCACTCAAGTGCATTCAGATACAAAGCTAAATTGTAGTTCATGAAATTTTCAAGTGCAGTGATCAGGACGGAGTATAAATTCTGACGTCTGTGGATTCAGCTTTTTCGGTTATGGAAGAGCTTGTTGCAATTTATAGCTGTGATCAACCGATATTTGTTTAAACAAACAATCATATTTTCTAAAAATGATATATTCTTTACAAACTATAAACATATTCTCCTTTATTTGTATAAATCTATAGATCCGTGTTAGGTTAATGAACTACAATTTTACTATTTTTAATAGCTGATCCGATTAGTCGGTAAACGTTTTATTGAAAATATTGGAATCTAATGACAGAAATTATTCAGGGTAAATCGTATCACAATTGTTACTACTAAACTTAGTCAGCATATTACCACCAGTTATGACCTCGCATCTTCAAATGACCTACCCAATAGATTTAAATCCTTTCTTACACCTTCCATTGTGCTCATACACTAGTGATCCTACACGCGTTGGTTGCATCTCAGCTTCTGCTCCCATCATTATTTCATTATATTTATAACTATTATAAAATTGCTTAACAAATACATTCTAGGTCGCGATAGAATATTTAAGCGTGTTTGATACCTAATAACGAATGACTGAACTATATCCTAGAACATTTATTAAAAATATGTCCGGTACAATGACTGTGGTAAAAATATTTTAAATATTGGTCTTATTGTAAAGTACAAAAAAACAATTTCAATAATTAGGCAGTATTCAACGTCATCAGTACATGCATGCGTGCATACCTAAATTAACGTGTTTTTCACGTGTGAGTGTTGTTTTTTATTATTACAAAAATGTAAAACTAGAATATAAGATTATTTATGGGATGAGAATAGGAAAGAATCATTATGCTCTCTAACCTAAATGTGTGACCGTTTTAAAAACAAATTTCTTATGGATTATTAATTGAAGTATTCGCAACTATTGTAATAATATTTCTCCATCCACTACTGAGTTCTTCCATTTGGGAATGGATATTTGTTACTTTACAAACGTAGAGAGGTGAATACGTTTTTGCACCTATAAAACAGCTTCCAAAACATTTACAATAAAAGATACTATGAATAAAGTTACAGTAACTAAAGATACTGTAGCTCAGAAATCCTGGGCCTATTTCTCTCACTGGCCGTGATGTTTCCCCTGATAAGAGTAAAGCTGCACACGGACACCGATAATGTATGGCAAACAGAAAACCGCCTTGTGGAAGCATTTTAAAACAGTAGCCACGTAAATCAAATGTATGTAAATTGTTTCTATATTTTTATTTTTCAAATTACATAATAATGTTATTTCAATTTCCGAAACTAAAAATAAATGAATCGTAAAATAAAATTAGGAAATATTAAATGCAATAAGATATTTTATAGTTTCATGAGGAATTCCTTGTAAAGGTATTAAAGGGGACAAATATAAAGCTTTATCTTTATATCTGGTTCTAAACTCCGCACGCCTATTCATTTTATATTCAGACTTATTTAAATTAATAAATTAGATTTCTTTAAAAGTGGGCGACTCAAAATATTCATGACTTACATTAGCGACAATAATATCCAAGTATAGTATTTTTAATTGTTTTCCGATAGAAATAAAAGGTTATATCCTTTGTTATTTCGTGTTTTTTATGTAAAAAAAAATATTCCTTTGTCTTGACGATTATTTATTTGTATATACTAAAATAATATTTATAGTCCTAATATATATATATATATATATATATATATATATATATATATAACACATTTATAATCTGATATGCTATATCATCTCGTCTTCTCAAGTTATGATTATATTTTTTTAATTAAATATATAAAAATATGATTTTATGTTGAAGTTTTTTTGTTTATGCACTTGTAATAGCATTATAAACATTTTATGTTTAGTGTAACAAAGCAAAGTTTACATCACATATAACTTTTATAAGGCGACTGTACATAAAATTATTCATTCAAAAATTTTAAATTATCTAAGAGTCACAGCAGCTCGTTTACTAATGATATTTGAATCGCTCTGAGAAATTTAATATTCCATCAAATTTTACATATTATCCTCAAACATAATATATATATATATATATATATATATATATATATATATATATATATATATATATATATATATATATATATATATATACTCTATATATGAACGAAATAAGTTTTCAAGCATGTATAATATCTACTGCAAGACATTTAAAACACTCCTTTAGGTAAGGGTGTAGATGAATGTATGTAATATAACGAAATCTAAGTCTTATAAAACTATTTAGTATCTGACACTGTAGTAAAGGTAATAATATTAAGCAATAATTACAGATATTGCATTATGATTGTTTGGGAAACATTCTCAACAGAGTTTATACTAACAAAAACATCGAGCGTTATTTAATTGCACAAAACAAATTGTTCCACATTGCTTTTGTAAGATATTAGATGCGTGGTGTACAAGTGATATAAGCCTTTAAAAACCATCTGAAATTATTAAACCTTCCAGTTATTCAAAATTACTCCTATTTAAAAAAATTGTCTCTTCATATTTATATCAAATTTATTTTCTATTTGAAGTTTTGAATCTATTTTTGTTCTTTATTGAAATATATTTGTAGATTTATTTCACATGTATGTTATTTAAAATTTTAGATCACACACTAAAATTATGTGATTTTAATTACTGAATTTTATATATCAGGCTTTGTAAAATAAAATCATTTTCAGTCCGAATTATTTGCCATACATTTTTATTTTCGTGATATATAATTAGCTGTGTCTTCTTATGTAGTAAATACACATTTGAATCGGTTTTGGCTAGGAAATGTCAGGGTCGGTATGTCTAGCTTAGGTGTACAGAAAATCTACGGTCTCCAGTGAAACACTTAAATATATATCAGATCAAACCCTTTGTTTAATTCCCTACTGTTGCAACTTTCAATTAGATGTGCTAGTAAAGAAGCAGTTTTAGTCTATTAAATCCTTATTCGTAATTCACTTTCTTCTGACAACAACATGAACTTTAATTCTGCTGGTTGCTATACAGCGATGTCATCAGACATATGATAAATCTTAGAGGTGTAGAGTGTAGGGAATGATTCAACCACACAGCTCCATGCGGCTGTTTCCAAATTGTTTTGAAATTACATGACAATCTTTCTTTCTATATATTACTTAATTTAAACTTGTTTTATATAATTTCTACTAATCCAAAATAAATCAATTGATTTAAGAAGAAACAGTTAAATATATTGTTGATTAGTAGTTGTTCTTAAAAGGTTTATTGCTTACGACCTTAAAACAATTTTTGTACTCCAACTTAAACTTTGAGATGAATGTGACCATTTGTGTATTAATTTTTGTGTGACGTAAAACATGACTTTGGACTTTACTCTGCTGTCCTACTCAGTAACAACTATTTACAATAAAATTTATTGTTATTAGGTAAATAAACAATATCTATTTATGTTTATCGAAGTACTAGTGTGAAATTTGGTATGAATAGAAATGCGGTTGATAACAGTGTCAACAATGTCTAATGTAAATCATCAACATTTTGGCACGTAGTTCGTTGGTTTCAAGCCTTCTGTGTCAAACAAACAAAGGCCTTTCACAACACAGTCAATGTGCAACATGAATAGGTAAACTATAAAACCTCCAACACCGTTTTTTTTTGTAACACAACAAGCTTGGTAAGGCCAACTAACAAGTTGCCAAAATTATAATGATTTTTATCAATATAGATAATTCTGTTATCAAACGTACTTTCATTCACGTGAAATACTAGAAATAGTCACAAAATATCAGAGTGGTACTAAATGAAAGCAATGTTACCAAATAAACGTTGAGTAATAAATAATACCGTTATACGTAGGACTGTGGGGTGAAAACCTGGCCTTTCACAGAAAAAGCTAGAACTGGAGGTTCCTAAAATTGTTGCCATATATCAAATGATTGTGCTTTTCTACGCCTAATATAAATCAAACGGCCTTTGAGTCCACCTCAGGGTTTTACAAATCTACGTATTATGTTTAGGGAGAATCTAGTTCGTATTTTTTCAACTCAGTAGTTTTAAATTTAATAAATCATGAATGGAACTTTATGGTTGTAATACTTTACCTACTATCTTGAAATAAGGATAAAATAAAATGGGTCTAAGTCATTGATAGGAAAATTTCAATTGTCAAACGAAGAAAATTGTCTTTAGAACTCCAGGATTGGGAATCAAAAAATTACAAAGTATGTAATCACCTCTTGTTTACCAGTAGGTGTGTTAGCTGTCAGAAAATCATGTGACATATTTAGACCTTAATAGTCCACTGCCAAAAATGGCATGTTTGGAGCCTCGAAGAAGATGACAATAACAAAACACTATTTTTAAAATAGGCATCTGTGCCTAACGAGTGTTCCATTGTTCAAAATATATTTACAAATGTGTAATTGTAAATCTAGAAGCTACAATTTATGCAAAATTAGGTTTAAAACCAATTAGCGTTCAAAAGAAAGCAAATCTTTCCACACACTTTTATAACCATCTCAAATTGATTTCATCTTGCGACGACGTAAATCAAAATTTCATGTTTGAAAATAAAAATAAATATATAAAACTTATAAATTACAATAGTAAAACATAAACAATACAATATATCTGTAGATACATTTCATAATGACTGCATATGGTATTTTTTTAAAAATAAGTAATAAAAAAGTCTATAGAAAATATGTCTAAAAATTATAGAACAGTATTTTATTTAATGTCATCGCCAATACAAACATTATACTTTTGTTTCGGAAAACATACCAGAAAAGTTTTAGATCCAGGAAAAACGTCATTCAATTTTATAATTTATCATAAAAGTTACTCATTTTAATTTGAAATTACGTTCTCTCACAATGAATGATCCAATCATCCCTATTATTCAGATGCTCTAAATTAAAGACGTCATCAATAGTCCTACCAACTATGAAGGTAATCATAATTCATAACGAAATGTGAAGTACACTTTGCAAACAATTCGTATCCACTAGATTACTTCAAAACAATTCTCTACTCTTACTGTTAGAAGCTAGCGTCTGGCAATTAAAACCTTTAGTAACCTAATGCATTTGTTTACTCGACTTTCTGTAAAGATGAAACCATTCATAAGAAAAGGATTGCACATTTTGTTAAAAATGTGTAGGACAAATGGGATATTAGATAAAACTGAGACTATATATATATATATATATACATCCCGCTATCAATATGGCAGCATTTCATTTTGCAACCATATGGCAGCCACTAGAAAGAGTGGAGTATATATGTTTTTCGTCGTGTATAATTTATTTCTAATAAACATGATACTACTCCATGTACTTTAATTCAATAAAATCTTAAAAATACAAAATTGACTGAAGTACTATCAATACGGCAGCATTTCATTTAGGCATCAATATGGCAGCCAGTGTATATTTTCGTTCAGTCTAATAACAATATGGCAGCCGGTGTGTATATTATTCCCACGCTACTAACGATACGAGAACCAACAGTGTTGCCACTATGGTGCGACTGTCTTACTAGTCAAATGTTTAGATTGTAAGACACTGTGTGTGTGTGTGTAATCACGGTGAAAACATAAACATTAGTATGTCCCTTCTTCATTTCAGCTGGCCAATTATTTACTCAAATCACATAAGTCCTGGTTGTTAGTTTTCATAAACGTGTACAACTATCGAAAGCTGACGGGGATACAAATGTGTGCCTCTACAGGAGTAGCTAAAGGATCAAATAGGGTAAAATATCAGAACCCAAAAAAAGCTTGGAAATAATCAATTGGGGTGTTGTAAAGGATGCTGAGTCCACTACTGTGAACAAAATTAAACGGGGATGAACGGGTGGGGCTCTATCCCCGGATGCTCTATGGGAGTAGCAAATGATGAATTGGAGTATAAATGTGAGAAGGCAAAACAAAGGTAGAATATGATCAATCGTAGAGTTTTGGAGATAGCTGAGTCCAATACCGTCTTCCATATTAAACGGGAATGCTCAGTTGTTGCTCTACGAGAGTAGGAAATTGGTAAATTGGGGTAATATTCTCAGAAGGCAAAAAATATATATAAAATTATCACTCGGGAGGTTTTGGAGGGTGCTGTGTCTTGTGCCGTTATCGAACGTCAATGGGGATCCGCGGGTGATCCTCTATGGGATTAGCAAATGATGAATTGGAGTATAAATGTGAGAAGGCAAAACAAAGCTAGAATACGATAAAACATAGTGTTTTGGTGGTGGCTGAGTTCAATACCGTATTCCATATTAATCGGGAATGCACGGATGTGGCTCTACGGGAGTAGAAAAGGGTTGAATTGGGGTACAATTGTCAGAAGGCAAAAAAACAATTGAGAATGATCATTACGGTGGGTTGTAATGGTGCTGAGTCTTTCACCGTTATCGAACGTCAATGGGGATACACGGGTGACCCTCTATGGGAGTAGCAAATGATGAATTGGGGTATAATTAAGAGAAAGCAAAAACAAACTAGAAAATGATTAAACGTAGTGTTTTGGAGGATGCTGAGTCCAATACCGCCTACAATATTAAACGGGAATGCTCGGTTGTTGCTCTACGAGAGTAGGAAATTGGTAAATTGGGGTAATATTGTCAGAAGGCAAAAAAAATTTTTAAATGATCACTCGGGAGGTTTTGGAGTGTGCTGTGTCTTGTACCGTTATCGAACGTCAATGGAGATGCACGGGTGATCCTCTATGGGAGTAGCAAATGATGAATTGGAGTATAATTGTGACAAGGCAAAACAAAGCTAGAATATGATAAATCGTAGTGTTTTGGATTGTGCTCAGTAGAATACCGTCTTCAATAGTATACGGTAATGCACGGGCGTGGCTCTACGGGAGTAGAAAGAGTGAATTAGGGTAAATTGTCAGAAGACAATAAAACATTGGAACATGATCATTTGGGTGAGTTTTAATGGTGCTGAGTCGTTTACCGTAATCGAACGTCAATCTGAATACACGGGTGACCCTCTATAGGAGTTGCAATGATGAATTGGGGGTATAATTTTGAGAAGGCAAAAGAAAAACTAGAAAATGATCAATCGGAGTGTTTTGGAGGGTGCTGATTCCAACACCATCTACAATAATAAACGGGGATACACGGGTGTGGCTCTACGGGAGTAGAAAATTGTTTAATAGGGGTAAAATTGTCAGACGGCAAAAATATATATATAATGATCACTCGGATGGGTTTTAATGGTGCTGAGTCTGTTACCGTTATCGAACGTCAATGGGGATATACGGGTGATCTTCTATAGGATTAGCAAATGATGAATTGGAGTATAGACCTAATTGTGAGAAGGCAAAATAAAAGCTAGAAAAAGATCATTCGTAGCGTTTTTTGAGGGTGCTGACTCCAATACCGTCTACAATAATAATCGATAATGCACGGGTGTTTCTCTACGAGGGTAAAAAATTGGTAAATTGGGGTAAATTCTCAGAAGGCAACAACAACAACAAAAAATAGAAAATGATCACGCGAGAGGTTTTGGAGGTCGCTAAGTCCAATACCGTCATTAATATTATACGGGGATGCACGGGTGTGACTCTACGGAATTAGAAAAGGGACGAATTGGGGTTAAATTGTCAGAAGGGGGAAAAAGAATAGAAAATGATCACTCGGGGGGTTTTATTGGTGCTGAGTCTTGTACCGTTACCGAACGTCAATGGGCATACAAGGGTGATCCTCTATGGGAGTAGCAAATGATAAATTTGAGTTTAAATGTGAGAAGGCAAAACAAATCTAGAAAATGATCAATCGTAGTGTTTTGGAAGGTGCTTAGTCCAATACCGTCTTCAATATTAAACGGGGATACAAAGGTGTGCCTCTACGGGACTAGAAAAAGTATGATTTGGGGTAACATTAGCAGAAGACAAAATAACAAGAAAAAATGATTACTCGGGTGCTTTTAATGTTGTTGTCTTTTACAGTTATCGAAGGTCAATGGGGATGCACGGGTCATGATCTATGCTAGTAGCAACTGGTGAATTAGGGTAAAAATTTCAGGAGGTAAAATAAAGGTAGAATATTATGACTTGTAAAGTGAAAGATTCAACCAAATAAGATTTTATTTTGGTATTTTTATCTTTTAGAGGGAATGAACTAGCTGAAGTAAATAGATACTATCATGAAGTAACTATCATGGTCCCTGTCACACGATTAAAACTGATTATACTGAATGATGTGGTCATCTTTCAAAGATCGAAGATAAACATTTCACAAACACGTTCATGACGGTCTCGATCCCAGGCGCTAATTGGTCACTTGTTACAATGTGAAATTTATACCGCCATTTCTCCATCTACTTTCAACATACAACCACACGGGACATCTCTTTACAATCAGATTCGTTTCGGCTACAATAGTACATAGTTGTCTTAGAAATTGTCACATTGATTGTTACAATTCTATTATTTGTTGTTATTTATAATATGAATTAACGAAATGAAACTTAACAAATTTATTGTTTTTAATAAAAACAAATGTCCACAAATAAATTTAAACCCTCAATTTAAGTCATTTTGTCTATTTAGGTACACACGGCACTTGTCTTATAAAGGGTATTACTCCCTTTGACGTATGTTTGGTAAAAAAGGGAGACACTTGCTAAATCTATGCCTTACGGGTCGGGTTCTTCCAGGTCATTGGAAAAAATTAAAATTAATAAATCCACCGCCGCTAGGTTGCTATTTTAAAATTTCCCCGCCCCATTGAAGGTGTTCAGTGCTCTGTCGAGTTTTAGAAATAGTTCTCCAGTTCTGTCAGTAAACATAGTGTCATGGTAACAAAAATACGGGAGTGCATGTAGACGATTGTATTGTGAATCAGCAGGTTAGGTGTAGACCGGTATCCATCGATCATATGGATTGATTACATGTTTTCAAAACCCTCAATAGATCTGCTAAATGAACGGTTTCATCTTTAACAATATTCAACCTAGATTTCCAAGCGTGCACTGCACGGAATAAAGGCCAAGCACGAATTCAATTTTTTTCTTCTGAATTTCTCATTTAATTATCAGTCTTAGAGTTAGTACACTAACTTCTCCTATATCCTTACTTTACGAAAATACATTTATTCTCATTTAATTTATTTTATCTCATTGAGCTTTCTGCCATAATTTTTAAATTCTATCTCTTTCGTGTTACAATCTTTTAAGAGTTTTAGCAGTTTAAGAACGATTTTGCAGAATTTTTAGACTAATACATCGAATTTTCTTCAACATTTCTTCTTCTGTGTATTAAAAAATTTCAATTAGTTTTTACTGCTTGTAAAAAAATGATAGAGGATAAGTAAAGGGTTGGCATAAAGTTTATTTACAGTAAGTTTTTAAAGTTAGGCCTATAGTAGAAAAACAACAAATATTGTATCACCTTTACCTCAGGTAGGTAACCAGAAAAATCTACCTATATTGTACATTGTAAATAAAAGAAGGCTTTCATTTGGTCGAATGGATATATACCTCAAATCACCCCTTGGTGATTCCTGACGAATCACCACCCCGTACATCCCCGACGAATTTTGATGAGAAGGGACTAGGACCTTCGAAAATCTTCGAATGCCCATTTTTGGGCAATATTTTAGATTCTGACAAGTTTTACCTCAATTCACCCACAGCGACACCCGCAGTCCCTTCCCTGATTGTGCATGGCCAACTTCGGTGCTAGGATTAGACTCGGCATTATTAAAAACCCCGAGTGATCATTTTATAACGATCTCTTGGCCTCTGACCTTTTACCCCAATTCTCCCTTTGCTACTCCCGTAGAGCCCACACCCGTCCAGCCCTGGTGTCTTTCGATGACGGTATTGAATTCATCATCCTCAAAAGCCCTAAGGCAGTTATTTATCTGAAAATTTCACCCCAAATTTTCCCTTTGGTTCTTGTGTAGAACCATCGCAGTACATATCCGGCGACGTCATTCAATTCAGTCTCCTCAAAAACCCCCGAGTGGTACACTTCAAGTAAATTTTTGACTTTTGACATTTTTACCCCAAAACATCCCTTTGGCACTCACGTAGAGTCACATACGTCCATCCCCGGTGACTTTCGAGGACGCCATTGAGTTCAGCACGCCCGTCTAGATGACGCCATTGAATTTAGCATCCTCAAAAATCCCCCGAACGGTCAATATCCCGCGATTCTTAGGCACCTGACATTTTGACCCTAATTCAACCCCTTTGGTGCATGGGTTTAGCCTCACCAGTACATCCCCGGAGACTTTCGATGACGGCATTGAATTCAGCATCCTCAAAAATTTCCGAGCGGGTATTTTCCTGGGATTTTTTGGCTTGTGACATTTTCACCCCAATTCACACCTTTGGTACTCGCGTGGAACCACACCAATGCATAGCCGGTGACGGCATTGAATTCCACCTCATCATAATTCCCCGAGTTGTTATTTTCTAGTAATTTTTTGACTTTTGACATTTCTACCTCAAATCATCCCTTTGGCACTCACGTAGAGTATCATCTGTCCATCCCCGGTGACTTTCGATGGCGGAATTGAATTCAGCATCCTCAAAAACCCCCGAGTGGTTATGTTCCAGCGATTTTTTGACTTTTGACTTTTTCACCTCAATTCACACCTTTGGTACTCGCGTGGAACCACATCATTGTATCCCCGGCGACTTTCGGTGACGACATTAAATTCCGCCTTACCAAAAGCACCCGAGTGGATATTTTCTACTTATTTTTTGACTTTTGACTTTTTTACCCCAAACCATCCCTTTGGTACTTACGTAGAGTCACATCCGGTCCATCCCCGGTGACTCTAGATAACGCAATTGAACTTAGCATCCCCAAAAACCCCCGAACGGTAATTATCCCGCGATTCTTAGGCATCTGACATTTTTACCCTAATTCAACCCCTTTGGTACATGGGTTTAGCCTCACAAGTACATCCCCGGAGACTTCCGATGACGGAATTGAATTCAGCATCCTCAAAAAACCCCGAGTGGTTATGTTTCAGAGATTTTTTAACTTTTGACTTTTTCACCCTAATTCACCCCTTTAGTACTCGCGTGGAACCACATCAGTGCATCCCCGGCGACTTTCGGTGACGACATTGAATTCAGCATCCTCGAAAACCCCCGAGCGGAGATTTTTCAGCGATTTTCTGACCTTTGACATTCTCACCCCAATTCACCTCTTTGGTACTCTCGTGGAACCACACCAATGCATTCCCGGTGACATTCGGTGACGGCATTGAATTCCGCTTCATCAAAATTCCCCGAGTTGTTATTTTCTAGTAATTTTTTGACTTTTGTTATTTCTACCCCAAATCATCCCTTTGTCACTCACGTAGAATATCATCTGTCCATCCCCGGTGACTTTCTTTGGCGGAATTGAATTCAGCATCCTCAAAAACCCCCGAGTGGTTATGTTCCAGAGATTTTTTAACTTTTGACTTTTTCACCCCAATTCACCCCTTTGGTACTCGCGTAGAACCACATCAGTGCATCCCCGGCGACTTTTGGTGACGACATTGAATTCCGCCTTACCAAAAACCCCCGAGTGGTTATTTTCTAGTTATTTTATGACTTTTGACTTTTTTACCCCAAATCATCCCTTTGGTACTTACATAGAGTTACATCCGGTTCATCCCTGGTGACTCTAGATGACGCCATTGAATTTAGCATCCTCAAAAATCCCCCAAACGGTCAATATCCCGCGATTATTAGGCATCTGACATTTTTACCCTAATTCAACCCCTTTGGTACATGGGTTTAGCCTCACCAGTACATCCCCGGAGACTTTTGATGATGGCATTGAATTCAGCATACTCAAAAACCCCCGAGTGGTCACTTTCCAGCGATTCTTCGTCCAATTCAAATATATACATTACGTAGTACGATTGATATCTATGTGGATGCCAGCAATGTTGCCAAGTTTGTGGCTGCCATAATGTTAGGAAATGGTTGAAATATACAGTAAATTTATATACATGAAGGGACCATGCTGCCTCTGGCGGAAATGTTACAAACTTGTGATATACAAATCCCGTTCACTCTGCTATCAATACGAGTACCGTTTGGTTATTACAAATTATTTTTTAAAAATTCAGAACGACCATAGAACTTTAAAATATAGTATAACTCCAATAAAACACTTCTTTTTACACTTATTGGCATCATTTTTATTTCGATTATTGTAAAAGGGTGTTACATTATCATGGATTACTATGTGGCAGCCGTATACGGCTGCCACAAGTACCCGGCTGCCAGTTTGAATGCAAAATGACCAATGTATGGTCTCCGTATTGTTAGCAGGCTGTATATATATATATATATATATATATATATATATATATATATTTCATTGCAATAACAATGCTAGACACAACTTGGTGTATAATCTTAAGTAATTTTAGTTATTGTTAATTTCGTTTGTTGAGGTAATGGAGTTGTTTCCTAATCTAATATTGCAACATAAAGAACCATTGTGCTCTTGGTATTGTATAACTTCCTTTTCAAACTATTTAACAGCAGGTAAGACAGATGAGTTTAATACTGCAATAGAAAAAAGAGAGAATAAAGACAAAGTTGTGTTACAACAAAAGAGTTGAAAACAAAAGTATTAAAATTTTCTAAAATCTACTGAAATAATGTAAAATTGGCCGCTTTTATTAAATCTACTCCTCCAAGATTAAACTATAAAGGGGCATCTCAAATATCAAATTGGATGACGCAAAGTGGTCTTGACGACTTTGAGGGAGACTAGAAAATGCATGGCAAATAAATATTTCGTATGAACTACTTTATATAGGACTAATTAAAATATTTATATAGCTTTATGTATACTAGTTTTACAATAAAACTCAAGAAATCCTAACCCATATTGCCCTATTTGTTAATAAACCCACCTGACTATACTGATACACCTTGTTAGTGATTACCTAAACCTGTCATCTATACATAATTTAATATATATATATTATTCGATATATTGTTCGCTGGCTTGTGAGTGAACATTTTAATTAAAGAATAAATATGCTACAACTCATAAATGTTTATATTTGTGAGTTTTAGCATATGTATTCTTTAATTATATATATAAATGCATGCTTGTATATGTGTATATATGTTTATATGTGTGTAAGTATGTATCTTATAGACGTCTAAAGAACTGAACAAAAGTTAATAAAATTTTGGAAGGTATTTTAACATTTTCCCAGAATGGGTCGTTTGAAATTTGGTTCAGATCCATCGGAAGGGATTCGCCCCTGAGCCTTAGGATGGTTCAAAAACTGATGTGTGTATGTGAATATGTACCTTATGGATACCTGAATCGTTGATTAGATGTTAAAGAAATTTGTAGAGATTTATTAACATTTTCCAAATAACGGTTCACGTGAAGTTTGGTTCAGACCCATTCACAAGGCTCCGCCCCAGACGCTTAGGATATTTTAATGTATGCAGGCGAGTATGTGTGTATCTTATGAACGCCTAATCTGCTGAACAGAAATTAATGCAATTTAGAGGGATTTATTATCACATTTCCAGGATGGTTCGTGTGATTTTTAATTTAGATCCATTCACAGGGCTCTGCCCCTGATGCTCAGGATAGTTAAAAAACCAATGTAGGTATGTGAGTATGTATGTTTCTTATGGCCGCCTAAACCGCTTAACAGAATGTATTGAGGTTTAGAGAGATTATTTTTATAAATTCAAAGGAGAGTACATGTGTAGTTTGGTTCAGATCCATCCACAGGGATCCGCCCCAGAGACTCAGGGAGGTTGTAAACTGATGCATGTATGTGAGTATGTATTTATCTTATGGACTCCTAAACCGATGAACAGAGTTTTATGACATTTGCAGAGATTTATTAATTAATTCCCAATAACGGTTCACTTGAATTTTGGTTCAGATCCATAGATAGGGCTCCGCCCCATGGGCTGAGAATGGTACAACTTATGTATTTATGTAAGTATTTATATATCCTATGCGCGCCTAAAGTAGTGAACTGTTGATTTTAGGATTTAGAGAGATTGTTTAACATATTTCAGGATATATTTTGTGAAGGTTAAGATAGTTGCATCTACAGGGTTCCGCCCAGAGGTTTAGGATGGTTCAAAAACTGATGTAAATATATATATATATATATATATATATATATATATATATATATATATATATATATATAATACGTTTTCTTGTTTAATAATATAAAACAACATAAGTTATTCAAATACAAGAATATTTATTAATTTATATCCAAAGCTTTTCGTTGGTAAACAGTACCAACATCATCAGGAATGAAAATTACATAAATTATTGTAATTTTCATTCTTGATGATGTTGGTACTGTTTAACAACGAAAAGCTTTGGATATAAATTAATAAATATTCTTGTATTTGAATAGCCTAAGTTGTTTAATATATATATATATATATATATATATATATATATATATATATATATATATATATCCTTTAACTAACACCATGTTAAAACATTACTTAACAAACACCATACGTCTGACAGACACCATTATGTATTTTGGAATTAGTAATCATTAAACACTTTTAAAAACATATTTTAATGACATAATCTTAATATATTAGTGCGTTTTACAAATTGATGCTTAGAATCGATTAAAAATAATTTAATATTACTAACAAAAAAATTTTCTTTACCGGAAAATTGTTTTTTCTTTAAAATATTTATTTTGTAATCTAAACACTGTAATTTGTGATAATGTAAAGCTATTTTAATGTTGTCGTAGAGACCAGCATTTCAACAACGCACATCGTTGGACCAGGAGAATAAAGGAGTAGGGAGTTCCCAGAAAATTTATTAATTATTTTGGAAACTGCAGCTGTAGGGTCCTTTTCTTTCCTTCCCTCACGATCAACAGGGTTGTCAAATCGTAATGCCAACAATAAAAATAAAAATCTATTTCTGGACATTGCACAACGAAATATGTCTCGACCTGTTCCATTAGTACAATAAAAACTGTCAATTGACTCGTTGCTAGATTTGAAAATAGCCGTATATATCAAAAGTCCGATGAAACCTTTCAACTCTATCATATACAAATCAGATGAGTAAAATTGAGGTTTTGAAAAATTACTCCTGATCGAAGTAATCTTTTTGTTTGTCCAAATAATAATTTCATTCAAAATGTCAAAAAGTCCCCACAAGTCCTCAACAGTAGGGTTAGTTCCCAATTTTTTTGCAGGAGCTTTTAGACCTGTTAACTGCACAATTATATTATGCCTTCTTGTTCTAACATTTAGAGGCTGGTGCACTTTATTCCATTTAAATTGCGTTCTGTTACGTATTTTTTTTTCCATAGAAAAAACCATCTTCTAGAAGCAGGGGTTCAATACTATCACACCTAGAATCTGTCACACCTGGATGCTCGTTAGATGACTCTTAGTACACATCATAATTTTCTTCGCCTTTCTGTTCTTATTCGGAATCGTGTTCGCCATCATATTGATAATCTGGATCTCTATCGCTGTCGTATGGATCAGGTTGTGAAGGTCCTTCCAAAACATCATACACCAAATTCTCAAGATCGTTATTGAACCCATCACTATTCACAGTTACTAAGTTCATAACTGGTCTTCCATGTGATGGACCAGGTTTATCAGAGTTTTGATAATCCATATTTATTTTTTTAAAAAAACGTAAAAAAGCACACACTTATAATAAAAACACTATATACAAAGTTTGGAATGAACGAATAATGTTACTTAATAGACACGATACGTCTGAGAGACGGGAGAATGGGACGCACTACACTAAAATGGCTTTGGAAAAGGCAAACGCAGACAAAAAAAACAGGACCTTCCCTACACAAACTATAGCACTCACCTGAAAGGTAGACGGGTTGGGGACGCACACAAAATTCGTAGGCGGAAGATACACGGGTTTTAAAATTCGCGACCGTCTCTGAGACGTATGGTTTCAGTTAAGGGATATATATATATATATATATATATATGTGTGTGTGTGTGTGTGCGTGCATGTATGTCTAATGAGCTCCTTAACCGCTGAAAAGATGTTGAAGTTTGGTGGGATTGTTTAACATATTCCCAGGATGGTTCGTGGAACGTTTGCTGCAGTTCTATTAACACGGATCCGCCCCGGTTCCTTATCATGGTTCAGTGTACAGCCTTTCATAAGTCTAATATTGTAATGTATACCTATACTAGCCTTTCTTAATTAATTAAAATAATTATAAACATAATGTAAAAAAATGTACATTATTAATTATTTTAAATTCCTTACAATTGCTAAATTCTATATGGAATAATCGATAACTCACACATTGATATTAAAAGTAGGAATGTTGATAGTAATTTAGCGAAATTTAAATCCACGAAAGCTGTGGAGCGAAACCAGACTAACCACAATAAAGTGACACTCAACTTGTTTCAGGCAGAAATCATAAGTGAGAAGTTATGAAGAGATGGTCTGAATTCCATTAATACCAATGATTTCATCAGATCTACCCATTGATTTTATACCACCACAATTTCATTTGCATCTTGCACTCGCAATTTCCATAAAAAAGAGACAAGGGTAATCATTTACTATTGATGGACTGAATTTGAGATATTCAAGCTTTTATCACCTACTATTATATGTTGCGTGCTCACGTGTTGGGACAAGTAAATTTTGTATGTTTATATGCCTAATGTACTAAAGAAATTGTCTATCCTCTAACATTGCAGTTAATGAAATATAATTATTTAGAAGTTTGATTTCCTTTTCTTATTAGAAAATTATAATTTTGGGCGTCGCAACGTGCGCCCGATACCACTAGTTTTAATATATTATTATTTTTTAGCATTTGTATTTATTTCACTTAATCAGTTTGTAACACTAATTATTATTATGATAGATGTTAAAAAAATGCAGTTATATCATCCATAGTTATAATTTAACCTGAAAATTTATGTGCATTCTTTATGGATTATTAAGTGATATGTTTCAAGAGATAGGTATTAAGAAAACGCAAATAAAAATTTAATAATGAGGAGTTCGAAATATAAACAACATTTAAACAAAAATAATTATATACTAATTACACTCATTTTAAAATATTAAATCTATTTGATTCTGTATTTCTTAGATATGAAGTTATGCAATTTGAACCATTGTACAATTATTGAATTTGGGGTATAGATATGAGATATATACTAGTAAAGTCGTTTCAATAATTATATGTATTTTACTTACTATGAATCTAAAAACGTAGCTTTATAACTTATTTAGAATATTCGGATAGTAATACAAATTTTAGAATTTTCACTTTTTACGGCCTAAACCTATAACAATATTAAACTTTATTTATACAAATTCAATTTTAAAATGAAATATTATACCAGATTATCTTATCTCTTAGCTGATAACGTATTTTGAGTTGATCTTTACTGATTGTTCCTTCCACCATGATCTTATTTAGATTGATAAGGATGTACATCGTGAGATGTAATTAATTAGATTATTAAAAGCAGTAATTAAATAACACTTTAGGAACTCAATTTTATATTTACATAAAAAACAAAAAACCTAACTAAATATTAATTCTGTTTTAGAAGAAACTTCTATGGATGATATTTTCCATATACCCTCTCCCTTAAATTAAATGCATTTTCAAAACTATTCTTCTCGCTCGGAAATCTGATGGTAAAGTGAGAAATTATTATAGATACACGGCAACTATTAACTGTCCGTGCACCCCTCTGGCGCATCTCATGTCTTGCAGAAATCTAATATATTTACCATTACTTATATATATATATATATATATATATATATATATATATATATAAATTGTTTATGATAAAATTCACAATTTTTATAAAAGTTTACTATAAATAACTCTTACGATTTGTTTTTCAATGACGGTAAGCATAATTAATATTATTTTATTGACTAAAATAATGTTAAAATATTATCAATATAATATTTCCCATAATATGTCGGGTACATTATTGTTAAATCCAAGAACGCAAACACAAATATTTAGCCATTAGCTGACTATCTAATGGTATTTTATAGATTGCTATTGTGATTTAATACTTGCATTCAATAAATTAAAATTAAGTAGTTAATCGTTTTATTGGTTTAAAACGAAAAAAATAGTTTTGGAATTTATTATCATTGTAAACATTAAGTATGTTACTGTCAAATACTAATGCTGTTACAATATTAATTCATGTTAATCTATCCTAATTATTCACGTATAATCAACATGCTCTTTACATCTTTCGAATGTAATCGCCGTAAAACGTAGGGGTGAAGAAAAGAGGAGATATTTTTTAGCGAGTGAGTCTGACGTAAGGTCGTGTTTTCAATGAACCTTTTGTTCATAGTATGAAATCCAGTAGCGTAAACATTATTGCTAAAATCCATCTTGTAAACTGTGTTTCTTGAAGTATAAAATCAAACAATATCCTTAATGTTTTACGGTTATCGAGAGAAAATTTAATTTTAATATAGATAAGCCTTTTCTAAAAAGTTGGCATATTTCATTGACGCCTTCAAAACAATCCATTCTTTGCTAGAAAACGTTAGTACCATATAAAAGGAATTTTAAAAATTTCGAATTTGTAAAACATATTGTTAGCTGTGATTTAAAATTTCATGAATTGGTACGATTCAATTTGGCGTGTTTTTACGGTTTTTGTATTGACTTCAGAAACATTTTCTTATCGACAGTAACGATTCATGACCTCCTATCTTGATTTCCACTTCATTGCATCGTCAAAACTTAATAGGCCTAATCTAGAATAAGGTATAAATAAGCGAAACTGATCTGCTCGCATTGCAAGTATTATAAAGCAAACAAAGATGATGTATGTATATTCTTATGTCATTTTATTACTCTTGTAAAAACCACAATATATATATATATATATATATATATATATATATATATATATATATATATATATATAAGTTTTAAGTGATCATCAACCTTCCGGCATTGTGGAAACGGTAGAAATACGATATTGCACAAGTGTGGTTAGGTAATCGTGGCCTAATACCACACAATGATCACGACTACACATCAAAAAATAGCTTCCTCGTTCCGCAAACATAAATACAAAGTAGACCATCCAACACAATTAAAAAACCACCTACACAGTTCAAAAACACACCAGTATAAACACGACAGGGCATGAGTATTCAAGATTACATGCAAGAACAATCCCAACTTTTACATGGGATAAACAGGGAGAACAAATACCACAAGATACAACAAACACGTAAAACTCATAAGAAATACACAACCCATATCAAGTTTCGGCATACACGTACAAAAGACACTTTATTAACAGATTGACATAGACTCCAACCTAAAAATCCCACATTACTTGAAAAAACCACAAACAACACGGTAGAAAACTATGAGATATACCCTATAAACACCATAAATACTATTCACAACACATTTAAAATTACAAAACACTCACAATAAAATAATATATATCATAACATAATTAACCACTACTCTATGAACAATAACACACCACAGACTCACGCCAACACCACACACCTGAGCAACAGCCTTGTTAGTAATTTTCAGCTTAGAATAAAGAGCGGACCTACAGTGAAACACGTATGATGAATAATCAGTTAGTAGAGGTTTTTAGCCAAGATAATACAAACAAGTGTAATTTATACAAAAATGTCAAAATGTACACAAAAAAAACTGCAAATTTCAAAATATTCAAACTGAATATAAAATATCAAGTGCTTTAGTTAATAATACAGGGTAAAAGTGATGGCACAAGAACTCCGGGATGTTTCAAGTCATCATGGCTGAATAACGTAAGACCATTGTATAGAGCAACACAAGGACACTTTTTGTTAGACCAGTTCCAATTGTTCTGATGATTGTGAACGTTCCATAGAACACTTCAAACTAAGAAAAATAAGAATCTATATTTTTGAGTCGGAAGCCCTCTACGTCACTATATCGAAAGATATTTCTACGAGTACACAAAAAAGTTTCAGTGATATCAGAAACTTCTCTCATTTTTCGAAGGCTGTAGATAGTAGTACTGCGTTTATTCTTTTGATCAAAATTTAATACTAATAGAAATAGTTGACTTTACATCGACTAGATTCCATTCATAATGTGGCCTTGGGAGTAACCATTGGAAGCCACTTATGATTTTCACCAGTCGGATATTTGAATTTGATTTTTCTTGTAGTTAAATAAATATTCACTATCGTCTAAATTTCCTAATATTCATTGAAACAGAAGCGGAGAACACTATTGTTAAACATGTTGGTTAAAATATCTGTAGTGCGTATTTCAAGTGCTTGCAAAATAAACGTCAACACATTGATCATCTATTTACAGTTTTGAAAACTAATATATATTTGTCAATGTTTATAAAAGACTATTATCCCCAATACTGATGTCAATAAACAGCTTGTCGCATCGAAAATTATTGTCTAGTTTATTTGGGTTTTTTTCCACGCAATATATTTTACGAAAACCCATTATTACACAAAGTACAGACCATCTAGCCCCTGTACACATTCAAATTACAAACTGGAAGACAATAAAACTATATCCTATGTATTGTTAACATTCTATTGGGCTAGACATGTTGAATAGTTGATGACAAATCGTTTCTTTCTTTCTTGCGCTACTTTTGTTTTGAAACATGACATATTTTACGTTTGTGAAAAATAGCATAAACTTTATTTAAATTTTATAAATTTGTAATATTCACGAACTAAAATTTGTTTCATGTGTCAAGTGTTTAAAAATGAAATGAATAATGGCAGAAAATGAAAATCCAAGGTAAACTGTGGAGAAAATCACAATCCAGAAGAAAAATACATTCAATTATTTGTAGTTAGAGCATAACAGCATACAAATAGACCGTATTATTCGTTTTTTTACATTATTATTCAACAGTTTTTCGAATCACAGACCTTCAATATGCTTCAAGAGCTCGAAAAACGAATGGAATCAAGAAGTTAATTTCCTATGAGTTGGCTTGAAATAGGAATTTAAAAAAATATATTTATTTAGTATTGTAACATATCGTTTAAGCTTTAACTACTTAAAACATAATATATATGGACAGCGATCTGGTTCCGAATGTATACATTCTGCTATTATAATATTCACTCTTGGAAATTCATTTAAAATTTGAGCTAGCACACTTGAATATTTTCTTTTTATATACATCTGAGGTTATATTTCATTAGCAGTACCTGCTTGACAATTAACAGGTGTCTGCAGTTTATCAGGTGATTTAGAGTGGTACCATATTTTGACCTGGTCTAATTAGATGATTTCTCTCTAAGCTGGTAATCTTCAGGATGTAAGGTGAGTCGATATATCACATGTATTTTCATACGACGCAAACATCGATATTTCTAAATTTAACCACTTACAGACCTATGCATTAACAGCAGGTAGGCAGGGGAATTCATTTACCTTTCGTCCTTTAAAAGAAGTGTAGGGTGAAAAATAAGGATGGTTGGGTCTTGGCAAAACACACACTTACCGAGTCCGTGCGCGCACATACATACACCACACACATATTTAAATGTGGCTCATGTTAATTCTAGTGGCTCATGTAATATGTCATGATTTACTCATAGAAGTAACTAATCTGAAGTTTTGTTAGAGATGAAAAATGAAATCACTATTTCACAAATGAGTTATAAAATATAGTAGGATTTATAGTAAGGATTTATACTTCACCTCAAAAGAGAGAAACAATTCCAGGACATCGAGAATAACTAAAGAAAGAAATTTAACCCGATTAGTATCTATCATAGGGATCGCCTATGTTAGGAGAAAATAGTTATCAGTTCAAGCAATTAAGTACAGTTTTAAATATATAATGGCATTAACTTTCCCTTATTCAACCTTGTAATGCAATGAGGGTGATACAATTATTCAACATGATTGAAAAGAGTTTTAAATAATTTATGATTTTTAATTACTTTTGAAATAAGATTGTATTTACACTAGTCTATAATACTATGGTATAGAATATTTTAAATTTTCTTACAAGTTGAGTACAGTAATGATCTCCTAAAATCAAGATGTATGTTTCTTTACAGTCTTAAGCCTAAATTAAACTTACTTATTGACTAGAACATTCTTTTCATAGAATACTCCCAGTCAATTTAATTTTATCCTCTACAAAAAATTTAAATAATAAATAAAACGTATGGCGGCACAAAGAAATAAAATTAAATAGTTACTTATTGTAGTTATTGAATTTATATATTTGTTAAAAAGCATGAATTAAGGACATAATTTATAAGAAATCGATATTTGAATATCTAAATAACAAGCTCTGGGGATATGAAATTCATGATATTCTTCTACTTGTTTGAAATATTACAAACAGCAGTGGATATACAACTATCTTATAAATGTGTTTTAGGATATTTGAAATAAATGAAAAAGTAATAACCTGTTTATTCGACATGTGTTCTATAAACTTTATACAATTATAAATTACGACAAACCTTCAACTGGCCTATTGACACTTTTGCTTGAAGTCCATTACACAAGAAACGCCCACTTTTTTATCTTAAATGTGACGATTTCGTCCAGTATGCAAATATACATTTACATACCCATCAAGCTTAAACACTGCAATAATCTAGGTTTTTATTTTATTAGCTGTCTATGTGGGTGTTTATTAACTATATTTCCTACTGTCTAATGTTATTTACAACATTGCTACTGCTTTTACATCTGAAAAGGGTATATCTTCTCCAACCTTAAAATATAAAAATTACTATGCTTTGTTGATTTTTAATTGGTTTTTACTAAAACGCAGTCATTATTTACTCTTTGGTAACGTGAGTTTTCAGTTATCCTACCCAAAATCCAAACGTAAATAGTAAACTTGTAGTAATCTTCATATATATATATATATATATATATATATATACAAACATATATATATATATATATATATATATATATATATATATATATATATATATATATATATTAAATATGGTGATATGTTTTCTTGTATATATAGTTAATAAATTTAAAATATTTCAAACACAAGAATACTTTTAATGAATGTATTTATTCAAAGCTTTTCACCGATAAAAAAGTATCAGCATCTTCAGGAAAAATAATTATCCAATAAATATTTTAAAATTATTCTATATATATATATATATATATATATATATATATATATATATATATATATATATATATATAATTAATAAATTTAAAATATTTCAAAAACAAGAATACTTTTAATGAATATATTTATTCAAAGCTTTTCGCCGATAAAATAGTACCAGCATCTTCAGGAAAATAAATATCTAATAAAATATTTTTACAAAATTAAATCATAAGTGCTACGAAAGACCATATATGTTTATAGGTATTGCACTTTATGTACATTCTTTTATAACATCAATGACTTTATAAATAGTTTGGTGCCTTGATATCACTTGAATTTGTTCATCAATTAATTTGTCTTTAACATTATGCTTATAAATTTCCAATGATTCAAATATATTTATTTATATTCATTTATTTAATTATTTTATTAATTTCATATTTTCTATTTCCGGAAACTCGTGTCCATTATTAATACAATGCGTAGCTGAATTTGATTTGTATATAAGCGTTTAAATGTTCTTTGTATCTTTCTTTTAATTTCTTTTTTGTTTGTCCTACATATAATTTATTACAAGTTTGACATTTTATATTATATACTCCATTTCTTTCGTGCATATTATTTTGGTTTTTGTTATTGTTTATTAAATTTTTAATTTTATTATCAGTTTTATATGTAATGTGTAAATTTGTTTTTTTAAATAATCGTGTAATTTTATTTATTTCGTTACCAGTGAATGTAAAAGTTGTCCAAATATTTTCTCTCTTATTAGGTACAAAGCTATTTTCGAGAGTCTGTTTTCTTATTATTTTCTTATTTAATTTATCTATAGTTTTTCTTTTATATCCACTATCTAAACCAATTGGATATATTATATTTTTCTCTCTTATTTGATCATTTAAGTTCATTGGTATTTTGTGCATTCTATGTAGTAAATTATAAAGCGCTGCCATTTTTTAGTTGTATGGATGATTTGAATAATTAGGTATTATTTGATTTGTCGGCGTTGGTTTTCTATATATATTATATTCAAATGATTCTTTATTTCTAGTAATTGTAATATCTAAATTATTTATTTTATTTTTTGATTTAAATTTATGAGTAAATTTTATATTTTCGTGTATATTATTTATACTTTGTAATATTTTGTGTCAATATTTAAACCATTATTATTTGATATGTATAATCCATTACATAATTCTTTACTATTTTATCGGCGAAAACCTTTGAATAAATATATTTATTAAATGTATTCTTGTTTTTGAAATATTTTTAGTTTATTAACTATATTACAAGAAAACGTATCACCATATTTAATATATATATATATATATATATATATATATATATATATATATATATATATATATGTGTGTGTGTCTGTGTGTGTGTGTGTGTGGGTGGGTGTATGTATGTATATGGAGATAAAATTGTGCTATTGACAAAACGGACAACAAGCTCCTTTAGTCTACTTTAGACACAACTTTACACTGTTAGCTACGAGTACGTGTCCTACATGTTCTTCATTTCCCAACAGGGTAAACGTAGCCTAGCGGACGTGAGTTAATGTAATTTTATGTGTCACAAACTTGCCTCTAGTGCATTTCCTCTCTGGTTATTTGACTTGACGTGTATGTGACAAAACATTATATTGGTTTGCTAGTGAATAGGTTGAACAAGATCTCGATATGAAGACAATATCATGTGAAGTTGTCTGAAAATGTTTGATGTTAAATGAATAAAATATGGTTTAGTATATAATTTTATTACATTGTAAATTTAAGAGTTCAGTTTAAAACTATATATGATTGAAAAACGTATCTACTTATTTTAGGTTTAAAATTTGTAACCCATGTGCAATTTGTTCTCACTAAATTGCGTTCTTCAAAGTTTGGTCCAAATATATACCATTTCTTCTCCCTCTCTTTCCTAAATTAAATATACCTAATGCAAATTTAAAGGAGGTATACTATACTATCCTTATAAGTCGAGAATGTTTGTGTTCTAGGAAATTGTATTTGAATGAGAAAACAATTCTAAGCTCACAACTTGGGCAAATAATTTTACAATATTTTTTAGCTTTTTATAACTTAATCGCCTTTAACCGTTCTATTATTTTTGTGTAAGATTAAAAATTGAAGCAATCGCATTTTTCAAAAAGTCTAGAATGTCGTCTCTACTTTCCCCCCCCCATTAAAAAAACCTTAAATATTCTCAAAAATGTACGGCACGAATCTTTGTTCACTTTAAAATTTTAAAGGAAACAATTTATTTTTGATATAGCCTCTAAATACAGACCAGTTTAAACAATATTATATATAAGAATAATATTCTGAATTGTCGGTGAGACTATCAGGTATGTTTTGGTATATACACGTGAATATAAAAGCAATATTAATAAGAATAAACATTCTTCGTCTCTGGTTTTGTTGTGGCATGCCAAGTAATAGGAGTTCAAATGGGTTTTAAGATATTTACAATACCTGATAATAAACCTAACTGAGGAAGAGTATAAACGACGTCATTGTCGAAATATGACCTATCTTATTCTGTGTGAAATAATTATTTTATAATATGAGAAATTGTGTAATTTATATTACTTTGGGAGCCTCCCGGTAAGCCGACCTTTAAGATAATCCGACATGTTTCGGTAAATTATTTGCAGAAATATTACGGATTGCTATGCACTTTCACTTGCTAAAGGATTTTCTATTCCACTTTTGGTTAGGTTTGATATTATTTATTGTGCTCTTTTCAAGCATTACATTTTTAGTGGTGAGTTTCGGTGATTTTATTGTGTTTATTTAACTTGGGTAGGATTCTGGATGATGTTTACTGTTATTGTAAACTTTGATTCATTCATTTATTATTTATAAGTGTTCAATTAACTCTTTATTAAGATTTTTAAGAATGTTAATACGAAGGTTGCTATAAATATTTTTGAAGGCCGTACCATTTTAACTAGCTTCTAAATGGGGCAAAAAGACGGTTCTTCAAAAAAACAAGAAGCTACTTGTGAAATTTTCTTGACGTAAAATCTTGCAACAACAATGTTGACTTTTAGAAACTCATTTATACAATATTGTATATTTTAAAAGGATGTGTGCACTTACTTCCCGTGTAGATATTTATCACGTGGGAAAATGTAACTTAAAATTTCCATTGTGCCACAAATAAATAGTCAATTTTTCTGAAACGTTTCTGAAAATGAAAACTACGTATAATGAAGCGTATTGAATGAACGTCATCACCGTCTTTAAGCGAGTTCAGAATTTTAATTAGGCGTCAGTTATCTGATGCAGAAAATCCTTAACTAACAGGTAGTATGAATCGTTCTGGATTTAATTCACCTAATTTGTCTGTCGAAAATATTTATATTTCATTAAAGTAATTAAAAATATTTGAATTCGTTTAAATAATGTGTCTCTGTATATAAGACAGATACATCTTTATTTATATAACAGATAAGTGAGAATGAAAAAGATTGATAAATAGACAGAGAGAGAGAGAGAGAGAGAGAGAGAGAGAGAGAGAAAGAGAGAGGATGAGATATGAATAGATGTTTCATGGTTTGTTTTAAGGGTACGTTTTATAAACATGCAACAATGATTTATGCTTTTTAATAGTGTCGAGGTCATAAATGTCATTAGTTTTCTTAGCCTTTGCAAGAGTAATAGGACTAATTCTATTTATTTGTCTTCAGGATATTTTTGAATGAGATGTATATTCTATATCCTTGATTAGACATTATACATAAATAGTAATTTCATTTTTATAAAGAACAACAGAAAAGTCGTATACTTTAATTTTAAAATTGAACCTATATTATCTAATTATGGTAAACGTTAAGTTAGCATCTGTTAACGTAAACGAATATTATTGTAGTAAAGCCTAAACCTTTGAAAAAAAAGTCTTCTGTTGATGTGATTTTATATACTGCTGGTTAAAATTCCTGGGAAGTTTTATTATGTTAGAGTTTATAATTTTCATTTCTCCTAATAAATATGATTTATAAACAACTTTAGAAAATGAAATACAACTTTAAAAAATGAAATACCACTTTAAAATATGAAATACAAGTTTAAAAAATATTTACTGTAGAAAAAATAATTTAATTCGAGTATGCAAAACTACTTACTTTGCAGCTATTAATTCTAATATTTAATATTCTTTGTACATATCAGTTATATATCTTTAATCAATTAATTGTATCCATATTCTTACCTTATGCACCAAAAATATTATAAATACTAATTTGTAAGCCTTAATAATACAGTAAGCCCACAAGGTTTTATAGTTTAAAAAGAAACAAGTTATTATGATAAGTTTTGTATAAAAATTCCGTGCGTGTTTATAGGTTGCACACTTTATTCTTAAAACATTTTCGTACAATTCTCTACAAGGAATCTGAGTAGTATACATATACTAAATTTCAAATCTAACAATAGTGTATAAAAATTGTTAAAAAATAAAGTAAATTACTTATACACTTTTTGCGATTTTTATGAATTAAACGAATGTAATTACATTTACTGCATTTAAAAATTATTAACATCGTTACAAATAAGTTACATTAATGACGTTTCAATCATTTTACATGTATGTTGATGTCCTTTCCACAGCCAGTTACTTGAAAACAGATTAAAGGAAACAAGCCGGGGGTAGGTTCAGGGCATGTAGTATTGATATTTAAAGGCCAAAACACCTGCAACTGGCAAGCTAGCAAATTCTTTGTGTGTAGTGATTGAAATTAGATTGCTTCAAGCCTTGGATACTAATCAAAATCATGAACCATTGTAGTGGGAAGTGTAGAGGTTTTAAATAGGATTTAAATTTAATATTGCCTTTTCATTACATATAATTAGAATTTTCAAAAAAATAAAAGAAAAACATTTTTTTAAATACTTTTATAGTTACTAAATAAATTTGCAACTAATATAATTGCTACTGCCCGGTGAAACTGGAGTGACGTCATACTTTGGTTCTTTCGTAATGTTATATCCCCGTTATTGTTGAACTTTTAAAGATCTATTATTAAATTTCTATATATTCCTATTATTTATTTATTATATTCCTGAATCTTGAAGTCCAATACGTTTGGTGAAACTTAATTAATCTCAATTACATTACTTTATGACTAAAGTTAAATATTGTAAATTTGTAAACATTTACTGAGACAGGGTTCAAACACAGAGCATTTGAATGCTCTTTGGCGATCTTAATCAGTGTCTTCTGCTTGCAGTTTTAAAGGCAGGTTTTTGATAGTATCAAAGAGTATGTGTGATTTCATTTTGGTTTGTTCGTTTATAATGTTTGTATTCTGTGTGTGTGTGTGTGTGTAAATTTTTAATTGTTCTATCGCGTAGAGATATAGCAGCTTATTGTGTATGTGTAGGTTGTTGAAATTTCTAGGTTATAGTATTTGTCTGTGTATTTGTGTCACGTTTCTTTTATATGATTGTAATTTGCTAAGTTGGTGTTCTGTTTGTGTTCCTCGACTCATTGTTTGAAACTGCCACCTGTTTGGCCAATGTAGCGTTTGTTGCACTTTTGGAGATTAATTTGTATACCCCTGGTGCTTGTAGTTTATCTTTGTTGTTGGTGCCGTATTGTATTTTATATTGTAAATTGTTACTAGTTTTGTATGCTATTTTGTATCCTGTATATGGAAATGTGTTAGTTTTTTTGTTTTCTGTTTATGTATAATATTGTAATGTATTTCTTTACCCTCTCTGAAGGGTTATTTTTTTGTTTTCTTGTATATTGATAGATAGTTTGTGGATTATTTTGGTGAAGTATCCATTTCTGTATACTAAATATTTGTTGGTGTCTACTTCTTTGTTTATGTTTTCTGTGGTCATTGGAACTTCTTTAAGTCTATGGAGCATTGTTCTGAAGGCAGCATGTTTTTGTTGGATTGGGTGGGTTGAGGTGTTGTAGATAAGTGTGTCTGTGATTTTCGGATTCCTGTCAATGTTGAAACTGTGTTTTCGTGAGTTGATATTTGTTATGGTGAGTTAGAGATTGGGGAATGGTTGCTTTTAAACTCTGAGGTGAAGTGGAGTTTTTGGTTTATTTTATTAGTGTAGGTAAGAAGTTTTTTGTGCTTTCGGGTGTTGTCTCTGTATTGTGTTATGACATCATTCACTTATCTGTGCAACTAAATGATGTGTTGTGGGTGTGTATTGTGTGTAACAAAAAAAATGCTTCACCCACAACCCAAACGTCTGTTCACAATCAGATGGCCTACCAATGAGAAGTCCTATAATCAGTGTCCTTAGCGAAATTTTCCTACAGCACATAGAAAACACTAAGATACTCGAACTAATACAAACGCACACAAAATAATTTACTGGGACCGAAACCTTAATTATAGCATAACACAATTAAGAGCCAACACACGATAATGCGAAAAACCCCTTACCTACACTAATAAATTACACCCAAAACTCCAGTTCACCCAAGACCTATCCATAACAAAAAGCCACAAACATAAAAAAAGGGCTTCAACATGTACAGGAAACCAATAACGAGGGACACACTTATCCCCAACACCCCTAACCACCCTATCCAACACAAACACGCTGCCCAAAGATCAATGCTCCATACAGTTAATGAAATTCCAATAGCCTCAGAAAACATAAACAAAGATCTAGACACCTTTTAATATTTAGCATACAATAATAGATATAACGCCACAATAATAGATAAACAATCTATCTACAAATATACAAATAACACAAAAATTAACACTTTAGAGAGGGAAAAGAAATAGATTTCAATATCATTCATAAATAGAACATTAAATGAAATAGTCAAGAGATTTCAAAAAACAGGATACTATATAGGATAATAAACTAATAACAATTTACAATACAAAATATAACACGACACCGACAACAAAGATAAACTACAAGCACCAGGCCTATAGAAATTAAACTGCAACAAATGCAACAAAATCTACATTGGATAGATTTTGCTAACAGATAGCAGCTTCAAACAAAGAGTCGAGGAACACAATCAGACCACCAACTCAACATTTTACAATCAAATGATAGAAAAAGGACACAAATACACAGACATTTACCGAACCTAGAATTATTGTACGTCAACAAAAAACAACCTAATCTCAACACACTAGAACAAAATGAAATATAAAAACGCACAAAATCACACGATACAAACATATTATGCGAACAAATCCAATACAAATGACACATAACCTTTGATACTATTGAAAACCTGCCTTTATTACCGTCTCCAATAAAGCTAATCACTCCAAGTAGAAAAGATACTGATGAATATCGCCCCAGAACGATCTAAAACGTTCTGTATAAGTTTTTAAAAATTTACCAAATGTAACGTTCGGATAGTCATAAACTAATGTAGAAATGACTTATTTATTATTTAAAAAAATGCAAATAACTCATTGTGATTCAGAGTAATTATTTTGTGTATGAATACCGCCCGCAGTCGTATATGCGTATGGTTGATCCATGCGTATGGTTATCCTAATAACTATAATTGTTTTATTCTCTTCTACGTCTAAAAATATTGTATTTGTCTACATAATTTATGAACTAATATTTCTTAAATTTATCATACCGATATTTCAGTTAGAAAATATCTGAAAAAATTTGTAATATTCATTCTAATTCTCTTTAACTACAGCCTAAATTGGAGACATTTAAAGCAAAAAAAACTAAAAAGTTTAGAACTTTAGACGACGAATTAAAATTATACTCTTAAGAAATTTATTCTCGCTCCAAAGAGTATTTGTTTGGTCACTATAAAAACAATGTGACATTCCCACAATTTGTGTTTATTTATTTGAAATTATGAAACTGCATTATTGAAATTTATATGTAGAGATATTATTTTTCTACATTTTAAAATATCCCATTTACGTCTTGTGCACTTGAAACCTGAACTCTTTATTCGATCGTTTATTTTGATTTTATTATCTAAACAATTAATATAACAAAATATAACCTAATTCCTACTTACCTTTTAATCAATAGAAAAAAATTGAAACAGATTATGACGACATTTATGAAAATTAATATGCCTTCTTTTTATCACATGAAATAAGTGACATAATTTTATTTTCGGGGCATATTACACACCTTTAGCGTTTATTTATTTTTTTAATAATGAATGTACAAAATGCAGACAAGTAATGTAGTTCTAACTTTAACGGTTTTAACCTTATTCAGAGGAAGTCACTTTAATTAGTTTAACATAGTTTCATGTCTCTTAGTTAAACCTTGTTTATAATTAGTTATTTATTGAAATATAACATTTAACATTACATCAATGCTATTTGTATATATATATATATATATATATATATATATATATATATATACACATCTATTTATATTGAGTGTGTAAGTAATTTATTACCTAGTCAAAACCTTCTCATATACTACATTTATTAATTAAATCGATGGATTTTGGATTTGTCCCTAAGTAACTTTCTTCAATATATATATATATATATATAATAATATATATAATATATATATATATATATGTGTGTGTGTGTGTGTGTGTGTGTGTGTGTGTGTGTGTGTGTATTTACAGGATAGTTTGACTAATAATTTGTTTTTTTACGGATATAAGAAAAAGTTGAAATTAGTACTATTAATTAATATTCTTTACATCTAGAGGTAGACTTTAGAATCAAAAATTTAGATTTTTTAATGAATCCTTAGTATATTTCATCCATCCATTTTATAATAAACCGTTCCTAAATATTTTGGACTAGATAATATTTTAAAAAAAATACCATTATGTACATTAAGATTATAAGTTTTAAATAATGTTCCTTAATAAAATAATATCTGAATTGAAGTAGAAGTAATAGGTTTATCAATTATTATATTCAGGTACCAGATATACAAACCTTTTTGACAAATTTTATTTATTTTTTATATTCTCTTTTACCCTTAAATTTGCAATTAAAACTTTTAGAAATATTAAAATTATTCTGAAATTCTTATATATTAATGGAAGGGAAAGAATCTTATTGAAGTGTTTTAGAATCTTGAAGTGTGAATTTAGATCTTTATTTTCATATTTAGGAAAAAGGATCAATCAAGGTTTTCGCAGAATGTCATATACTATATGTTAGTTTGTTAAAATTTTTAATTTTTCCTTCCCTTAGGTACAATATACGCTAAAAATATTTGTTTACAAACAAAAATGTTTATAACATATTAGGATTTAAACTTCGTCGGGAATTTTAATAAGTATGCATGATATGGAATTTGTGTAATAAACCTTTTACTCTGATGCCAGAAATTCAATTAAAACATATTCCTTATCACGGAATTATTTAGCAAGTTCATTTTAATATTGAAAACCGAAGAAGATTATAAAATGTATTCTTCATGAAACATAAAATTTATTATAAAAATTTTTAGTAGTTTTCCATTTCATAAATAGTTTTTTTTTGGCTTTTTTAGCGTTTATACATTTAAATTTATATAACTGTAATCTACTACTTATGTTTTATTTGAACTTTGCTAATTTTATTTACTCTGACAATCTCTCATACATTATTATGAGTTACAAGAAGGGTATGGCAGTACATACGTTTCATCTACGCTTCAATGCATGAGAGATTTCCTGTGGTAATGATCAAAAGCAAACTCTTTTAAGGCTGGTCCACGTGATCTCAATATATGCGCCTATGTGGTTGGCGACACAGATCGTTGTCAGAATTAAAAGTTTAAATCGATTATATCGTAATATCAAACGGGATTTAAATATACAGACGTAAAATATTCAAAATCAGGATGTACACAGTGTCGCAGATAGCAGTAAAAATCTCAAATTAGTGTTTTTTACACAGTAAAAAGATTTTCTTATTGACAATGTAAAGTTCTTGCGATGACTCGTGACTAATATCTAGGTCTGGTCTAAATCTTTTCCCTATTGCTTTTTTACTGTTTAAAATACGTTTAAATAAATATAGTGGTATGTGCTAATAATGATTTAAGTACAAACTTGGGTAAGTAAATATCCCATAATGTACAATAATACGTTGAACATTATTTATCATCATGAACCCTGACGTCCCTAGCAATGTTATAACTACTTTTTTCTACCAGTTTCTGAGAACCTCCATTAGTCGGAACTTTCCACATGAATACCCACTTTCTGGTTCTCCGAAACGCAATGGAAAAGTTATTATAACAATCCCAGGAGATTTAGAAAATTGTGATTATTAAATTGTATTCTATTATTAATAATATCAATCTTCTTCTTCTTCTTCTTATTATTATTATTATTATTAACACCATTATCATCATCATCATTATAATAATAATATTAATATTTATACATTATCAATAATATTTTTATTGCTATAGTTATGTAATTAAAATCATTTTGTAATTACGTACATTTATCGTACATTTATCTTTATATATTAATTATTAATACAATAATATCCATGTATACCTTCGCAGAGTTTATTATTAAATAAAAAGCGGTTGACTTGCGAATCAGGTACAACTATTATTTACATATGCACCGTTACAATAACGGGTAAGCCTTAACAGTAGCTTTGAATGATATTCTACTGCACTTGAGGATTTTACATCTACTTCTCAGGTAGCACATTCAAGCTTTCTTGAGTTTATCACTAGAAAACATGGACAAAGGCCTCAAAAAAAAAAAGTACCTATTATTAATTGTTGTATATGTAAATAAATGGCTCTTTTTTATTTAACTCGCTAGTCAACCGCTTATTATTAAACAGCAATACAATATTATATAAATATTATTAAATTTAATATTTCGGTAGCATAACTTTTTGGTCGGAAATATTAATATAATCATCTTCATTTCAGTTACGAATATTTCTATATATTTGAGGTTTTTGCCATTCCAAACGTTTCACTATTCTCTTCTGTTGACACGTTTCGGAGTAACTCCATTTTCAAAACTTCAATCGTAATAAACGTTAGGAATACCAGAACTTTGTACTCAAACATACACTTTTGTAGTTATATAGCACTGAATATGTTATTTAGTAACACTGTTACAGTGTAAACACTTACGACTTACCTTTAAATGTAGGCCCTACTTTGACACTAATCTTTAATGAGGTTTCCCAGGAGTCTTTTTGACGTCTAATGATATTTTTTTCGTTTACATTATACGTAGAATTCATGTTTGGACGAACTTTAAGTAACAGGCTAAATATTACACTGGATAAATGAGAGATTATATCGCACATTTTCTTCCCTCAAAATTCAAATGTATGGAAACATGAAAGGAAGTATTACATGTAAGGTACTACGTACTATCCGAAAGTAGTGCAGGTAAAATGGTTAATTATTATTTTATTATTAAAATATTTTTCTATTAAAATTATTATTTTAGTATTTCCTTCTAATACTGCGATTTGTACATATTAAAAATTATATTTCATAACTTAATAACTTTACTTACTTCTTGCTGCGGACGTCCAGGGTCATGTGATTCCGATGGTCCGATGTCCATACTAAGTTGTTGCAGCCAAGACTGTTTATACTTAATAACGTTGTACATCAAATTTCGATTTCTCCTCATTAAAGATTTAAATGAATTAGTTTTAAACTGTCATAGGCAATAGGTTGGAGTTAAGTAACCAAAATAATTACTCACGTATTCTCCACGATAATCAGTATTAAAATGATAACGTAATAGTAAGTGATAAATAAGAATAAAATTAAAATAATTGAATCCCACATTCTTGTTTGTATTACTTAGAAGAAAACAATGTATTAATTTATATTTGGATTATGAAACGTTAAAAATAAGTACCAGTAACAATATTGAATCTTTTTAGAATACACAATTAATTATGTGCTGTATAAATTTAAATAATATACAGATTTGACAACCTTCGGTGTATTTCATACAATTAAAAATTGTATAAGAAAGAATATAAACAAGCCTTGCAGGTTCATTTATTTAAATAACAATACTACAGAAAGGTAAAAAGAAATTTGTTATCTAAATGTATTGTTCCAGCTATATTTAATATTTCATGTAGTTTAACAAAAACATGTGAATTTCACTTTCTAGGGCGGTGTTAGACCAATGTTCACCTACAAGTGAAACGTATTTGGATAGGAAATATTTTAATTTAATAATTACATTAACAATAAAATTACCTATTCTAACATATAAATAATAAAAAAAGGTACTGAATTCAATTAATATTATAAGATAAAATATATAAATTTATAAATAACGTAAGCGTTTACAAATTAGTACATTTTATTTAAATTTTTTGAGTGGTGACAAAATATCTTAAATTTATTGATTAAGAACAATTGTAAATATGACCAAAACTATTTTAGGACTGGTTGTGCTTCTGCAAGACGTAATCAATTCTCATGTCTTACAACTAACATTTAGTTTTCAGAGATTTCTCGATTGTAATATATGTCACAAGCAATAAATATTACAGGGTTATTGGCTTTTAAAAATACTAAAAGTTTTAAACAGTTATATTTTTACTCTACCTTTACTGTTTTCGTTTTTCTATAATTTAACAGGAAGTCAAATACAATTTCTCTAAACTTAGGTTTTTCACAGCCCTTCTAAAAGGACTAAGGAATCTCAAGATATTTCAAAGAAGTACATGGTCGGTTTTTAACAATTAATATATAGAAATTGAATACTTTTCGTTTAATGAAATCATTAAAGAAACATTATCCTTCATGCTATCTGAGAAAAAATATTTCATAATGGTTTGAGTAACGTGAGTGGCGATGTAAATGACAAGAGCTTAAATACAAATATATAGAGAATTTCGTAAACATATATGTTTGCGAATAAAGTGAAATTAAAATAAAGTATGTATTAAAGATTTCCACAATAAAAATACACAAATGATAATTAATAATCAGGCAACAATGTATATTATTCTGTTGTTTACAAAATGCCTGTTCAACTGTTAATCATTTTACATAAATGTACATACTTTAGTATAATAACATTGCTAAATAATCTAAAATTACTTCCACTAATTACCGTTCTATTAAATTAATAATGTAAACAGATTTAAATAATTAATTTCTCAAATTTATACAATAACTAATCATACAATAATCTGTGCGTTTTTAATTTCCTTGTTTAAAATTTCAATGCGCTTTTTTAACAATAGAAAAAAATTAAAATTCTGCTATAGTTACTTTTCTGTGAGGTAATAAGTTTATATTTTTCCAATACAAACGATGCGTTAGCGCCTTAACTTTGAAAAAGATATAAACTTGGTCTCACTTGAGTACCTTCCTCGTGCGCGCGCGCGCGTGTGTGTATGTGTGTGTGTGTTTGTGTGTGGGTGTGTGTGTGTGTGTGTGTGTGTGTGTGTGTGTGTGTGTGTGTTTATGTATATGTGTTGCCCTTGCAATTTAAAAAAAAATAATTTTTCTATATATTTGAATTTCACAAATTAAATTTGACCAAGATAATGTTAAAATTTGTATATTGAAGAAAAAATTTAAAAAAATATAATTACAGAGTGGATAAAGCCAATATTTTAAAGTCAAAAATAAAAAAAATTAATAACCAAATAACTTTGATCAACCACGAGTGTAGTGCAAGAATTAATTATGTGCAAGAAAATAACTAAAAAAATACTATCTAGTTAATCAGACCACCTACAACCACCACTGACATTACTAAATAAAGAGTAAAGTATAAAAAAATCAATAGTAAAATAATAAACCAATTAACATTACTAAGACAAACATTACAGTAAAATTAAATAAAATAGACATTTGGATATTAAAAGGACGATAAGGGGCCCCTCAGGCAAGATAATTCATGGTATGGAGAGACAGACGTCGACAATAAAACTGATAGAGTTGTCAGACTAACAGCTGGAGGAGAGTCTGAAAAAGAGATTGACAATTACCGAAAGAAACTATGCCGGTTTTCAGCTACACGAAATAGTCAACGATCAAGATGGCATCTACAGAAACGTTTCTCTGGTTAAATTTATAAAGCAAGTTATAAATCGTGATTGGGCAATCGGTACTTAGCACAATAGCAAAGACTTACCATGGTTTCTCTTTTCGAAAATACCAAAGAATCCAGAGAGAAGAAAGAAGACATTCACCACATCCAAGTGCTAGGAACCGGGGATGACCGGAAGTGTCAAATCAGGCAAGTCATTTTTTAAAGTCAAATTTATCAGTTAAAATAATAATAAACTTTTCAGAAATTACTAAATTAAATTTGTTATTCATAACTAAATAAACAATGGCTTCACTGTTAGTAAACTTAATAAATAGCATCACAAAAGTAAAATATTTTTCTTATATGTAATATTGAATTGTGTAAAATAATGAAAATAAGTTAAATAAGTCAGTTTTCCAAAAAGGAAAGGTTTTGCATGTAAATTGTTCAAATTTCATATGAAAGTCTCTAGACCATCTTAACCATGAAGAAACCAAAAAAAAGGATAATTGAATAAATTTATTAGAGCGCTGTCGACTATAAACTTTTCATTTATCAATAATATCAAAAGAGATAATAATTATTAAAAGTATGAATAATATAAAATATTAAAAATAATTATTAATTACATGCAATAGTAGTAAATTATTTGAAAAGAATAAATAATTAAATATAACAAAACGTTATCTGAACACTTAGGCCAAATTATATTCAGATTTAACATTTATGGGAAGAATTGGTATAATAAAAGTTTCAAATTTGGATAATAATGTTTAAATTTATAAAACAATAAATTCAATAAAACGAAAGCCCAATGTTACAACAGGACAGTTTACTCCTGAGATTAAATTAATTTAAAATATTTGAGCTATATCAAAAGATAATTGGTTTCTAAATGGAAGTCTAGGACAAGTACCACTGGCAGATGTTGCCTAAATGTAACACAGGATTATATAAAAGGTTAAAATTAGGCAGGATCATACTTTACAAAGCCCAACCTGGATCACCTGGATAACAGGTGTTAATAATAGCACTTGGTAAGGTCTTATGTATGTGATGATTGTTATTGCTAATATGTATCTTTTCGCTAACAAAAAATGACATATAAGACCAATTAGACCTCACACTATTAGTTAACAGTAGGGGCATGTTAGAACGGCAAGTCAAGTCAGCGTTCAGCGTGTCGTTGCATGCGTTTAAGGGCATTTTAAACAGTAGACAGGTGGGTAAGCGCAAAGTACGCAAAATCGGTACGTGGGGGTTCGTTGCAGTGCGCGCGCGCGCGCGTGTGTGTGTGTGTGTGTGTGTGTGTGTGTGTGTGTGTGTGTGTGTGTGTGTGTGTTTGTGTGTGTGTGTGTGTGTTTGTGTGTGTGTGTGTGTGTGCGTGTGTGTGTGTGTGTGTGTGTGTGTGTGTGTGTGTGTGTGTGTGTGTGTGTATGTGTTGCAACGGATTGGTCCTACGAAGCTCGCTTGCGATCCTCCATCCGGCCAGGGACCACCGCTGTACCTTTTGTACATTGCTCAGTAATCATTTTGATACGAAACCGGTTCGGCCCCAGGCCAAACCCATGTGCAATATGCCATCTGCAATATGAACTCACCAAAATCTGCCAGAGAACCTGTCACTGGATTTTATTTATAAACTTAACTCGCTGAGATTTAACCCTTTGGGTATTCGTTCCCGGAGAATAGGTTCGTTTAAAGGCATCTTAAAACATAATGACGATTTGGTTTAGATTGTGTCAGAAATTTGTTTCATTACATATAAACACGGCTTTGTTAGCAAGTTGGTATATAACTTTTTATTTTGTTTGATTTAAATTTCTATTAACACCACAGTTTGTAACTATTTTATATTTTGAAATTTTCTTAATTTTTTGACAATTCTTCAAACCTTTCAGTATAAACCTAATAACTCCTTTTGTAAACCGATAAATTTTTATGTTACCTTTTTTTAACTTCCTCTTTTTCAATATCTACTATAATTTTAATTTTAATTAAAAATCAATACCTTCGTTGTTAATATTTAACAACTCAAAATTTATTATTTCATTATTTATTCGATTATTAACTTCTAATTTATTTGCAAAAATTTTATTTACTTTTCTCTACGAGATTTAAATTTATTTTAAGAATTCATTTATTTCCTTTTATTTAATAATTTATTTTCATTTGACTTTAAAAACTCTTATAATTTGACTTTAGTATCTATAACCAAATAAAGAAAATACATTTCAAAAACAGAATTCTTTTAAACTATAAATATTTAAACTTAAATATTTTATATCTTCTTAAAATTATACAAAAACTAAGTTTAAAACAACATGAGAAAAATTAAAATTCAACAAAAGTTTCTCATTAAACCTAACTTATCCCTACACATGAAATTTGTTTAACCCTTTTTATAACCTAAATTTATTGCATAGGACACACATATCTGCTTTAAAAAAAATACTTTCTACTTATAAAGCGTTTTGTCAAAACTCAACAAATTCAATTTTTAGTTTAAGTAACGAAAATATCAGTGTCATTTTTAACGCATTTTCTCTGCCTTAAAAACCCTTTTTTAAAAATCCTAAATAATTTTGAAACTCTTTATTATTTTTTAATCTTCTCTACCGGGCAATATCTACTCTAAACAGTGTTACGCTAAAATCGGGCATGTATTAAGGCTGCTATAAAATAAATGAAATTGAATTTATCTAATAAACATTTAAAACCTATTTTTTTTAATAATTAGTTATTCACATTTGACTACATTTAAATTTAAATTTTGAAATATTTATCTTATGTTCAAAACTGTCTGTACGTTGTTTTAATTTTCAAAATATTTTTATTAGTAAGTGTTTAATCAGAAAGAGGAAAGTCCGCCATTTTGAGGTCGGTAAACACCACAAACTAACACTATCCCATCCACATTCTTCCTGAACAAATTCACTATTCAATACGCATTTAAATCTTTTGCAAATTTATTTAAATTTAAACATTAAAATTCCAATTAAAATTTCAACAAACAAGTTTATTCTATTTGAGAGAGATAAGCTAAAATTTGAACTTATCGGTGTTAATTCTTCTTCCGGGTCCCATCGCTTTCCATCCCATGTTGCCTTGGTATAGTCTCTCCCTTCCTTGTGGCTGGCCATTTTTGTGGTTGTACTCGTTCAAAACTGGCGTCACATCTGCTCCTTTGGTGTCCTATGACCAAAACAAAGCTTTACGCGTTATCGTGTGAAATTAAACTTTTTTATTTTTGTTTTTTATTTTAAAATTCTGGATCTAGTTCCTTAAAATTTGTTAATTTTTAAAACTAATTTCACTCCCCGTTTTATTCCATTCTTGGTTTAAACTACTGTTTACTGTACTCTGTACATTATTATTTTATTAAACAATAATAAATATAGTTACACAAAAAAACATTTTTTACAGTGCAATAGTATATTGTTGTTCTAGCATAAAATATACGGGTATTTAAATCGTATCAAATTAAAATTACTTAAACTATTAAAAAGTATTTAACAATGAGAATTTCATTTAGTATCATTGTAATATAGAAGAAGCAGTAATTGATGCAATGAGCCCCTAATCATTTATATATATCGTGATATTTATTATTGTTTTTAATACAAATACTTTGTGTTTATTAAACAATACTAAACCCATTGTTAAAATGTGGCTAAGCAAACGACAATTTTAGAAATAAACCGTGTGGGAATTAGTTCATTGGAAATTGCTTCTCAAAATGGTACGTATATATCCTTTACCTTAACTATTATAAGTAAAGAAGTTATAAAGTGATTTGCTGTGATGATACCAACTACTGACTTTATCATCTTTGTACGAGACTTGTAGACCAAGATATCGGTCAGACTAGCCCTGCTTGGTCAATGGTCGCCGCAGTGCACGGTTTAGTTCTGTAGCAAGGTTAGGGGTTTTTGCTTATTCTTGAAGGCGATGCTGGAACTTATATACAGGATCATCGCCTTCTCAGTCGGCGATATACAAGGTCTTACCATGGTATCAGGTTTGCCTACGTTTCTGGTAAAAGGCCAGGTCCAGCTTGGTCTATGGTGAAACTCTACTAGCTTGTTCAATCTTCGTGAATCACCAAATGAAATTATCATGTTAGACATAACTTTTAAAATGCGTCTCAATTAGCATGTATTTACAGTTTCTTCAGTAAAATATTTATACACATAAGATGTGTTTAAATACATACATTTTGTGGCACTCAACAATAGTAGCGTTACTTCACGAAACGACAATCGAAGATAGTAATTAAAGGGTGTGAGAAATTACAAAAACGCAAACTTTTATTTTTTAATATCTATCCTAAGTAGTTTGTCTAAACCGAATAGGGCCCGAGGTAGCACTTAAGCTGAAATTAAAGATGAATTCTTTCAATAGCATAGGACAAAAGACTTATTGGACTAAATAGTTTCTATGATTTGTTACACCTATCATATATTAGGCTATTGTATAATTAAAGTTCCAATAACATAAGTAAAAAGACTGAGTTGATGAAGTTATCTAGAATTTTTGAATCTGATTAGGCCCTAATGTAGAAATAAAGCTGCAATTAAAAACCGACCCTCTTGGATAACAGACTGAGTTGTTTAGTGTATTCAGGATTTATAAGTGTTATCATAAATAGTCTAATGTAGCACAACAGCTCTAAAAATATGACCAACTCAATAAATCAAGCAATTCAATATTTACGAGTAATTAATTTGTACCAAGACTCTTATTGCATTTGGTAAATATTTACCACGCTGTACAGATTATGAGAATATGAGCAATACATATACTAGTTGAGACAATTGACTCCACCTCTAACGTATGATAATTCCATATAAATTTGTCTTAGTTGGCTCATTGAAATTTAGCCTTTAAATATCAGTACTACGAACTTAATTTCATTCATCCTTTAATTCAACTTATAATTAAACTGGTTATTTAACAAGCATCGTACTCAAGGGCTTAAATGTTAGTAGTCACATCTCAGTTCCTGTCTGGTTTGTCGATCTGCCAGTAGATTGGTCTTATCAGATTCATCATTAAAGGATATACACGGATTGTAGATTCTCTTCGCGTTACACTAGTCTACTGAAGTACAGGCAGTGAGTAGTAATTCTTTTTCCTTGAAAACTAATTTCTCCCAGACTTATAATGCAGTTAGTTTCTCTGAATAAAATAATCTACCATTTTTCTCTAACCTTACATAATAGTAAAATACACCTAATTTAGAATATTTACCTTATATTTTTTTCAACATGCACACTTTTCTTCTCCTCCGCGCCAGCATATCTGATTCTATTTATTAGTTTTAAAACAAATAATCACGGGAAGAAAAAATAACTTTGTTCCTAAGAATCCACATCTCTACAACTTTCTGGTGTCTCATCTATTTCCTATTAGCCTCCACGTTCCCCGTTCTACAACCACCCTTCCAACCTAATCTTGACCAAGTTCCATTTCTTTTCTATTACTTACCCTTCGCGAATCTCTTGCAAAGATTTTAATATTTCTTAGATGCTCTCTACTACAAACTGCAACCAGAGGTTTGTTGCTAAACGGGATTCTACGTTTTATAAAAGAATTTGAATGTAGTAAATTTGAATGTCTGATAAAAAATTGAGAATTTAATATCAAATGTAATTACAGGATATCGAACTAAACATTTTGTATAACAAGACCACCAATATTGATAGCATATTTAAACATTTACGAGTATATATTTTTTACGAGTAAGAGCGTATTTATCGGCATGAAATTTGAAATTGCGATTACTCCCACTATAAAAAACCGTGTATTTAATCTTCTTTTAAAATAAAATCCTGTTAGTTGTGCATAGTATTTGGACGTTCAAATCATTAGCGTATAACAGATGTTGATAGTAACAACCAGGTCTTTCACGATTTCGGCGAAAATGTAATAATAAAAAACCTATGTTTCAAATGTGTGCTAATACCAATTAAACATTTACTTTTTTTCTAATAAGAAACCGCAAAACACTAAAATTATTATGCAAATGTTTTTAAGAGTAGAAATTATAAAGAGACGATTTTAGTAAAATGATCTAATCACAATAGTAGGGATTTTTTTTCTGTGGAGGTTGGAATGCATTTACGCACCGTCAAGTCTGCCCTGACAGACCTGGTGTGTGGTACTCCTGGCGAATACCCACTAAAGCCTTCCTCCTTCCCGGCCCTTTGTAGATCTGACCAGGTTATCACTGTATATTAGCATTCTTCCTGGTCAGAAGGCGCTTTATTAAGCCCAGTGGTTTCTATTTCTAAAACTGAATGTATTTGGCCTGGTCACTGATCTTGACCTCGGCCATCTTCTTGTCTCATTTTACTCCGCAGTATGCTCTCGATATATTACGCTATCTCTATTCAGTTGGATGCGCTCCACAGCATCTTGCCCACAATGTTGTCCGGGTCTATTGGCCCGACTTTGCTTTCCAACATTGTTCTCTGCGATTGCCATCTTCTGCACAGAAAGAAGGTGTGTTCGGGGTTATCTGGTGACCCTTCACTACAATGGGAGCAATTTGGATTGTTCACCTTTCCCATTTTATATAAATAGACCCGGAAGGAACCGTTTCCTGTCAAGAACTGTGTAGTGTAGAAATTCACCTCTCCATGCTGCCTATTAGTTCAACTGGATAGGTTTTTGATTAGTATGGCTGTCCATCTTCCGGTGGTTTCTGCAAACCATCTTTTCTGCCACTTGGTCATCGTCGTTCTTCTTGCTTTCTTTTTGTCATCCCTATCGTCCATATTGTTTCGTCGCTCTGCAATGGTCGTCTTTTCTAGTGCCAGCAGATCAATAGGAATTATTCCCGCCACCACTAGAGCAGCCGATTCCGAGACCGTTCGATAAGAACACGCCACTCTTATTGCCCATTTTTTTTTGCTCTAAGGCCATCCGTCTTCTATTCCTCTCGGTGTTGAGGGCACCTGCCCAAATTTCGGCCCCTTACAGCATTATAGATAGCGCCACGGATATCAGAAGACGGCGTCTGCTCTGAGTAGGGCCTCTAACGTTAGCCAGAAGCCTATTCATAGCTGTTGTGACTCAGATCGCATTCTCAGCTGCGCATTTAACATGATTTTGAAAGCTCAGCTTCCTATCAATCATGATACCAAAGTATCTAATGGCATTTTTAACCGCTATTTTCTCCTCCCACGAGCATCTCAGGGCTAGAAGTCTCTTTGGTATCAGAAGAATCTCAGTTTTTTCCAGAGCCAAGCGCAGACCATGCTCCATCATCCAGCTGTTAACACGACGCATTACTTGGGCCAGTCGCAATAGGGCGAACTCTTTGTTTCTCGCTATAATGATCGTAGCAATATCGTCTGCGTATCCCACCAGGAAAGCTCCATCTGGCATTGTTATACGCAAAATGTTGTTGTAATTTGCATTCCAGAGGTCCGGGCCAAGAATGGAGCCTTGAGCTGCTCCTGCTGTTACTCTCTTCCTTCTAGGTCCATCTAAGGTCTCGTATATCAGATACCGGTTGTTAAGGTAGTCTCGTACTATCCGTAGGAGATACTCAGACAGATGTATACAGTGCATACAGTATGTCTTTCCATATCGCTGTGTTGAAGGCATTACGTACATCTAGGGTAACCAGAAGGCACACAGGTCGTGAAAAGTAGTTACCTACTTCGATATTCTAGCAGCATCAACTACGGTTCTATTAGCATCAATAGTTGACTTGCCCTTCCTAAAGCCAAACTGTCTATCAGAAAGATATCCTGCATAGCGTAAGGCCGAGAGCAGCCGTAGCCTAATAAGTTTTTTCAATCAGCTTTCCAGCCGCATCCAACATGCACAGCGGTCTGTATGAAGACGGAAAATCTAAGTTCCCCTTGCCTTTATTAATCAGGACCAATCTTGCTACCTTCCAACGGACACTAAATACGCCAGCTTTCAGGCAGTGGTTGTACATGTTGAGTAATATGTGCGGGTGAGACAATAGTCGGGAATAGAATGTAAAGAAATGATAATAATACATTATCAAATTCCATAAATAAATTACATTTTCAACAACAACAATACACACCCTCATATATATATATATATATATATATATATATATATATATATATATATATATATATATATATATATATACTTATATTACATAACCTTTACTCACAACTTTAAGTTTTTTAAATTACTTTCAAATAATTTAATATAATATTTCTTAGCAAGTTATTATTTTATCAGTACCTACATGTAAGGCTGTAAACGTATAATCATATTGTAAGTAGACTATTATAAACTTTAGTATTTTACTAAAAAAAAAATTACATTAAAATAGAAAGAGGGCATTTAAGAACAACTCCTTACTACTCAGCATTTAGGGATATCTGCAAAACCTATTATTTTTATAAATCCATTATATAAGTATTATTTGTTTAAATACAATTGGTTTTTATATTCTTCTCTAAAATAATAACCGTCGACAATTTTCATTTTCCCCGATAAATGGATAAATATAACTATGTGACTATACGCTTTCTAGAAATGGATATAAATATAAACCTGATACTAGATTGAAATGTTTCTACTGTAATTCTTATCATGGTAGAGTATTTTATTTTGCAAACACTAAGTTATAGACTCCTTGAGTATATCGGGTCGGTAACACTTTACTACCTAAAGAACCAATAAAATAAATAGCTTAACATAATTTAACTACCAATTCAATAATTTAAAATGGCTATTGGTTTTTCATTTACAAGAAAAAAAATTAATACAGCTCATTGTTCATTATTATAACTTGATATTGAAATCATAATCAGGGTAAACAATTATTATATCGAATGAGCAAAAGTGTATTTGAAATATAAATCTAAATTTCCCATATGATCCTGTAACACTCTTAAAAATAAGGTGTTACATATAAAATCATTTATATATTTGATTTTTATTTAATAATTGTATCGTTCCAATATAAAAGAAAATTTTTGTTTCTTGGTGAACTTTGTGAAGGTAGCATAGATGGTAGCACCCCTAGCGGGTAAAAATGTAAAATATCGTACGAGTTGGTAGCTTAACTAAAAAAAACTCACATCACCTCATGTGACGTAACATGGTCTGATATCGCATGATCTGACGGACCAATCAAAATATTCAAAATAATAACCAAGGGTGGGAAGGTTCCGCTGGCTTGTCCCTTCAGAACCCCACTTCTCAAAAGGTCTCCGAACGAGACGCACGTGATGGCATTTCGGACGTAACCTAGAAATTTATAAGCTTCCAGTATTCAAAATTTAAGATGTCAAGGCCGGTACCGAATTTTATTAACGCAACCAAAGAAGAAGTCAGAAGCGATAATTTATGTTTTTCAAACGAGTAAATGTTTATATAATTTTTGTTTAAGTGCGCGGATTTGCAAGAGCGATGTGTTAAGTGTTTAGTGATTCCAAAAGCCATGGGCAATCTTTAATATGTTTTAAAGTGTTTTATTAGTGCACAATCAGGTACGTTTTAGATAATAACAAAGAAAATGTATTTTAATGTTAACTAAGTAGAATTTTAATGGATAAACGGTTAACACATGAACGGTAGGAATTGTCCTTCGAATATTCATTTCTAAAAATTCAATTGAAAATATTAAGTTACTATCTTGTCGATATATATAAATTTTAAAGTTCAATAAGTAATTCAAATGTATGGAATAACTAGCAGTAATTGAAAGATAATTACTCGACACATTGCTGTCTTCTGTTCTACTGTAATTTGTTACTGATTAATAAATTGTATAACTATGTAATTTAAAACTTTATATTTTCATTTCCCAAGTAACCTAGTTCTACCTTGCAATGATATCGGAAGACCGTTTACAGAAAGACATTATTATGCCTGGCTGGAAACGGAGAACTAGATAGAGCCCTGGGTAAGTAAGGTAATTAATTTGTTAATTAGTAATTAACATAAATTTTTAATAAAGCCCTGATATATACTTACCCCACGAAAAAAGGCCTAGTCCGTTACAAATGCGCGACTCTGCTTGTTTAAATTAATGCTGTTTTTTGTTGTTTTCAAAAATGTAAGTCTCATACTCTGCTAGTTTTCGAAAAATTTATTAATTAAAAAATTGAATGATAATTGCTGCTTAATTTAAATTAATTAAAAATTGAATGATAATTACTGCTAACGAATTCCAAGGATTAATGCCATTCATGTGTTAATTATTTAAGTTGTGCAGCCCTCCTTAAAAATACTCGTCAGTGTGTAGTAAAGTTATTTTCAAATAAATAAAATGTATAGCGATTTAAAAATAAATAAGTTAGTAAAAGACGAGTTAATTGTCGAATTAAAAATTACAAATGTAAAGTTTAAAACGGACAGTACAGTATATGTAGTAAGAAAAATAGCCAAAGATAAAAATTTGTAAAGCCGATCCTGTTAATTTAATGTATTGGATAAATAAAAGTTTCTCAGAGAAATTCAAAGTAAATGTTTAAAAATCATTTTAAGTTAAAGAAGGAAACAAAATTATTATGGTACTTACAATAAAAATTGAATTAAGTAGTCAAATAAATTAATTCTTGTAAAGTCAAATAAAATTCAAATAAATTGTAATGTTTTATTGGACACTGGAGTTTCAATAAATATAATAAAAAAGAATTGTTTTTAAACACTGTCAAAATTAAAGTAAGTTAAAAAAAAAATATTATTTTTTAATGTCAAGTAAAGTTTTTAATAGCAGAATGTTTGGATTGTAAAATGTTAGATGACCTAAATGATTTTTTTAAAAGGATAAACAATTTTAAAGAACTTCAATAATAATGATTTGAATAAAGTCTTTTTTTGTTGTGAACAATTAGCTGTATGTAATTCCTAAATTAAAGTATGGGATTTAATTTAAGAATAAAGTTAGTGAATTTTCAAAGTATGGGATTTGAAATTCAGAAAGGGTTAAGATGTACTGAAGATGTATAAGATAACAAAGATGTTATAAGACAATGGTACAGCTTAAAATTTTGCCAAGTGAGAGTAGAAATTGTATAGACAATGGTGTCGTGAAACAATGTACTCAGGGGCAAATGTGGTAAATTTGTGGCTTACAAGAAGTGAGCAGGTTTATACAGCTAGATTAGAGGTTAGGATTGTTCACATAATGTAAGACAAATTGAAATAAAATTTAAGTAAAAGATATTTCAAAGAACTCTTGTAATTTTAATCTTAAACCAAAATGTGAAGTAGCATTAAATAGTATAAAAAACGATGTATGGTTAATAATTTAAACTCAAAGGAATATTAAAGTAAATTGGCTATAAAATATGAAGGTCTATATAAAATATTGTAAATTTTTTTTAATCATGTGTCTGTACTGTTCCAATAAGGTAATAATTTGAATAATATAGAAGAGCTCACATAAAACGATTAAAATTTAAACAGAGACATTCTGAAAGGGGTAGGTTATTTAGTAAACGAATAAAAGAGTATTAAAAGTTAACGTTAGAAGAAATTCAAGCTATTGTTTAATTTTTAAAAGGGGAATTGTTTAATAAGGAGAATGGGAGGTGCCTTGATATGCAATTTTACAAAATCATGACGACACATTTACATAATTGCGTGTCGAAAGGGCCCAATGACATGCAATTACACACTACTACACGAGATAGAGACGACATAAATCTCAAAATACACAATACTACACGAGCAGACTAAAACACTTGACCAAAAATTGTATATGAATGTACAGTCCTAGTTTCCGTTTAGTTTCATTTCTTACTTTATAATTGCAAGAGCTTGATCAAAATTTAAAATGAAATTATTATAGTAATGTTTAAATGAAATTATAAGAATAATGAATTGAAGTAAAGTCCTTTTTGAGTCAACACCTAGCTGTATAGTTTTTAAATCAAAGTATGGGATTTGATTTAAAAATAAGGTATTTGGATTCAAAATATGGGTTTTGAAATCCAGGGTTTTTTGTATAAGATGTACGAATGTTGTAAAAATAACACAGAGTAGTTATAAAGCAATGGTGCAATCTTAGTTTGTAAATTGAGAGAGAATTTCTGAGAAAATACACAGCGTCGTTTAAATGTGGTAATTTGTGGCTTACAGGGAGTAAGCAGTTTTGCAGATCCCAGGCAGGGGACTGTGATAAATACGGCTAGTAGGTTAGGTTTGTTGACACAAAAAGAGACAATTTCGAAGAAAATTTAATAATAGATGATTTGAAGGATTTTTTAAAATAATGAAGTAATTTGATAAAAAATTAATAAGAAATTGAAAGAGTAAAGATTTTAAAAATTGAAAAGATATAAATTTGTATTCATAAAAGTTTATGAAAAAGAATGTTGACAAGAAGTCAGATTTTAATAAAAGTAATTAAAGTATGTGATATTTTAAAAAGTTTTAAAACGTGAAATGTGTAGAATGTCTTTGCAATAGAACACTGTGAAACTGGTAGTTTTGTAAAAGAACCTATGTGTGAGAAAGCGGATACGCTTCCGTTGTAGTATTTGTCAAGCGCTAGGGGGAAATGCATGCATTCCATAGTGGGGAATGTAGGTAAACAAAAACATCCGTTGGCCAGTCAATGTTTATATTTATACTATAGTAGGTATAAAATTTTGTTCAATTGTAAAAGGGGACTGCACATACTCATGTATAAAATGTTAAAGTAGAAATAAGATGTAATGTTGAACAAAAATTTCCTTTTCAGGTCGACAAGAGAAAATGTAACACTCTTAAAAATAAGGTGTTACATATAAAATCATTTATATATTTGATTTTTATTTAATAATTGTATCGTTCCAATATAAAAGAAAATTTTTGTTTCTTGGTGAACTTTGTGAAGTTAGCATAGATGGTAGCACCCCTAGCGGGTAAAAATGTAAAATATCGTACGAGTTGGTAGCTTAACTAAAAAAAACTCACATCACCTCATGTGACGTAACATGGTCTGATATCGCATGATCTGACGGACCAATCAAAATATTCAAAATAATAACCAAGGGTGGGAAGGTTCCGCTGGCTTGTCCCTTCAGAACCCCACTTCTCAAAAGGTCTCCGAACGAGACGCACGTGATGGCATTTCGGACGTAACCTAGAAATTTATAAGCTTCCAGTATTCAAAATTTAAGATGTCAAGGCCGGTACCGAATTTTATTAACGCAACCAAAGAAGAAGTCAGAAGCGATAATTTATGTTTTTCAAACGAGTAAATGTTTATATAATTTTTGTTTAAGTGCGCGGATTTGCAAGAGCGATGTGTTAAGTGTTTAGTGATTCCAAAAGCCATGGGCAATCTTTAATATGTTTTAAAGTGTTTTATTAGTGCACAATCAGGTACGTTTTAGATGATAACAAAGAAAATGTATTTTAATGTTAACTAAGTAGAATTTTAATGGATAAACGGTTAACACATGAACGGTAGGAATTGTCCTTCGAATATTCATTTCTAAAAATTCAATTGAAAATATTAAGTTACTATCTTGTCGATATATATAAATTTTAAAGTTCAATAAGTAATTCAAATGTATGGAATAACTAGCAGTAATTGAAAGATAATTACTCGACACATTGCTGTCTTCTGTTCTACTGTAATTTGTTACTGATTAATAAATTGTATAACTATGTAATTTAAAACTTTATATTTTCATTTCCCAAGTAACCTAGTTCTACCTTGCAATGATATCGGAAGACCGTTTACAGAAAGACATTATTATGCCTGGCTGGAAACGGAGAACTAGATAGAGCCCTGGGTAAGTAAGGTAATTAATTTGTTAATTAGTAATTAACATAAATTTTTAATAAAGCCCTGATATATACTTACCCCACGAAAAAAGGCCTAGTCCGTTACAATCCAACCGTCTTCCGTATGTAGATTATATAAACCTATTGCAATAAAGCAGTAACGACTGATGGGGATTACTTGATCATTGAAGGCAATTTTCATGTAATCAAAAACCTAATAAAATGTCTTAGGTGATGATAATCACCAAGAAATCTAATATTCTACAAGGAAATTAATTAATAAAAAAAAAATATTCTGACGGATATATTGAATAATTACGTTGAAACACTTCAATCGAATTCTACAAAAAAAAAAAAAAACAAATACAAATATTTTGCGATAATCTTTAGCTTAGAGAGAGGCTACGACAAAAGAAATACGACATAAGGTCGTGCGATAGCGTCAAGGGAGAACATTATTACATTGCTATTCCCACTGGATGTTACTAACTGAAAAGGGAGCATAGGTGTTAGCTAGGAGGTGTTGATTATAGGCTCACGTTCATTTAATATGGACTCAATCACACGTAATCTTTTTTCAATTTTTTAATTTAATATTCTATTAAAATAAATGTTAGATGTTGTTTTACCAATCGGTCACTAGGTAATAATATTTTTGTCGCAAACAAATGTGTTTATGTAATAAATACTCAAATCCTTGCTAACGTGTTATGAGACTATAAACACTTTATATGAATCTATGCCGATATAAGGTTATATAACAAACTGAAAACTTGGACAATCTGACCTCTCTTTAAATAAAAATTAATGGAAAATGCAATAAATAATGTTTTAAAATAAATTAAAGTTATGAAATTAAAGTGAATATCAATTAAAGTGTTCCGTATAATAATTTTGTTATTCGTATGTTTACCAATTTACATTATTCTGTAGTACCTATAATAATTTTAAATAACAACAATCATTATAAAACCCTTATTACGCTTTAAACATTATTTTTGTCAGGTCATTTAAAAATATTTAGCGATGCCTTTATGAATAAAGTGTAAGTGGTTTCATGGACGAGGGCCAAGTTCTGGTATTCTTCTAAAGTTCTCAAGTAAAAATGTTTGGTGTTTTAATAGCTGGGATTTATTTTAAATAACTAACACACATTTCGGTTAAATGGTTGAGTGGTAGTTATTTTTATATGTGTGTGTGTGTGTGTGTTTGTGTGTGTGTGTGTGTTTCTGTGTGTGTGTGTGTGTGTGTGTTTGTGTCTGTGTTTGTGTGTGTGTGTGTTTGTATGTGTGTGTGTGTGTGTGTGTGTGTGTGTGTGTGTGTGTGTGTGTGTGTGTGTGTGTGTGTGTGTGTGTGTGTGTGTGTGTGTGTGTGTGTGTGTGTGTGTGTGTGTGTGTGTTTGTAACTGTGCAATTTCATATTCATTTTGACAGGGAACTAAGACATTGTAATAGAATCATTAGACTACTATTTAGTGTTTAACGGGAAGAGATTGATGTTGATAGACCAACTGTTTTATTTGCGAGACGACTATTTTTAAAAAAAAATTATTATTGAAGCTAATAAAGACATCGATTGGGATGATTACGGTTGTTTTGGCATATTGAAAGATATTAGATATCATAAAATTGCTCATCGAAAAGTAGTTCAATGCCAAGAACATAATAATCAGTAACATACCATCTGTTTTCATAGTACAAATTTGATGAAAATCGAGAATATCTTGTAGAAGAGAGAATTATTACTTTGACAACGAATCTTTAAATTAAAGAATGTAAAAAATTCGTATAATAGCAGAGACAAAAATACAATTTGGGACCTACAACCGCTACCCTCTCAAGCTGTAAGTGAAGACAAAACTGTTCTGTGAATTATAATGGGTCATTGATCGCTCATCGAAGGACGTTGAAACTGCTTTAGATGTTGGAAAACGTGTTTTTACTTACGATATGATGGTTCAGATTTTAAAAAATAGTAATAATTAGGTTAAAAAAGAAAAGTCTACAGATGAGAGAAATTGCAAGCCCACAACACCTGCTGCAACAAAAGATGTGATAGGCATTTTGTAAATGTGCGGAGTATGAGAGCTTTACACAAATTCAGAATATTTGGTCAAAAGATAGCCTGGGTGTTGAACTATTTCCTCTAGTTATGTCACTTTTTCGGTTCCAGTTTTTACTTCGAACTCTATTTTTAGTTAATGATTTAGTCCTAACGGAAAGCATGTAAATATAATATATGATTGTAATAGATCAATTTCAGGTTTGCTTTGAGCTAATTGCACTAGAAGCAAATTATTAGGGACATATATGATTCTCTGTGATCGACATATCTATTGAATCAATCACATAGGTCCTAAATAAGAATGACGCAATAGTCATGTCAGTTACATCATAACGTTATTTTATCGTCGTAAGACAATGGAGTAGTGGTATTATCTAAATAAATATTAACTAGGAGCTTAAAGCACCAATAGGTAGTAATAAAATACAGTTTTTACTGTAGAATAGAATAATATGTTATTAGTGTGATTGGGTTTACTGTGATTTATGTATTGACAATAGATTTTGTGATAGAGTCACAGTAGCATTTATTTAAACAATATTCTTTGTGTAACTACTTTCATTGTCGTTTATAATTCTTTGTGTGCTTCGGTTTTCTATTTGAATCTTGACATCTCGAGGCGAGCTTGTTCTACTAAAAGTGGCATATAACTGTCCATAACTGAATACTAAGTTTCCCAAATAGATACAATTTTTTACAAAGGTTTGCTTTGAGCTTGGTTTATTCTCAATGCAAATGTTAGCCTTATTACAAAATAAGTTCTAGCGACTGAAAAAGGCATATTTATATATGTTATTTTTTTATTTTTTGAAGAAATACTGATTCGTCTTTGTTTATGCTAGTGATTAATCTCTAGTGTAATAGTGTTTCAAACAGAGCTTTTACAATTTCTCACCCCATTCACCCGGTCAAAATTATTTCACATATTTGATTAACATAACTCTAGCTCAAATCGTTATTTTAGAATACTTTTATGTAGTTGACAATTTGATTTTACTCTTGTGTCCTGAACAGTTTTTTACTCTAATCCAAGTGAGAAATGCAATCTAACAGCTGCCCTGTAACTGATACACTGCAACAAAGTTATTTTTCCCTCATAGGCTGTACTTATACTTCATCAAGTGTATTGTACCTATCCCATCCTAGTTCATTATAAAGAAATAACGAAGCATAAAGCATTGGGTCGCAATGAGAACTGATGGCAGGTATCAATTTCGGATCTCCTATTCGTCCGTAGACAAGAACATAACGATGTTGTAATGATTCTCTCTCTCTAGATGTAAACACTCCTGCTGTCTCAACAGCAGTGGGTTGATTACAGCGGGGTTTGTAAAATGAAATTTCAATCAACAAAATATAGATCTAATTGTTGGGGTGAGCATTTATTTAGTTCATGTAACAACATTTGTCCTGCACATATATTTGCATGCCCATAAGGATTATCCCCTAAGATATTACAATGAAAATATTGGAATAAACCCCAAAGCCACAAAAATATTTAAAAATAACAAATGAAACAAGTTATTTACGATTTAACCCCTATGTAAATTCCGATGATCATATCATCATCATCAGAGAGTCGTATTACAAAAGTACAATCTAGTAAAGAAAAAGTTACAAACTAGAGTAACGTCTTGTATACTAGATGATGATGATGACATGGTCTTTGAAATGTACATAAGTGTTTAATCCTAAGTACTTGTTTCATTTGTTATTTTTTCCAATATTTTTCCTTGTAATATATTGTACCCCAATGCTCTTGATATTGTATATCCTAATAAATTGGTTAAATCTCTTAAACTATCTTTATTCAAACTCTGGTCTTCTATCCTTCCCATCTGAGGGTGTTTGCAACTGTTGAGTCGATTATATGTAATGGGCCGTATTATGGTGTTTGCTCATGTAGAGAATCGGGGTATGAGATATACCTATAAATCTGGTCTTGAACCTTAAAAGTATAACGGCCATAGCCAAGTATAACTTTAGAGCATGCTGAAACTGATGCAAAAGCCATGACACTGTTATATTTTCTGATATTGTCAATACAATGTCTACTGTTCAGCCTTAAATGAGGTAATTTTAGGTTTGTTCTGGACCGTTGTAGTAATGCCAGTTCATTGGTGCAATATAAGTTAAAGTCTACTCTTACTATCTCACTGGGAAAACGACGCTCGGAGCTGAAGTCAAGCCAGGCCACACTATTCTGAATTACATAATATTCATTATTTATAGGCGCCTAATATTGGGGATACGTCCATTAACCCCTCCTGGATTGTCAATGATTTTTATTCTAACTCTCTGTGCACCATTCCTAAATCGTTGCTTAGCGACTCACGGTCTTGCTTCATTATGATTCATTTCAAGAATTTTATTTGAACTAAACCATTAAAAAACAAACATGAACAATAAATTACACTATGTTCTTGTAAATTATCCTTACCTATTATTTCTATAATAAATTTATTCTTGCTCGTAGCCTTCATGTATCTTAGATACTTCAAATAAACGGAGCATTAAAATACAATAAATAAACGATCAAATTTTCAGGAGCTGTTTACATCAGCTAATGATATTGACTTATTTATAATTCACCAGCTGGTAGATAGAGATTACTTAATAGTAAACTCACTTTACGGATATTTCCATTAGAAAAAAATTGTATCTATGAAGGCCAGTTATTTTTGACACGTATTCCCACCATATTTATTACAATTTAAAGCTCTTCTGTTTCCTTTTTTCAAGGAGTTTTTATTTAAAAATAAATGCATAGGAATGTCTAAAGTTGTAAGTAGGACAGAGGCGTCAAGAACTATGGCCGCTGAACCCGTAGGTGAAGGACGAAAACAAATATATATTAGTATTCTACACAGTTATCTTTGATGTGTGTGTGTGTGTATATATATATATATATATATATATATATATATATATATATATATATATATATATATATATATGCAAAAATGTTTTCTTGTATTCACTTATCACTTTAACTACATGTACATCAACAAGAATTTAATTAGTATTTATGAGAGTAAACTTTCAAAGATAGTATCTTCTTTTCCGAACCTCAACTGAAATGGGTCTTGTACTAAATTGCCAGGTGTGTAGAATTTCCGCTCTCACGTGGTATACCGGTTTGTACTATTTTCGGATTCGCTGCACTCTGGGAACCTTTTTAGTTTGTCTTTAATTTTTTTTGTCTTTTTAATTTTTTCTATTAGGTTGAAACGTTTTTCGCTTTTTGATTATATTTGTATTTGTTCATTTATGTTATTATTTTAATGGTTATAAATTTGTAGCGGTTCACAGATTATCATTTTGAGGCCTTTTCTTACTTTTGTTTATTATATGTATGTTTTATAATGGGAATTTGTGTTTGTTTTTGATGGCATGTGTACCTAAATGTGAGTTGTAAATGGTTGGTTTGAGGTATCGGTTGAGGTGCTCTTTATACCCGTCTTTTGATGTTTTTTTTGTCGATGTATAATTTGTTACAGTCTGGACATTCGATTTTATATATTCCGTTATCAAGTGTGAGGCATATTTTTCTGGTTGGTATATTTTATTGACTATGTTTCCTGTATTTTTGTAAGTTATTGTGTTATTATTGTTTCTTAGTATTTTAGTTATTCCATTCATGTTGTATCCCGTGGTTATGAATGTGGCCCATTTTTCCTTGTATGTAGTTCGATTTTAGGTTGTTGTAATTGGTTTAATATTTGAAATTGTAATGTATCTATAGTTTTTTTTATTGTATCCATATTTTGGGGCTATATGATATAGTATTTGTTTTTCTTTGGCTTTTTCTTCATTTTAAAGTTGTAAAATAACCTTTTTGTATAGAAGTGATATGAAAGAAGACATTTGGTTGAGGGGGATAGTTAGATTATATTTTATTGTTGATTTCTTCTTCCATGGTGAGTTTTATGTGAGGGTGGAAGTAGTTAATTTCAGGTAGGAATATATTATTATTTATTGCTTTATTTTTGGAGATGTAGTATCCATTCTCAACATATCGTATCCAATGTCCGTTTAAGTCCAAAGTTCTTATTAAAGTACATATTGTAAAAGTTATATATATATATATATATATATATATATATATATATATATGTATGTATATATATATATATATATATATATGTTTATACGTTATTATTATTTGTAATTATAAAAAATGTAACTCAAATGAAATTATATCGTAACCACGCTAGGAATTGTTTAAAACCTTTTTTATATTACTTGTTTATACAGAAAACAAATTAATTTTGAGATATATCCATAGTAACGACAACTGGATTTCTTATTGTTAGAGAAAATATTATCTCTTAGGTAACTAAATAATCTGAAGTCAGATGACCTTATATATTTATATACCTATTGAGTTGTGTACTTACTCCGAGTTTACAATTCAGTATTACTAAATATGAATAATGATGGCTTTTTTAATTTAAACTTCTACAACATTTTTTATTTTGTGTTCTGAATATATATAAAAACAAAAATATAATTAGTTTCTTCCCGTAAATAGAATTATCCGATAATGGATGTTTGCATAAACATAAAAATAAACAAATTGTTAATCAATCAATTACGAATATAAATATGGTAAATGTAGGTACAATAGTTCTTTATTACGAGAAAGGCTTGCTTCAAGTAATTAAAGCCACATTCCTTCGAATTTTAGTAAATGTGTTTACACACAAATATTATAGAATCTAAGTACCATCTCAGCTTTAATAGTACATTTCTCAATAATTATATGTCCAGAAATAAAAAGTGAATACATTTAGAAAAGAAACAAATCTAAATATAAAACTAATGAATATATAAAGAGGTATAAAACACTATTTATGAGTTGAAAGTGACTCAATTTGAAGACGTATTATAAAATAGTTCTGATCATTGTGAATCAACATGTCTGTATCATAACGCTTCTTCTTCTTCAGCCAACGCATGTGCATGATAGTTTCATCATAGAACCGAGTTTCTCGCCCGTCTGTGCTAGGTGTAATCATTGAGGAAGTGATCCAGAGGTTACAGATGGTGAGGTGATCAGCCATACCTCATCGGACAGGGGGAGGAGACCTCGAGTTCCAACCGATGTAGATATAGTAATGGAACTTGGCTATCAGAAATGTAGTAACTACGACGTCCCTTTAGAGGCCACTTGGAATGGCATTTGGTGTTATAATCATCTCTTTTTTTCCAGAAGCTTCTGCTTCCTAGATTGTCTTCACCATATTATAGACGAACCTTTTAATAAGGCTACACGAAACTACCTACTTCACTTTATCCAACGCCCACTCTTGGCAATTCACCCATTCGGTGCCGCGCAGTTCAGTAGAGGGAGGCGAGATGCTCTAATTCGGAGCTGTATGCTTCATCGCGGATGTCCCGCAGTCCTTGGCATTCGAACAGATGTTGGGCGTTCAAAATTGCTTCAGGGGCTGTGCAGAGCGGGTAGTCTGCGGAGGAGAGTAGTCCTATTCTGGTCAGATGTGCAGGGAGGTAATCGTACCCTATCAGAGTTCGAAAGGCTGCCACACCAACTGGACGTGACAGATTTCGGTTCAGTGGGTTTTCTTGACGATAGATTCCCAGCTCTTCCTTTCCGCGGCGTACCTGTGTCTGGCTGATGTTCTTGCCCTCACCGCTTGGTCGATCCTTGTCTTGGAGGAGGTGGTCAGGGAGAGAGGCATAATTGGCTGAGTGATGGATTGGCCTGATTTCGCTAATTCGTACGGCTTTTCACTCCCTGGAATCCCAACGTGGCTTGGAATTCACTGCAAAGTAAGTTCCCAAACCCCAACTACAGCGCGACAGTTTAAAATTCGCTTGCTATTGGTGTCGGTGTTGGTGGAGAGGGCCGTGATTGCAGATTGAGAGTCAACAAAGAACACAACATTTCGGTAATCTCTCAATGAAGTTAGTTTTTGAGCGGCTTCATATACAGACTCTATTTCCCTTTCATAGTTGCTCAGGGAAAACCCCACTATGGCGCCCCCAGTAAAGAGTGGGGAGTAGTAGCCCTGAGTGGTCACTGAGAATAGAAACTTTTGATCCATCGCAACAGGTTTCCACTTACCCCGCAGTTTATCAGATTGTGCATTAGCATTTTTTTTCCAGACTCGGTCGTATGCTGCTTTGAAGTCGACCAGAACTGCCAGTGTAGACATTTTACGGTGGAATCCGTCTTTAACGCGTTGGGTGAATTTAACAACGTAGTCTATTATGCACATATTTCTGCGGAAACCGGTTTGTGCTGGGTCAATGGTGCGGTGATTATCAAGGAAGGCTCTAAGTCTTTGAACTACCAGCGATTTTACAGCAGAAACTAGTCAGCACAATAGATCTGTATCTCTCAGGTCTCTCTCTTTTCCTAAGATTTGCCATGCTTAGGGTTGGGGCAGATCTCGGCCTTCTTCCATTGTGCAAGTATGTGTTTATCCCATTTCATTAATCAATATAAGGAGAGTGTTTTTGGCCTCACTTTCGAGATGCTTTAGGAATTCGGGGAAGATCCCGTTCACTCCTGACGATTTCTGGGTTTTAGTACATTTGAGCGCGATTTCTAGCTCTTCCAAGGAGAAGGGGGTGCTAAGAATATAGTTGTCCAGCTTGGTGTGGCAAGAAGGATGTGGCATTTTCAGGACGGTCTTACAATGTTTGGCCCTGATATTCTGTTAATGCATGCATAGTGTGAGCAGAGAGCATTGCAAATTTCCTTGTCGGAAGTTAGTAGCTTGTCTCCATCTCGGAGAGGATCTTGTTCCCTTACAATCTTCTCATTACAAAGGCTGCTGATGAAACGATGTGCTTTCTTCCCGTCCTTTCTGAAATCCAGTTTGAGTAGGAAAGATGCATCTCTTTTTTCTTGGATGACGTTTTTTCTTAGGTCAGCTTGGCATTTTCTTAGATTGACACAGTCCGAGATTTGACCCGATTGTTCCGCCTCCTTTCTGGCTCTGTCACGGGCTTTTTTAAAGGAAGAGAGTGTTTTATTCCAGAATGGTTTGTGCTTCTTAACTTGTCTTCTTGGGATGCTTTTTGTAGCTTCGTGCGATTTCTCAGGGATGGTTCCAATAAAGTCGAGAGTCACCTTGGATTTTGTGTCTTGGGAAAGTTGTTCCCAGTCGGCCTTCCGAAAAATCCACCTAGTGAGTTTTTACTTGAGTGGCAGTGGCTGTGGAAAGGACACACGGGTTAACAGCGCCTTGTGGTCGCCTCCTGAAGGATCGTTCAGGAGTTGAACTTGAGTATGACGTGCCAGGTTTGTGTGCACGATTACCAGGTCTAGTATAGATTTGTGACTGGCAAAAGATAGAAATGTGGTTTCTATAAGTATGATTTGCAGCAATTTATCATCTATAAAGTCCTCCATTGCTTTATCCGTGAGCGTTAAGGTAGGATATCCCAATCTGGTGGAGGGGGCGTTAAAGTCACCGAGAAAGATGCAACGTGTGGAAAGGTGAATGTTATGGATGTTGAGGTATGGCTTATTTCCCGGTTGTAAGTCCAATGATGTTGAAAGGTTGGTTGTTTTTCCAGACCTCCACGAGGAAAGCTTCTAACTTATGACTTTCGTTCATTTCATGTATTGTCGCACAGTGAGCATTGAGATTTTGGTTAACTCCCACGAGCATGCCCGATGCTACCTGTCGTCCTCTCTTGATTTTGTAATTTATATATCCAGTTTGTTGATAAAATTTGTGGGTCTCAGATGGGAGACCTGCCTCAAGGATAAAATAAACATCGACCTCATGATTCACGAGAATGTGTTGTATTTCTAAAAATTTACTACTGTTCAAGCCTCCCGCATTCTATTGGAGCACACGTAGGCTGTCGTTGAGGCTCTGAGAAGAGCTATTTTGATTGAGGTTATAGCATCTCATTGTTTCCCGCCTATGACTTGCGCAGAAAAGGCGACCTCTGTTGATCGTTTAAATTAAGTAGGGGGCACTACGAGCAGGCGATCTACTTCACCCCCCCCTACACGAAACTGGATACCATAAGAGGGAAGCCCCTTTAGGACAGTCACAATCAGCTCTAGCGCGCACGTTAGTTAGTACACCACAGTGTCCAGGGACCCAATGTAAAACAATCCCCTTTTTGGCCAGAAGTTTGAATCGAGCTTCCTTGCACCTTGTTATATCATCTCCTTATTGTGGTAGGGGAGAAGTAATTGCCTGATATTGAGTCAGAAAGAAAGATCAGTTTCTTTATTTCAGCACAAGTTGAAATCCTTTCAGCCGCATGTCTAATGGCTGGCTGATTCTGCACCTTCAAAGTTATTCTAATTTAAACCTACCTATTTCTCGCTTCTCCCGAGATATTTAAGACCTATAAAAAAGAGCTGCTCACCCTGATTGACATTAAACGTCTCTTGTAGATCCAGAGCTCTATGTAAAGGCTTATTCTGTAGTACAATGGGTTTTAAGAATGTTCAAACTTTTTGAAAAATTTCAAGGTTACCTTGTTGTGACAAGGTTTGATAGCTCATTAAACCTGATTATTTGGAGGTCAGCAATTCGTGGGACACTACTCTCAACTGTGTCCAGTTTCTCCTTAAAACCTTTAATATTTTTGTGTAGACTCTGCAACCGTATGCCAAGACTGGCATAGTTGTGCCAGCTAGGGTTCTCAGAATGCAGAGCCTTTAACCCCACCTTCCTGCAACGTTTTCGAAGTGGTGATTCCATATTAGCATTATTTCTGTGACATGCCTAAATACTTAGTCGTTTGGACAACTTCAGGTTGTGGCTAATCAAATCTGAGATGAAGCATGTACTTTTCCTAAGAATAGACTATGTGAATATCTGGGCTATTGTCTCGTCACTATTAATAAAAAATACCTGTTTCCAATGCACTATAGGGGGAGGCTTCATTCATGACATGACAAGTAGCTTGCACATTACTGCTAGTGGGCAATGTTGAGAGAGTATCTGCTTAGCAAGAAAAAGTGTGGACGATTTTAAAAATGTTACTCTGTTGAAAATAATGTAAGTGTAATTTATTTTCATATCCATCTTTAATGCAATATTTTTCTACACATAGGTCTATATCTTTTCAAAACTTCACTGTACCTATTTTTCCATATTTTTAAATACTGTACAAAATGGAAGGCAAAAAATTAACTTAATAATATAGAGAGCAGAATAACATGGTTTTGTGGATAATAAATTAAAATAATAGCCTTATAAATACCAAAATTGAAGAAAATTCTATTAACACAAACCTTACAATATAATCAAGTAATACAGGTTGACACGGAAAAACGGGAATTTTTTAAAAAATTCAAAAAATATAAGAGTTATGGAAGAAAATGGTTTTATTTATATTACATGAAATATCAAAACTTGCCATTTATGAAACACTGATGGAACTTATGATTTTTTAAAAACAACACGCTCTAGGTGGCGTCCTCCTCAGTAGATCAGGGCCCCCTTTGGGACAACTACCCCTAACTCGGCCTGTACGTAACCTACGACTATAGGGGTAGTTTTGGATGATGCAGGGGGTTGACGCGCCCCTGACCATAGCCTTGGGGGTAGATTCGACCACGTTAGAGGGGTAGGTGGTAGTTTTTCGAAAAAAATAAATTCCAACCCGCTAACCTAAGCTAACCAAAATGCATATAACCTAACCTACCCCCAGGTGCAGGGGTGACCTCAGCTACGTTCAGGACCTTCCCCGGGGGTAGTTCCGGGGGTAGATTCGGGGTGGGGGTAGTTTTCGAAAAAATTTTGGAAAAACGTGCCTTGATTGATAGGGTGAGTTTAGAGTGCATTATCGCTACGGTTGAGGGTAGTTTCACCTAGGGGTAGTTTTTAAATAAAATATGAAATTGCCAAAAATCGATCGGATGGATCAACAGACAGTACGGGATATGTGTAGAGTCCAGTACGGACTGCTGCAGGGGTGGTTTCACCTAGGGGTAGTTTTTAGATAAAATATGAAATTGCCAAAAATCGATCGGTTGGATCAAATGACTGTATGTGGTATCTGTAGAGTCCATTATGGTAGGCCGTGTGGGTGGTTTCACCGGTGGGTTGTATTCAGATTGCCAAAAATGATCGGTGTCCTAGGTAAAAGTCACTCCCGTACCCGCGCTTGAGGTAACACCGCCTAGGAGTGGGTAAAGCCAATATGGAGCACGGCCTCGGTTAGAGCCAATCCGAAGCCTTGCCCTAGGAACCTGGCCTTAGGTAAAGTCACCCTGGAGTCGTGCTTGAGGTAAGGCCACCCAGCAGCCAGGCCTTAGTAAAGCCACCTATAGAGCATAGCCTCAGGTAATGCTACCTTGTAGTCGGGTCTTGGGTAAAGTCATATTGGAGTCGAGCCAGAGGTAAAGCCACCAGGACTTAGGTATAGTCTATACGGAGCAAGGCCACAGGTAAAACCATCCCGAAGCCAGGCCATATCTAGAAACACCCAGGAGCCAGGCCTAAGGTAAATCTACCGTGGAGTCGGGTGTTAGATAAACGTCACCCTGGAGTCGTGCCCGAGGTAAAGCTACCTAGGAGCCAGGCCTCAGGTAAAGCCAATCCGAAGCCATGCTTTAGGTAAAGTAACCCCTGGAACCAGGCCTTAGGTAAAGCTACCACGGAGTCGGGGCCTAGGTAAAGCTACCATGGAGTTAGACCTTAGGTAAAGCTAACACGGAGCAAGGCCTCAGGTAAAAGCCATCCCGAAGCCTGCCCATAGGTAAAGTAACCCTGGATTCAGGCATTAAGGGGGGGTGGTTATCAAATAATATATGAAATTGTCAAAAACTGATCGGTTAGATCGTCTGTAAGACGTGAAGGCTTATATACCGTGTTAAACCAATATATATGATAGCCCACATAATCTGTTAAACAAATACGCATGCAAGCCTACATACATACTATGCTAGGCCGACATACATGAGCCTACTATGTCTGTAAACCACTGGCCAAATCCCTTATGATCTGAGCTATTTTCACCTCCTCTATCAGGTAGAGCCTCAGGCAGGCAACCGTATAATATGGGAGGTACTATAGGGTACATATAGCAATGCATAACCTATCAAGCCCACGTAAAGATTTAATGGTTATCTGATGACGTATCCACGCTCGTGCGACTCTAGGCAAGTAGTAGACTCACCCTAACTATAGTGTTCTACCCTAAATGATATGGCTGATGCGGGGCAAGGGGCTATGATTGCCAAACTCAAAATTTGTCTATGCTACAAAATAATAAACAAAGCAACAAGGCCTTATCGCTCGAAGGAATACGTTTGGCCTACGTAACCGGTGACCGTGTGCTGTACATGTGCAAACCTGCAGAGATAACACATGGTCTCAGGTAAATCTAACATGGAGCAGGGCCTCAGGTAAAGCCATCCTGATGTTAGACCTTAGGTAAACTCACCCTGCAGTAGTGCTTGAGGTAAAGTCACCTAGGAGACATGCGTTAGGTAAAGGTACCCTGGAGCATGAACTTAGGTAGGGCCATCCCAAAGCCTACCCTTAAGTAAAGTAACCCCGAATCTGGCCTTAGGTAAAGCTACCATGGAGTCAGGCCTTAGGTAAAGCCTCTTTGGAGTCAGCCCTAGGTCCAGGATGGTTGCTATATCTATTTTAGACTCTCGACTAAGACAAATACCTCCACCAAGTCTTAGGTAAAGCTACCTTGGAGTCAGACCATAGGTATAGTCACCCTGGAGTCGTGCTTGAGGTAAAGCCACCCAGGCCTTAGGTAAAGCTACCATGGAGTTAGACCTTAGATAAAGCTACCTTGAAGTATGGACTTAGGTAAAGCCTGGCCCTAGTTAGAGCCACCTTGGAGAAAGGCCCGAGGTAAATTCACACTAGAGTCAGGCTCTATTTTAATATATCTGATAACGTATCCGCGTTCGAGTGACTCGCGCACCTATAACTATAGTGGTCTACCCTTATATGATTTGTTTGATGATCCACGCTCGTGCGACTCTAGGCAAGTAGTCAAGCAATGCATCGGACACTGTGTGTTACCCCTAGTCAAGCCATTCATCGGATACTATATGATACGCATTAGCCTAGCTATGCAACAGGTACTGTGTGTTATCCATTAGCTAAGCTACGCATCGGATACTGTGTGTTAACCATAGTCAAACTAACCATTAGTTATCCACTAGCCTAGCTATGCTTTGGATACCATGTGTTAACCATTAGTCAATCTATACCTCGGATACTATGTGCTAGCCCTAGTCAGGCTATGCATCGGGTACTATGTGTTAATCATTAGCCTAGCTATTTATCAGATACTATGTGATAACCATTAGCCAGACTATGCAATGATTATTATGTGTTAGTTTGTAATCAACCTACTCTACGGATACCATGAGATAAACCTTAGTCAATCTACTCATAGGATACTGTTTGTTAAACCCTGTTTGTTAACTTGTAGTCAATCTATGCATCGGATATTATGTGTTAGTTTGTAATCAACCTACTCATGTGATAATCATAGTCAAGCTATGCTTTGGATACTGTTTGTTAAACCATACTCAAGCTATGCATTGGATACTACATGATGAACATTAGCCTGGCTATGCACTGGAGATTATGTGTTGGGCTATAGTCAAGCTACTTATCGGATACTATATGTTAACCCATAGTTAAAAATAACTATTAGTTAACCATTAGCCCAGCTATGCATCGGATACTTTATGTTGGTCATTAGCCAAGCTATGCATTGGCTGTGTGAACTATTAGTCAGGCTACACATCGGATAATATGTGATATTCCATAGCCAGGCTCACCATCGGCTACTATGTGCTAACCATTAGCGAGGCTATGCACCGGATATTATATGTGGGGGCATACTCAAGCTACTTATCGGATACTATATGTTAACCCATCGTCAGGCTATGCATCGGATACTATGTGTTAATGATTAGTCTAGCTATGTATCAGGTATTATGTGGGCAAGTTGTAGTCAGGCTACTGTGTGATAACCATTAGCTAAACTATGCATTGGATACAATGTGTTATAATTTGTAGGCCCTTGTCGGCTTAGCATAATATGTATGCCAGCTTACACACATGTTTGTTTAACGCAGTATGTAGGCCTAATATAGTATATACGCCTATGTATGATAGCATGCACGTTGGCTTAGCATAGTAATTATGTAGGTTTACACGCATATTTGTTTAACAGCGTATATATGGCTATTTAGAGTATATTGCATGCTGCTTTAACATAGTATATATGCCTGAATGTTGGCTTAGCATTGTATGTATATAGGTTGAGTGAATTTTTTTAATTATATTGTAATATTTGTTGACCGTCATGGGCGTGATAGGTTATGAATTGTTAGCTATACCATATAGTACTTCCCGTATTATACGTTTGCCAGGTTCTACCTGATAGACGAGGTGTGAATGTGTGTCAGGCTCAGAAAATATAGGCTTTGGCCAGTGGTTTACCGACATAGTAGACGCATTTAGGGATTCATGTAAGTCGGCTTGGCATAGTATGTATGCAGGTTTACACGCATGTTTGTTTAACACATTATGTGTGCTATCACGTATGTTGGCTTAACGTGGTATATACGCCTATGTATGATAGCATGCATGTTGGCTTAGCATCGTTTTAGGATCGTTTTATATCATATATTTATACACGTTTTGTGATAGGCCTCATTATTAGTGTTTCTCCATATATACATTTATATCTAGATACATTTACAGCTATAGGATATATCCATTGAGGCTATTTGTTTATTTACACTGATTTCTGATTATATATGTAGGCCTTGGTATGCCGATAGTACATAGTAAGTTGATACAGTAATCAAAACATAAACACGCGCCTAGATTCACATCGACACAGCCGTGCGGGTTTTAAGCTTGCTATAGCGGTCACCGGTTGTCATTGCAGTTTTAGGATAATGTGTTAGCTCTGCAAGTTTGCACATGTCTGGCACACGGTCACCGGTTATGTAGGTCGCGTGTATTCCCTCACACGATATGGCTTTGTCGCATTGTTTATTAATTTAGTGGCATAGACAAATTTCGAGTTTGGCAATCATACACCTTTGCCCCGCATCACCCAAATCATTTACGGGTAGACCACTATAGTTATAGGTGCGCGAGTAGCTCGAACGCGGATACGTCATCAGATATATTAAAATTGAGCCTGATTCTAGTGTGAATTTACCTCGGGCCTTTCTCCAAGGTGGCTCTAACTTGGGCCAGGCTTTACCTAAGTCCATACTTCAAGGTAGCTTTATCTAAGGTCTAATTCCATGGTAGCTTTACCTAAGGCCTGGGTGGCTTTACCTCAAGCACGACTCCAGGGTGACTTTACCTATGGTCTGACTCCAAGGTAGCTTTACCTAAGACTTGGTGGAGGTATTTGTCTTAGTCGAGAGTCTAAAATAGATATAGCAACCATCCTGGACCTAGGGCTGACTCCAAAGAGGCTTTACCTAAGGCCTGACTCCATGGTAGCTTTACCTAAGGCCAGATTCGGGGATACTTTACTTAAGGGTAGGCTTTTTGTGGCCCTACCTAAGTTCATGCTCCAGGGTACCTTTACCTAACGCATGGCTCCTAGGTGACTTTACCTCGAGCACTACTGCAGGGTGAGTTTACCTAAGGTCTAACATCAGGATGGCTTTACCTGAGGCCCTGCTCCATGTTAGTTTTACCTGAGACCATGTGTTATCTCTGCAGGTTTGCACATGTCCAGCACACGGTCTCCGGGCCAAACGTATTCCTTCGAGCGATAATGCCTTGTTGCTTTGTTTATTATTTTGTAGCATAGACAAATTTTGAGTTTGGCAATCATAGCCCCTTGCCCCGCATCAGCCATATCATTTAGGGTAGAACACTATAGTTAGGGTGAGCCTACTACTTGCCTAGAGTCGCTCGAGCGCGGATACGTCATCAGATAACCATTAAATCTTTACGTGGGCTTGATAGGTTATGCATTGTTAGCTATACCATATAGTACTTCCCGTATTATACGGTTGCCAGGACCAACCTGATAGAAGAAGTGAAAATAGCTCAGGTCATAACGGCTTTGGCCAGTGGTTTACAGACATGGTACGCCCATGTATGTTGGCCTACCATAGTGTGTATGTAGGCTTGCATGCGTATTTTTTTAACACATTTTGTGGGCTATCATATATATATTGGCTTAACATGGTATATAAGCCTTCACGTCTTACAGCGACCGTTTGCGTAGACCTACCGGGCCCCTGCAGTGTGATAGGTCGATTCCCCGCATAGACTGTTGTCTAATTGAACTCGGTGTATAATTGTTGGTCGATTAAAATTAGCGTTTAGTTGACTCGTTGGTCATTTGATCTAACCTATCATTTTTTGACAATTTCATTTGATAACCACCCCCACTTAATGCCAGATTCCAGGGTTACTTTACTCAGGTTGGCTTTACCTGAGGCCTTGCTCCGTGTTAGCTTTACCTGAGGCCTAGCTGCTGGGTGGCTAGGCTCGGATTGGCTTTAACCGAGAGCGTGCTCCATATTGGCTCTACCTGCTCCTTGGCGGCTTTAACTAATGCCTGGTTCCCGGGTGGATTTTACCTAGGACCCCGATTATTTTTGACAATCTGAAATCGGCCCTCAGGTGAACCCGCCCCCGCAGCAGTCCATAATAGAATTTATACATATCCCGTACTGTCTGTTGATCCATCCGATCGATTTTTGGCAATTTCATATTTTATTTGAAAACTACCCCTTGGTGACCCGCCCCCACAACGGTCCATAATGGACTTTCACCATACCATATACAGTCATTTGTTCCAACCGATCGATTTTTGGCAATTTCATATTTTATTTAAAAACTACCCCTAGGGGAAACTACCCCCAACCGTAGCGATAATACACTCTAAACTCACCCTGTCAGTCAAGACGTTTTTCCAAACTTTTTTCGAAAACTACCCCCACCCCGAATCTACCCCCGGAGCTACCCCCGGGGATGGTCCTGAACGTAGCTGAGGACACCCCCACACGTGGTTAGGTTTTGGCTAGCTTAGGTCAGTGGGTTAGAATTTATTTTTTTTCGAAAAACTACCCCCTACCCCTCTAAACGTGGTCGAATCTACCCCCAAGGCTAGGATCAAGGCCGCATCAACCCCCTGCATCATCCAAAACTACACAGCGGGTTGTTATTTTAGCTTATACATTCTATTAAGTGCCAAACCCCCTTCATATTATGTAAACGGGTTACAAAATACTGTATATATATATATTTATAGCTCTGAGGTTTTTAGTATTGAGGACTTTTTTTATACAAATGTAATCGGTCATGCTCAAATTGTCTTGGATTTGGACTTCTGTTGTTAAAGTCCTTTCAATAACAATCTGAATACTCCTTGAATACAACTATTGTAACTTTTTTTTTATATTACCGCCGAATCCCGTTCCTCATAAATGAAAAATAGTAAATAGTTCCAATGGTCGCCACGGGAGATTTTCACTCATCGCGGACCAATACTAAGCAGCTGATTTTGCTAAATTTGTATTTTCCGGTCCCTTTCTAAATAATATAACCAAATTAAAAAAATAGAATTCCGATAGTTAGAGTCGAAGAGAACAGGTTGTTTGCGTCTTCCTGGTAACTGACGGAGCACATTCCGCGGCATGCCGTCTTCCCGAGGGAAAGAGTAAGCAGACCGAGGTAACGGATAAGCTTAAGAACGACCCCTAACAGATAAACTATTTAAATATCTTTCTATTTTAAAAATTCAAAATAAATTATTAATACGCGCACAGTCCACCTTACAAGTATGGTTATTTGTCATAATTTATTTAAAGGGGGTATTCTAAATCCAATTTCTTTAATATTATTATTCTCGGTGTTTTGAAATCCCCAGATTCCGGTGAGTGTCAGTATGTTAAAACTATTTTGTAGTAATGGTATTGAATCCTACCTCACCACAGATAAATGTATTATCTGATATTTAACTTACTTTTGTTTTGATAAGTTTTTTTGGTTTAGTAACCGTTTTGTAACTTTCCCTTTCCTTTTTGTATTTCAACTGATTTATAATAACTTTTTGATTCTTAACGGACTTCAATGAAACGGATAATTTGTTACAGTTAGTAAGTTATAACGAGGCTCTACATTAACTTGAAATATGTGGTTTCTACAGCTGTATATCTGTTACATTGTATACAATTTAAATAAAAAAACGTTACTCTAAATCTCCAATTTATTGTAATTATCTACGTCAAGTTGTATTTTATATTGACAGCAAGTTACTCTATATGTTCTATAATAATGCAATTTATTTACAAACACACATTATAGTGCAACAATAATGGAATTAGGATATCAGCTAGTTATTTAAATCTTTCCCTCTATATTTATAGTGTAGTTTTTAATATTTATATCAGAAAATTAGAGAAAAAATGACAATCATAAAAATTAGAGTTAATAATGTAAGTTGCTATATATTTAGAAGTAGAAAATACTGATAAAGGTGACATTGTCGACGAAACTAGTCTATTTGTATTAATAAAGTATTGTGTTTTTGTTTATCAACTAATGTGTAATGAGATTTAAATAAACTGTTTTAATTTTACGGGTGCAAATTTATCTTACTAGGTAAGCTCTTATCAACTTATTATATTTAAGCAATATGTTATTTTCAATATTACTTTATTGAAATAAATTATATTACTTCATATTTCTAATTATATTTATAACTGATAAGGTCTACGCTTGACTTCTTGTATGACTTCAACGCCATATGAAAAACTTCCTTAAAACTGTATTTTAATAAATTTTAAATAAAATACATAAAGGGGTATTATAGTGTAGATAAAATATTTAAAAACCTCCTTACATTTTTTACATTTCTCAATTTAATTACACATTAATTGGCAACATGTTATTGCCTTATAATTCAATAGAAAAAAATTAGCACATATTTATAAATATAATTTTTCTCCAACTCAATGGTATCTGATTTGTCGTAAACATTGCTAGTAAATATATGGAGGTAATATGAGTGAAATTATGAGATATTTAAATTTAGTAAGCTTATCCCTAGTTTTACAATATAGTGAAAAGGGTTTTACACTTACTGCAACAATAGAATATGATTGGAGTTTGTTTAAATGTTGCCGTGAGTTGTTACTGATGACTACGTTTACTATTATATGTTTATAAATGTACTCTACAAATACATGCTAGTTTCAGAGTTGAAATATTTAGAGAGGCACGGTATTATTGTCCGCACTGTAACACTACTTCAATTTGAGGGTGGAAACATGATGTAACATATTTTAAAAATAACAGTTACAACAGGATATGGGCATCGTACAGTAACAAGGCTAGTAACTGGGACAGTAATGCAGCGTGTAGTGGCAGGTTGGTACTTACTTAACACAATGTACTAGCGTCGAGTGTGTAGATCTAAATAAATGAACTTGGGAAGTAGTCTTTAAAGGTTATAGTCACAATAGGTCGCATAAATATTGTAATTTATTTTTTTATATCTAACCTATCTTTGGAAATAAACGTCTTTTATGTTCTCTTGGTCGGGTTTGGGCCTATTGGGTTCAGGAGTTATTAACCCCGAAGTACTTTTCTAAGGTTTGCTTTGCTTTCCTAAGAAGAGCTATTCGAAAACCAGTATTATTACATACTTTAATATAATTGTATGTTTCTTTTGGCAATCCTCGTAGGCCACAATTTACAGTTACAGAGCATTATCATTTTTTATTTAGTTTCAACAATTTGTCCTTTCCAAATGCGCAAATGCCTTTTATTGTTTTATTTTAATATCTTCTTTCTGTTTTGCCACTGATGACGCTAGTCTAGTCCAGTCCTTCATTAAAATACATTAATAATAATAAAAACACAAATCGCAGTTATGTTTAAATTTAATTTTTACATGTCGGAAAGCCACTCTTTACCCTTTCAACCTATAACTTACTTATAAACTGTCAATCAATACAACAGCCTTTATCGAAAGAAAACACATTCAGACTTTGAGTTGCGTCGAAAAAAAATTTCCTTTTTATTAGGAGCACAAGACATGACGATAAAATTTATATTGCGCTGAGGAAACCGAAAAGAAAAAGTTGTTGCTTTTTTTCGAATAATGTGGGGTTTTATAATATTAAATAATATACAAGGCTGATTTTCTCCTTCTTTTTGTTTTTACATTAAAGTACTTAGGTCAGTTTACAAGTAGAAATTATGGAAAAATGGGATGTTTTCAAACACACCTTATCAAAATAAGATTTTAAATTGGATAGTAACTATACAGTCAAATTTCTAAACATTTTGCTGATGAGAAAGTATGACGTTTTCATTAGCGAATAATGTATATTATTTGGCTGAAATGTATATTATGTCTATTATTTGATGTTTAGAAATTTAATAGTTTGATACTATTATATAACTACTTGATGTATAAAATAGTTATTTTTCAAACTAAACTTGTAAAACGGGCTTGACAACCATATTTAGTCTTTATATCAAATTATCTGTTTAATCATAAACTGTAATAGAAAAAGAACCAAGTAATTAATATTCGTTAATGAAAAACCCAACTACAAGTCGTAATAATGAAATATTTAAATAATAAATAACTTTTATAGCAATGTATAGATTAGGTTAGGTATTGTTTCAAATCTAATCGATACTTATTAAATATAAATAATTAGGAACTGCAAACATATCAATCCATTATCTGAAAGTATTCTAGTTATACAGTTTGTACGAAAGAAATGTGATAGCATTCATAGACTACTTTGAAATAATGTATGTTTAATGATTCCTAGGTTTAATAACAGCCTATTGATAATGAAATTATTGTCAAACTTGTAGAAATAAGGACAAAAAGAAAACTCATGGACATCGCAATATACGTATTCCATGAATAATTTGGAATTTCACTTTGACTCACTTTCTAATGATGTGTTTCAAAAATTAAATTTTTTTTTAGATAGGCATACTCATTTAATACATATTATTTATCTTCTCTATCAATACAAACATAAACACTAAAATTAGCATATTATTTCAATTTCACCTCAAAATGTAAATTTATTATTTTTTTTGTTTTCAATTGTTTTACGATTGTAAAACTATCTGTTGATTCTTTATGTCTTGTTGGGTTTAAGGCTTCTATTTCATTATCTCGTCTATTTACTTACATGAATATCATGCATTATGAAGTAACCTCTTATCAACGCTCAATGATCATAGACATTTATTACTAATATGTGTAAATGTAGATTTGCTAAAGTCTCAACTAGATGTGACAATTATTCTATTTAGTGACCACTTTTGTTACTGTTTACTGGAGGTTGGATGAACATTTTCACATAAGTTTCATAGTCCAAACAAAGTATTATATTTCTGTTTATTTTTCTTTAAACCTTTAATATAATAAGAGTGACTTGCACTTACTATCAAGTCACATCCTTTTGGCGACTTTCTTCGCGTTTCAGAGCTTTTCTGAATTGCAACCAAAGATAGTAATAATTTTAAACATATTTCTGACCCAAATTAGAACCCATGCTACTGCTTGCCAAATTCTTCCCGTGAAGCAGCCAATCGATTCTACCTAAATACCTAGCTCGCCGATACTCAACCCTATGGGTTGTAATTTCCCAGGGATGAATTCATTGAAGGCATCACAGGGTGATTATCATGTTTTAGGATAATTTGAGGAAGTTTGATTAAAAACAACGATTGTACCCAATAAATAAAACGTTACTTGAAATATTAAAAGCATAGCGGTATAACAACGTAGGTAAGTACGTTATCTACCTAGAACGTTATAATTAGGTAAAAACGTTTTCAGTAAAATCTGTGAAGAATATAAGAAAATCGGCTTTATTGTCTAAATAATGTTGTGGTGTTTTCCTTAATGAATTATGTAATATTCCTAAATATATTTTATGTTGTAACATAAATTAAAAAATCGTGAATTACAATTTTTGGTCTTAAGTTTTGTTTTTATTTTCCTACAACACTATCTAAAAGTCGTTATGAAGATATATTTGTGTTAATTATATTGCAAAAGAATTTGGGAACATCTGAAACATTATGTGGCATAACTCATTGTAAATAGTTCAAAACTAATGCCTGATATTGTCTGATATTTAGGGTAAAAGTTATTAGTGCATACAAATGTTCAGAGTAGAGTAAAGTGAGTTAACAGTGTCAATAGGTCAATCTTACACTAACAACATCTTAGCCTATTTATTAATTTTATTATGATAAATTATTAAGAATATGAAAAAAAACAGAATAATTTTAGAACAAACTGAAAATTTGGAAAAATCAAAAAACACGTATTTTACAATAAGTCTGATAAAACCCTATATATCAGATTTAAATACCTTTACGTTTCCAAAACATGATAATTTACTTTCCAAATAGAAAATAATCTGTTGTCATAATGATATGCAAGCCCATAACACATATTGTTTTTCAGACATTGGTGCATGTATTGCTCAATTTCATTTTATACGTTTTAATACCATTACTAATTCTGCCAAATAACTTTCTAATAGCCACTGAAGCCAACACGAACCCAAAGGTCTCGGACGGAACAGAAAATTTAATCTTTTACGCTCAACACTTGGCTCAACACAATGACAAACCCAGAGGAACTGCAAGGAAATTCTCTGGTAACTACTAATACTCGGAGGAAGGACAACACGTTTACATGGGCAGATTGTGAAGTAGAAACGGTATATTACTGCAAGCCATATGGTGATTTTAAGAGAAAATTTAATAGCGAAACTATAGCGTTTTAACTTGAGGCTGAGTACAAAAGGAATAGAGTTACATATTATCAAATAGGCGAAAAATACCATTAAAAAAAATAACATCTTAAAAATAAAACTCGTTCAAGGCCGTTCACAGGCACTTGTCAGAATTCAGACTACAAATGATTTACGACTATACAACCCTATGGGTTTCGCTTACACCAAGCTAACATAGATATATAGTCTACCTAATTTGTCAGATATAATAAAGGAACAGATACACTTGAGTGCTCAAATAAAAATGTATCCAAGTGTAAATTATGCAAAATAATTAAAACAAAATGCATAGATAATATCTTAAAAGTTAATAATTACATAAACAAAAACAATTTCAATTGAAATAAAATCTATTTAGACATCAATGAGTATGTTGAAGATCGTATGAATATAATTTATTTACATAAATAAAGAGTGGATCTGTTTTTACTTCCACTTTTATAAGGTGAGTATTAACTAGGAAACTATTCCACAATTAATAACTAGTTATCTGTATGAGTCCCTCATTCTCTTTAGTTTGCAGTGAATGAATGCTACAATTATTTAGTAAACAAATCAATACACACGTAAAAATTGTATGCAAAACGGTTTCTATATTTCCTATTGCAAATTTCATTCTATAGGGCACAAATATGAGAGTGCTTATCGACATTGGTAAATGAGTTGTATATTAGTATAATTGTTCCACAGTATAAAATACATTTTATTTTAGGAGATAACAGTTGGTAGTGTAAATCAGGGCCAACTTGATATTTTTATTTTATTAGACAAATAACTGAATGTGAATTCATCAGGTTACACAGTAATATCAGCAGAAATATAACTTAGCTTGAAGATATATTTCATTTGAAATAGTAGTAATTTACTTAGTAATCTAATGGTGTTTAGATGAAAACAATGTAACAACGAAAAGTAAAATAATACTAATTTAGAGCGAAAGGTAGTAGATTGACACTGGTTTAGTACCACTGTAAAAATGAAATTAATGGAAAGCTCTGCATCTTTAGATTCAAGTTGAAAGTGTCACGTGACGTCATTAGTGATTTAACACGGCATTCCACTTCAACCCATCCGTGTATCCCAATGTAGATAGATGGGAGAGATACATGATTAATAGTCTTTGTTGGTCTGGGTTTGCAGGTCATTATATATTTTGAGTAAAAAAAAAGACTGTGACAAAGCATATTATTACAATTGTTTTTTGTAACTATTATTTCCTATGGGTATACAATACAACCCATAGTGCGTAAATATTTAAGTCATGAAATATGATTTATGTAAACTACGTTCACTTAATGTTTATGGACATAACCTAAGAATTTAAGGAAATAATATAAATATATTTTCAAAACGATATAGGCTAAGAATACAAGACTAAAGTATTTTTAAAACATTTAATTACATCTCAGAAATTGAATTTGTGTATGAATACATACTATAATCTTTATACATATTACATTCTCCCTTTTGATATGGGCTTTAAATTATGCTCATTATAAAACAATACAGTTCAAAAATTGTTCAGAGATTAAATACAATAGCGTGACTCGTGCTAAAGCACAGTTTATCCCATACTTAGCTCTAATACCTTGTAGTGGGAAATACATGGATCACTTTAGTGGAATATATAAGAGAATATGTATTGTTGGGCTTCGTGTATAATTAGAGCTTTGGTTGTAAAGTTCCTATCATGAGGCGTTTCCTTAAACTGGTCTTCAGCACAACCACACTGTCTGCGCTTGAACCTGTAAATATTTCCTTATCGTACAAACATTAGGAAAGCTCTCAAATGACCAACATGGTAACTAATCAACTATCTGCCTTAGACTTCAAATAACCAACTCACGTGACCGTCAACTAACTAACACTAACGCTCAACTAACAAACTTTTACGCGACGTTCAAGTAACCCTGTTTTACAAATCATTTCAAATTATATACATTCGGGTATCTTATTACAGTTCTGCAGGCTCTCACACTACTAATGCTTGAAATCATCCTTTAGAAAGACCACCGTTTGCAGATTATATTTTTTGTTAATCCAAAGCAAATGTTTCTTGTTATTTCTGTATTCATCATTGAATGAAACTGTTTTTACAAATTGAAAAAAATGATGTTATAGAACTGATTAGTTCTTAATTGTAATTCTAGATTTAACAGAATAGCTGATACCTAAAAGTTACGGAATTGCCATTTATTGTATGTAATACTAAAATATTTTGATATAAGTACTTTCAAACCACGAGTGTAAATTCATCAATAAAACTGTAGAGCAGAAATTATTTATAGACATGAACACCACCATGTTAAATTTTGTTAATTAACAAAATAACTAATACTACTAGCATTTAAATCGATACCAGTACCATAATTTTAATTTTAAAATTAATAATGACTTACAATTTTAGGGAAATTTAAAGAAATTATTAAAAATATAAGTGTTTGAATTCATTTAATACCTCTGCAGTTTATACGTTGTATTAATTGATACGTCAACGTAGTAACATGAATCTTTCTTTACAATCCTTTGGTTATACAGGGCCTATAAGGTAGCAACATATTTGCCTAGGTTGTAATACCAAAACTGTAAGCAATATGATACATCTGATTGGCTTTTCAAAGATTTCTCTACTTGCAACAACATACTGAAATCTATTTGTTAGATAGTAACAAAATTACATTTTACAACTATTAGTCAGAGCAAAAGTATAACTTCAACAATAAAACTATAAAGTAAAAATAAACTTTTTATAAAATAATAAAATTTGTCATAAATAATATGTATATCTTTCAAGTTCAATTTTATAAAATCACAAACCTAATCGAAAACAACTAGCAATTTTATTTATATCAATTCCGAATATGTATATACATTCTACTTTATATATTCTACTTTGAAATATATAACTCAAACTTAGCCACAAAAGCCATCAAAAACAAGCACACATTTCCCACATTAAAAACCTACACCTAATAAAAAAAGTTCAAAAAGGCCTCAAAATGACAATCTGGGAACAACTAGAAATTTATAAAAATAATATCATTAACGAACAATTAGAAATAAAATAAAAAAACATAAATTATTCAATCTAATAGACAATATTAACCCCAAAACAAACCTTACAAACTCTCACAGTGCAGTGAATCTAAAAATAGAACATAACGGTAAACCAAGGTCAACGGGAAATCCACTCAGCTCCCAGTCTACAACAACTCTGTTCAGTATGCCCGATGATAATGACAAGGCCAGTCATTGAAAGTTAACTCGCATAAATACCAAGTAAGATTCTTGTTTAAGTACATAAGTGAAAGTGATATATATATATATATATATATATATATATATATATTGATATAATGACATAATTTTACTCATATATACGTCAATATTTTTAATTTATATAGAATTAAAGGTTAAATTTTAACGTCTTAAAACAAAGCTATAAGCTTTATTGGAATATTCAGCCTTTTTTCTCATAAAATTCTTGTGCTTGCACACAAAGAATTGCTCATGACCAAACAATATTTCTTTCCTTGTGAAAAAAATTTGTCAATACAATATAAATATATATATATATATATATATATATATATATATATATATATATATATGTGTGTGTGTGTGTGTATAAATATATACATATATATATATATATATATATATATATATATATATATATATATATATATATATATATATATATATATATGTGTGTGTGTGTGTATACATATATATATATATATATATATATATATATATATATATATATATATTTATCTCATTTCATCCATTTATTTTACACTGTAACTAATTGTAAACTTACTCGTAGTGAAAATGTAAATGTTTTACTACTCCGCTTCCACTCAAAGAATTTTTATTTGAGATATATATCTTCGTTTTCCAACATAATTAGATCTATTTTTAAAAATCTTTACTTCAATGTTTGAGTTCGTTTAGTTTTTAGTAATTACAAATAAACAATGGTGCATTATAAGCTTATAAACTTTCTGTGTAAAAGTTTATATTTACGGTTTTCCATAAACGAAATACTTTTAGTATTATGATAAATGTGATCTGGATCACGCTTCAATAGACATACAATTGCGTTACAATTCATTGTAACAAAAAAAGGTCAATATATACTGATTATTTTTTTTTATTGAAATATATTAACATTTATTTATACTTCGTTTTACAGAAATTTAAATTCAATATTTAGTCCAGTATATTTATGAAGTAATAATTTTTACACTGCAGTAATGTGATTTTATCTTCTCTCTTGCTGAACTCCTAAAACAGTTTTAGAGCATCCCTTAGCATATAATTTTGGTGAATGTACTCCTTCAGGGCCATGAAGGGAATACAAAGGGTAACATAAAAATAATCCAGCTGTTAACGAATAATACAAATAAAGCACTCTTGAATGTGATAGAAGGTTCTTTAGGTGAAATACCTATTTAGAGTAAAAGATGTCAGTACAAGTGTAAATCGTATATTTTCTCTGTAAAGTTGCTTCACTTGAGGGTACTTTTGATCTAATTCAGGGACAAAGATGTTAGATTTAACATATTTATCTAAGTTATGGATACTACAGAATATACATGAAGACGTAGTAAATTTAAAAACAGAAGCCTGTCGATTAACCGATTCTTCTATGCTATTTCATTGAGGCCCCAAAAAGATTACCACGGATAAATACCTAAATGTTTATTTTGCTTATTAGAGCACTACATGTTTCAGAGCAAATCATACTCAGCACTCAAAATTTCGGATCCTACATTAGTGGCTTCTGAGACTGAAAAGATGCATCAATTCTCTTAGCTCGCACAATAAACTGAAACAAGAAGAATTTGGAATAATGGGATAACGCTCATAACACATTGTCAGATGTGAACCATCTTGGACTTGAACCAAGTTGAAACCTACATCCACGCATTTCAGCACTTTTACAATGCTTCTCAATATATATATAAAATATTTTTATATAAGTTATATACAAATACCTTTATTGCCATATAATGGCAGGAAAATAAAACATAACACATTATCCAAAATAAAATAATAATTAAAATATTGTATGAAATATATGTTGCATGCAAACATAGGACTTTTGGTTATATAAATATATACAACTCTGAATTTTGTACTGCAACAACATCTTAAAGGAGAGTCCTAGGTGCGGAGAGTAATATTTTCATGCATATGTTTACAATATCACGAAATATCTAAATTGAAAATAAACAATATTATTTTTATTTATTGTCACTAAATATGTGTGAAAATAAAAATGTATTTAATTTTTTATATATTTTATAGGGTGAACATTCTAACCAATACACTTAAACGTTTAAGATCCCATTCAATTTATTATAGTCAATAAACGTGCAATTGTTGACGGTATCATGACAAGTAGTGAGTACGTCAGGCTCATAAAGTTATATTTTCGTGTAACTAGGGTAATAGAGCTTCCGAAATGTGACACTTGATAAGATCTCATGTTACGTGTGTTAGGATCACTTATAACCGAAACTCTATTAAACATTTTTATTTGAATATTTCAAAAAAAAATCGTTTTTTGTTAATACCGTTTCGCTGTCATCTGATTATTTTTGGATATACCATAGGACTATAAATTACTACAAGAACTTATAATCTAAATCTGTCGAATGTAAGATAAACAAAACGCATGGACCTCCATCGACAGAAAACTAAATGTGCTACGTTTCACCAGTGAATCTAATAAAACGACAGAATATATATATGTGTGTGTGTCTGTTTTTGTGTGGGTGTGTGTGTTTGGGTATGAGTATGTGTGTGTGTGTGTATCTATGTGTGTGTGTGTGTGTGTGTTTGTGTGTATTTATTGCAACCGTAACTATATTTTAAGTTGTAACTATTCACAGACCAGAAATGTATCAAATACGATTAAAATAGCACTGATTCTCAATATAAGAACACATACCTGAACCGGACTAATTGACTTGGACTTGCAGTACTAAACAATGTTGAAATAATTGGAAACGCCTCTGCAGAGTAAGTAATCAGTGTTTATTTGCAATGTTAAGGCAATAAACATGCTTAAATAAACCCAAGATGTCTAATTGTATAATTTTATAAACATTTCGTGAGAAGTTCGTATATAGTTATGTATTACATATTATATATGCTTTTAAGTGTATAAATTGAAAATTCAGTATACCATTCCTATTTAACACCCTATGATTGCCTATACTAAACAGTACTTATCCACACAACAGTTATAATGTATGAAATAATAAATACAAATCTGAAACTATTTACTTAAATTTCATTAAATTATGTAAGAATTTTGGTGATTTATCTTTTGCAAAAATACTTTAGAAAAAAACTTTCTAGGTTGATTAGAGGAAAGCTAAATTGAGTATCTGTTTAAGTAATAAAATACTAAATTCATAGTTTATTATTATATTTCTAGGTTTAATTTATTAATTAATGTTATTAAAGTAAATATAAAAAGAAGTATAGGTTTATTATTATAAAATGGAAATAACTTATATATACATATATATATATATATATATATATATATATATATATATATATATATATATATATATATATATATATATTTTATAATATATATATATATATATATATATATATATATAATTAAACAATATAGGTTATTCAAATACAAGAATATTTATTATTTATTATATATATATAATTTCATTGCCTTATTCATTACTTCGTCATATACCAGACTATATATGAATGGAACTGGCAAGGAGCCAAATTACATGCCCAAGATGTCGTGAGTAAAAGCTTAAAATAGAAGATATAAATATCTTTCAAACGGTCGTTTAGAACTTCTGCGATTTCAAACTTTACATCTACACGCATGTCTGACCGGTAGGGTAAAGTTACATCTGGCACTTTTTTTCGGAAAATTTTAGTGATCATAGTGTACTTACAAAAATATTATTTAACATTAAACTATGCATTCTCTTATTTTTCGAAATTAGTTTAAAGCAAAAAACGTTTACATTTTAAAGAGAAATATCTGTAAAACAATAGTTGTTTTGAAAAATAAATTCAGATAATTGACAAATATTGCGTAAAATATTGTACTTTGCTTGTTTAGGTATAACACAAACTGTTGAACATAGGTTATAAAAACCCTCAGTACTTGAATTTATCCTGTATTGAACAACCAATAAAACCTTTTAGTTTTTTCCAACTGATAAATAATGATTATAAAATCAAAGTACAGTTTTAATTAATTTTCATTAATTAATAAATGTATAAAATTCAGAACCTAATGCTTTTTCGAACTAGTTCTCTCATGAGAACAATTTTATTGAGCTATTCTAAAAACTAGTTGGTTTTTTTGCATTGAAGCCTAGAGACGATGTCTACTGGGAGATCATATTTAAAGAACACAGGAGCCTTTTAAAAAAGGTATCTTAAACATGATCATACTTTGATAAACATGACTATTTTACTGACATGTGTGACTAAATACAGACCTAACAAACCTGCCAACCAACTTAGGGGAGGTCATACAATCGTTAAGGTAGATGTCAGCGGGAATAGACTTGCATTTGGGCGTGGTATATTACACGGGAACACAAAACAAAATTTAGGGATCTTAACACGGTACACAAAACTGTGTGAGCAGCAGATATATAATATATATATTATTCTGCAACGGGGGGGGGGCGTTGCATAATTGGCGCCCGAACTAAAGGGACTTTGAACAGGTACCCTATTTCAAAATTAAATTATATTAAATTATGAAATAATTATAATTAAATTATGTAAGAAAGTAAATCCTGATTGTGACATGAGTGAATTAAGAATGTTTAACAAAACAATTACATTTTTAAATAATAAATTAAATTAAAGAAAAATACAAAAGCGTACCAATAAAATAAAAATTAATAAATAACTGAAATTAAATAAATAATTAGAAGAAAGGGCAGGTGAAAACCCGTTTCGCCTGGGACAATCGAAATAAATAAATAATTAGAAATTCTTAATAAATAATAAATTAAATAAAATAAAATGTCAAAAACTGATATGAATAAATTAATGGCCTTTTTCAAGGCGGAAAAAGAGAAAGAGAAGGCGGAAAGAGAGAGAGAGAGAGAGAGAGAGAGAAGGTCGAAGAAAAACAATTAAGAGAGAGAGAGAGAAGGCGGAAAGAGAGAGAGAAGGTGGAAGTAAAATAATTGAGAGAGAGAGGGAGAAGGCGGAAAGAGGGAAAGATAGCAAGAGACAACAAAAAGAGAAAGAGAAAGCTTAAGAAAAAAAGGAAGGACGAAAATTATGGGAGGCTTTCCAATTAAAATTGGACGATTACCAAAAAGAGACAGATACTAAGACAAATGATATAGTTGAAAAATTAAACAAACATGAGACTGAAATTGCGAAATTAAAAACCAAAACATAATCAAATAGAAACAAATTAAATGAAAAATATGCACGAGAAAGTTAAGACTGTAAAACAACAGGTAGCAAAAGTGAAACAAACAGTCGGAACAGGAGTTGTAACACAAGTTTGCACACCGACAGGAACGGGGAGGCATCTTACCGTAAAGTTGAGTTCTGGGGGAATGATAAGGAAGACCCGATGACAAGTGAAATGGAAGATTTATTCACCGAGATCGACAATATAATGTACGAGATGACCATGCTAAAAATAGTAGAGAGATATTTAAAAGGGGCAGCGGATGCATGGTGGAAAGCCATCAAAAACGACACAGAAACGTATTCAGAATTCAAACACGAATTCACAAAACATTTCTGGAGTTACCACCAGCAAGATAGGGTACGGAGACAGATTAACCAAGGACGCTACCATAAGAATGGACCATACTCCATGGCAGAGTATTTCATTATGACTTTAAACAGGGAGAAAAACTTAGACCCGGTAATCCCGGAAAACCATTTAATTTTCATGATAATGAAGCATTTTGGCAGTAACGTGCAGTTAGCTAGCGTAGGAAACCCAACAAGTAACATAAAACAAGCAATAGCTTCCCTACAGCAGTTGGACAACGTTACAGAAAATAGAAATGGCAACCGGAATGCTCAACGCAATCAACAAAGGCAGGTTGCTCCAAACCAACAGCCTAACCTTAACCCTAGGTCCCATGGTGACTCCACAGAACACCAAAATTCCAAGTATCCGAAGACCCTTACTCCTACAACGCCTATCCCCAGAACAAGCGACCAAAAGCCAAAAAACAGAGGAGGAGGATATCTGGCAACAATCAGGAAGACCCGTTAACCAGGTCAGGGATCCGAGATGACAAAAAGGCAACAAAAACTAAAATTGAGAAACGAATGGATAAGCCGGTTTACCATCATAATGAAATAAGCCTAGGCGATTTCTCTAGGTCTATTCGGGACGATTTGTTAGAGAAAGGGAATGATTCGTTAATAAAACTGGAACAGGTAGACCAATGTCCAGTAATACAATGTGCAATTAAGGACCAAAAAATTGTGGCGGAAATTGACACAGGTGCCCAAATGTCTGTGATTAAGACTGAAAAATATATAGCCCTAATACAGAATGGACATTAATTCTATGAGCTACCAATAGCAAATGTAGGGATAGTCACAGCATAAGGGGCAACTTGTAAACGAGTCAGATTGCAAACAATGCTTCCTCTGACATTAAACGGACACACAGAGGAATTTTTTTCCTGATAGTGGACAATCTGCGGGTTGACCTTATTTTGGGAGCAAATACTTTGTGTGCGTTAAAAGCACGGATAAATATGGAAAGATCGTTCATCACGTATGATATTGATTGATACCTGCTGCACCAAGAATTTATAACAAATTATACAAAACAAAATTTAAAACAAGAAATCATATGTACAAAATAAATAAAATTGAAAATTAAAGGCTACCTTTTAAAAGCCAGTCATTAACAAACGGGTAACTTGAACTACCTCTTAAAGGTCATCCATTAACAAACCATCCTAGTATAGGCAAACCAATTACAAACGGACAACTAACACCTTCAGAGCCGACAATGGAATGTTTGATAATTAGTGGCGAGATAGTGGAGCCATTCATGTGCAAGGGGCTGGAGAAGAAGACCTTGCGCGGGTTTGATGTGGGCGAACGAGAGTGTAAGCTGACTTGTAACCAAAATATAAACTAACAAGAAACCAATTAAATGATGACGAATTAGGAAAGGGAGGTATAGACAAATTATATAAAAATGGCTACAAGCCGAAACAAACAAATTTCCAACAAGTTAGGGAAGGACCTAATTGTCAGGAGAGCTATGAGTTAGACGAAAAAAATCCTAGAGCAAGTTAATTTTAACAAACCTAATTTCAAGTCAAAAACAAAGAAGTTCGCAAATAATAAATTTAATGGTGAAATAACAAAATATCAATCTTACAAAAATAAACCAAATAAAATTAATCAAACGACAAAAATTAAAGACAAATGTTATACTCAATGGCGTAACGCAAAGCGCCGAAAAAAATTACGGGATGAATAAATGTTCAAGACATAATGCTATTAAAATAAACAGTACAAATAACAACCACTGTACTTTAAATAACCAGGACTTGTCAAGGTTACGGGAGTTAATAGCAGAGTATTCAGATGTTTTGAATAAAAGACCCAGCAAGTCGAACAGATGTAAACAAGAGCTCAAGATTATGGAAGGCCCTATATTTGTAAACACTGTTGCACTGAATCATCCGGTGAACGGGCGGGGATCGATTTGTGTTGGTGGGAATATAAACTGTTCCTTCCAACAATTTAAGCCTGACGTACCAGAATGATAGTGGGCAAAAGGGCCTAAATTTAATGAAAGTTGGACAAATTAAAACAGAATGCCCTACGGAAATTCAAAAAAAATGTTTAAGGGATATGAGGCAAACTCAGGAACAATAACCTGTTCGTTCCATGTAATTAAAGCAAATTAACAATTTTAATAATTATAAAATTTCTAGTAATGTATTATGTAAAATTGTATATGACAAAATAAAAATAGAAATGCCAAATTGGACTGTTGCTCAAATAATAGAACCAGTACGCGAGCGATAGGCGAAATTAGGCAGGAACAACATTGTCAGAAATATTAAGAAACTGATTTACAATAAAAACATAAATAAGCAGGATTTGAATAAGGCTAAATCTAAACTTTAAACTTGACTACTTATCTGTAAAGGGACAAATGTAAAGCCGAATGTAAAACGAACAATTTAATAACTGAACCAATATTTCAAACATTACAAAGTATTATTCAGGAAGTCTGGGTGTATTTAGCAAACATTTGCAAGCTATCTCCACTGCTTGGATCAAACAAGCTTGAAATTACAGGACACAACGAGGAGATAGGAAATGGGCATAAATTAACTTGTACACAAATCCGCTGTCAGACCTTGCCAAATAAAACAAAAAATTTGTGTGCATGAAGTAGTTGGTAGTTACGATTAGACTTTGTCGGTTAAATCAAGGATCAACGGGGAGGTAACAGGCGAACTTTAATAACTTATACACAACCCAGCTCATTGACCTTGCAAGTAAAACAAGAATTTACATTCACGTAATAGTCAGTCGCTGCGATTAGTATTATCGAAAAGACAAGCAAGTTCCGATAATAAGGGATGGGTCCTACAGCTGACAACAATAGACTCAAATGCTTATAATTTAATATGGAATACTTTAGTTTTAAATGTTAGCAAATTATTTATGTAGGTTGTAAACAATTGGTTTGTATTAGAAGTCATTGTTTATGATGCCATAATTAAGAACAAAAGTATAAATAAATTGTATTTAAATTAAATAAAGAAAATGACAGCTACTAGTAAAGTGGAAAGTGATTATTCACAAAACAGAATAAAACTGTATAAACTTGAGTGACTTATGATAAATATTGCTTGTATTAATTATGTTTATTTTTAAGTGTTTCAGGAAGAAACTATACAACGGACAAAAAATTAGAAAAAAACTAATTATAATAGAAGATATTATAGTGTAAATAGAAGTATGAAAAAAATGAGTTGGTAAAAAATAATTAAATAAATAAAAAAAGTTTTTACTTTTCAAACAGGGAAGTTGAAACGGTCTGAATTAACGTTTCAATTAAGAAATTAATAATTTCCAATTTTTTAAATAACAATTATAATATTTAAATAATAAGGTTTTAATTTATGGTATAATAAACAAAGTAAAGAGTCAAGAAGTCAGTTAAATTAAAAATAATGATAGCATGAAATTGTAATATCTAACTAAATTTGACAAACGTGAGTGAAGTGAAAAATTTCCGAAAAAAGCTAACTTGAGAACTAGGAAAGGTAGAACTGTCATCGACATTTTGAAATGACCAGAAAAAAAACCAAAATAAACAGTAGTGAAAACTGAATTTAAAAAACTCAAATAACAAAATTGTTACAGCCATTAAAAAATATTAGACATTTTTCAGTGTTCTAAAACAGATAACAAAATTATGCAGGTTAAAACTGATACGTTGTCCAACCCGCCCGTACAAGAAACAAACACGGAGATAGCGACGATAGGAGAGCGGAGGGGAAGGGTGACATAGCCTCAATAAATACAAGACCTTAATGACCTGTAAGGCGGTCTGTAAATTTTTTTTAATACGAGGTGCTAACGGTCGTTATGTCGGTCAGCTCCTAGGACAATCATCACCAGGCCAGATGGGATCAAAATAGCCACGCTCCTGCTGGCTTCCTTCCATGGGCGAGGGGTCCAGACTCAGCCTCCAGGACGCGGAATTGGAGAAAGACTTCCATCGACTGACCTGGGATGGCAACTTCCGATGGCCAGGGAGCAGGGAATCCAGACGAGAAGACTCCAGGCCCGGCAGCGAATTCCTTGGTAAGTCATTTTCTCTATTGTATACGAATTAACTTCAAATTTAGTCTTCTAAATTTATTAAATTCAAATTACCAATTAACCTTAAACAATGACATCATTCTATGTTGAACAATTAAATAAATCTTAACAGTAATAAAATTAATTATTATAACAAATTTGTTGAAATAATGAATAATAAATATTAAACTTACAAAGTGGTTTTGTCCATAAGCCAATCATTTTCATGAAGACCAAAATTATTGAATCGTATATATTTTAAAATTATTTACAATAAAATGTGAATTTACCAATTCAATTTTGAAATAAGAAGATAAAGTATTTTATTATGTTAAGTTTGGAAATAATTTTTCTTTTAATATTTAAATGTAATTAATGATTTGTATATGAAATGTAGGTTTTAAATATTTGAAAATTGACGAGGTTTTAAATATTAATTTGTGCAGATAAAGAGAGATCTAAATATGTTTTATTTGAAAAGAAAATTAGTTTAGATTAAATCAGTAATTAAATGCATCATAAAAACTTACAGTATTTGAATTTATCCTGTGTTGAACAACCAATAAAACCTTTTATTTTTTTCCAACTGATAAATAATGATTATAAAATGAAAGTACAGTTTTAATTAAATTTCATTATTTAATAAATGTATAAAACTCAGAACCTAATGCTTTTTCAAACGAGTTCTCTCTCGAGAACAATTTTATTGAGCTATTCTAAAAATTAGTTGGTTTTTTGCATTGAAGCCCAGAGACGATGTCTACTGGCAGATCATGTTTAAAGAACACAGGAGCCTTTTAAAAAGGTATCTTAAACATGATCATATTTTGCACGTCCCCTTGCAGTGCCTGCAGATCTCATGAAGTGATAAGATTCTTTGAAAATTTTGTGTGTCCATATACATGTTGTTTCTTTCCAGCTGACTATTTTACTGACATGTGTGACTAAATACAGACCTAACAAACCTGCCAACCAACTTAAGGGAGGTCATACAATCGTTAAGGTAGATGTCAGCGGCAATAGACTTGCATTTGGGAGTGGTACATTACGCGGGAACACAAGACAAAATTTAGGGATCTTGACACGGTACACAAAACGGTGTGAGCAGCAGATATATAATAAATATATTATTCTGCAACGGGGGGACGGTGCAACACACACACACACACACACACACACACACATATATATATATATATATATATATATATATATATATATATATATATATATATATATATATATACACACAAACACACTTTGATTGTAAACTATATATATATATATACATACTTTGATTGTAAACTTGTGACATGTGTCACCATGAAACCTAAAAACCAATATAAACTAGTACAAACATATTGAATAAGGATTACTATGCTTTGATGACTATTTTCTAATCATTGAACACTTATTTTGAGATATATGAGGGAAGAGGTATTTTTAAAGGACGTAGTTGTACAGTGAGAAATTGATTTTCGAATGTATGTATTGTTGTAATGTAACTAAATAAAAATTATATATAATATGAATAATATTCTTGCATGTGATTAAAAGTTATCAAATTTAGAAATGGTTTGAAATAAATAGTGAAACGACACTCATCAAATATTATATAACGTATAATTCAAACAAGTATTATATAAAGAAATATGTAAAGTAAACTCCTACTGAGGTGAAGAAAGAAACATTTAATCATATTTTGCTTATTTCCAGTTGTTTTATTTTGTTCGTTTCATTCATATTTAACCTCAACGCACTATTTACGATTTCTTTGTGTTTATCTTTATAGTATTATTTATGGTAAACAAACATGTTCTATCTACCATACCAACAGTTTAGAGTTGTACAATGGATGTTTCTTGTACAATGGAAATAAATTTCTAGGTATTGGAAAGATGACGCAGTCCCAAGCGCGCTAGACTTTGAAGGTTAAGATTCGTATTTTAAATCCGGATAGACCCATAAAATTTCGTAATTTAAATATTGAAGAAATATTTGAAAAAAAAAATACAATTAATTTCCATCCAATAGAGGTTTAAAAAACGTATTTGTACTTGATTGGATGAGAAAAACGTATTTTATTACTTATTGAAAATCTGTACAAGATGTTGAATCAGGTTAGAGACCATGGTAAATATTTATATAAATCAAATAACATGCACAAGGATCTTTTCCATAAAATAGCTATAAATTAATTCAGTATTAATACTAAATATGGATCGTTTATTAAACGAGATATTTTATATAGTGTCATAGGGATTACGGATTTCATAAATGTATTTCTAGAATTCATAAAGTCTCAATACATTATTTTGAAGGATATGAGTTCAAGCAGTCTAGAATAAAATTATGCAAAATGTAATCAAAGGATTAAGCGTTTCGACCCAGATATGTTTCACAGTTACCGAAAGAAATCTCTTGGAGGAACTTGTAAATTATGAGAACATGCAGCAGTAGGAGCTTTAAAGATAGTAATAATTTCGTGTAAAACATATTCCACAATCCCAACTAAACACTTCAGCTTCCTTCGAAGCCACCGTATTATTCGTTTGCTGTGGCCGGGCTACTTGGAAAATTCTCAGATCTAAATAGTTAGATAAACACAGCATACGTAACCTTACACGAGAGTAATAACTGTCCATTATTACGTCTAAGATACAATTGAAGATATAGTCGCGATAAATCAATAAATATAGTCAATATAAGGGGGAGAAAAATTTATAATGCGAAAAATTGTAATCTGCATTTAAAGAAGTTAGCAACTGGAATTTCAGAAATAAGTATCATTTTTATATTTTGGAGTGTATAGTGCTTTCATTTTAGGCATAAATGTATTTCTGATTTTTGGTATTAGGTAAATTTATTTGGAGAAATGTTTTAAAATAATTTTACTAATAAATAAAACATTATATGATTACGAATTAGGTCCCAGCGAACATTAATTATAGATAAACGTCAATTTTCGGTTCGTTCCCACAGTAAGAAAAATTCAAATCACTCTATTTGTAAAGTTTAGAATGTATTTAAATATGAAACATAAATGTCAATTTCTACTTTTTAAATTTTTCTTTAATTGTGTATGACTAATAAATTGAATGAACGATAAAAAATTATCAGATTTTAATATTTTCAATCTTATTATTAAGAGAGACAGGGATAAAATATTAGTAGTCATGGTCAATACAAATTTTTGTAACAACTTAGAGCCATAAAGTATACACTTTTAGTGATTTATTGCAAGTAATTATTTAAAATATTACAACTAAAGAAGAATACAGTCGTACAAAGAAAACTGTAAATAAAAACAATACCAAAATGGAAATTCTAGGGATAACATTGAAATAATACCAAAAGAGTAATATTCCAGAAATTATTTAAAGTCAATTTCTAAACTCGAGTTTCTAAACGAATAGTTTGATTTAGATATTTTTTGTTAAATAAATGCAAATAATATAAATAGAGAAACACAACATATGCGTTAAAACACATAACCAGTAACATAAAATCAATTATCTTATGAAGGCATATGCTATTACTTATTCAAACCTAAATGGCGAGAAATAATTTTATTACTGATTTTGCTCCCTTTGCGATTAGCTTTTCTCGTACATAAAAATAAAATAATTCAATAAATTTAATTTTAGAAATAATAATTAAAAAAACTGTGTACACTACAAATATGATCCACAACAAGTGTTAGAAAAACGTATTTGAAGTTGATTGGATGATTAAAAAATATTTTATTAACCCTAGAAAATTTGGACAAGATATTTATAGGGCGAGGGTTGACTAATAAAAAGAATTAAATGTAGGCAGTATTACATTGATAGCTTTAAACGAAGTACGTTGTGCATAACGAAATATTAACTATATAAATTTAATACTCATGAATAGAATTTATTTTTAACAATGTGTTTCTATTTTTAAAATGACCAATTATAAGAAACTCATCTCTACTCATTGCCCTTACGTGGCTTTTCTAGTACCTAACCAACTACGCGTTTGAACAGTATAAATCAGTAGATGTTAAATAGTAGAATTACCTTCTAATATTTTCACAGGGAATAATTAACTGTATTTCTGGTTCGAGGCTCAAACTCAGTCACTCTTTTACAGAAATAATAGAAATTTGGTGTGCTACTAATATTTTACCTCTACATGAAGAAATTCCCTCCAGCAAAGAAGATCATGACTCGATCAAAATTTCAAATTGAGTCAGTAATAATTGAGTGTTTTAACCAAATGAATTTAGCTTACAACAATTTACAATAACATGAGGGGTCGATGGAATGTAGGGTTGTAACTGAAAAGGTTCAGGTGGTATATTATAAGAGATAAGGCTACACTAATATGTGTGTCATTGAAAATTAATATTCTCGGCTATATCAATACAATCACTAAAATATTGAAGAAGAAAATCTGTTCATCCCGCTGAAGTAGTTCCGAAAAAATTCATCTAACAAACAACAAATCTACATTCAAAGTGTGATATATTCTGTATATTTTATTCTGTACAACGGACGTAATATCTTTCGGGTAATTAAGCGTACAAAGAGGCTATGTTTAGGTTTACGTTATTTTTTAACTTATGTGTTACGTTCAAACAAAGTCGTACGACTTATAAAATCCCAACTAGCTATAATTCTCCTAACACCCATATTAATATTTCCTCCATGTTTTCCGGATATTTTTTTTATTGTGTTGTCCTATTAAGATACGGCCACTGAATATTCCTACATTGCCTTGTTTTTTTTTGTTGCTATTTTCGATACAGAATTATTATGGATCTAAATTACAGTAATTGTTTAAGTAATTAACGTTGTTTTTTTTATAATCCACCATCCGTAAAATACTTTAAAATTGAGATTTATAATATTATGGGTTAACTCTTGTTCAACCCTAATACCTAATGTAAAGGACAGGTTACTGAAAACTTTTGCAATAAATTTAGGTTAATTATAGTGGGATAATTAACCAGCGTAAAGCTAATGCCAGGCAAAGTTTTAATTAAAATGAAGTCTAAGCAGGCACAAAGCCGATGAATCAACGCGTGACATTTTTCAAATGTTGTTTATTATTATACGTGTTTGTTAACACAAAATAAACTTGAGTTTTATTAGTTATGAACACGTATTTAATTTAATTATATATGAATGGACGTAGCCTATGTTTCTTTGCATCATTCAATGAAAGGTTTTACATATTCTGATCCCCATAACCAATATCTACGTGATAATGCAGACTGTAATTCACCTTATTGTTTTAGTTTCTAATATCAACCAGATATAAAATATATTTATAATTTTAAACAATTTACCATGTATATATGTTTAAAAACAAACAATAATTATAGTTGTTAATTTTTTATTAGAGCTAATTCCAATTTTTTTAATGTTTTTGTTTAAATATATTTGTAGGTCAACCTAATACTTAGTTTTCACCAAGTAAAAACCATTTTGCCTTCCACCTCCATGTTTGTTATCACTATTAGTAATAAAGTTGTTTAATAACCCTCTGTTTCCGTTTATGTAGTTATTGCAATATATATATATATATATATATATATATATATATATATATATATATATATATATATATATGTTTATTAAATGAAAGTTGTGATCTGGCTGATGAATTATTAATTAAGTGCACATCAATTGGTAGTTTAGTTATTGGTCGTTCATGTATGTGTGTGGATTAATGTAACAAACTGTCAGTCCTAATAGCCTACTGACTGCACTTTACCCGACGCTATCCTCCTTGTATGTAACTATATATTTATATGTATAGTATGTTTTCGTTATGTCATGCTAGTGTTCCCTTCCAACCATAACGTGATTAACAGGCTAAAGTGTTACCATGGGATAAATATTTAATGGTTGTATATTACAAAATTTTTAATTTTTTATTTAGTAACAATATTTATCTAATCCTTTAGATGATCTACTTATAAAGCATTTAATATTTTATTATTTTATAATTATTAAAACCTTATAAATATTTAATATTTTAGATAATCAATATAATGCGTAAACAAATAATCTAGTATAAAATTAACCAATTGTGTTCATTAGATATTTAGTTTATTTGTAAGATATAAACAATAATATATTTCTATTTAAAAACACCAATAAATACTTGTATAATTATAATTTACATTTTTTTTTTTTTATTAAATAGTATATAATTTAAAACATGGAACAAATATTCTTATATTTTTAGTTACTTGAAAATCCTGAATCGTACTAAATATAAATCCAGATTTACGTATATCACTTCCTTACTAAAATAAATACGTCACACCTTAATTTTGTAGAATATTTATGCATACATAATTTTTCCCATCACAAAATATTTAGTAGTGCACTAGAATATTTAAATAGTTCATAAATTATTAACTCATTAAGGAATATTATAAAATATCTTGCGATTTGGTTTATCTATTTAGCTTGGGAACGTAACTAGTTTCCAGCTTTTTATATCTGCATTGGTTTTGCTTGACATTTCTTTTACTGCAGCATATGCTTTCTTAACGTTAGCCTACACAATGTAGATATTTAAAAAAAAGGTATACTTATCTCATTTAGAAAGCTATTTTATTTAAATTTAAATTTTGGTCTTTAAAACATGTTAGTAATGTTTTTTGTCATACAGTATATGTGATAGTTATTAAACAATTACCCGCTCTGCGGAGAGATAGATAAAAACCATGCGGATCTCAGTTTATGGATAGCTACAGGCTAAATACACTTAAAAAAAAAACTGTATACAATTTTTTTTTTTGTTTAACATAAAACATTCATTCGCACTTGCCAATCACTTTGTGTTACATTGGAAAAATAAGTTGTTAATATTAGATTTTGTTTTTCTTAAACCAAATTCATGAATAAATTATTACCCCAAACTGTGAAACATTATTAATCTTACATGATAACGTGTTTTTTTTATGTTGTGTGCATATTTTTCGTTGGGTTTTGCGACAATTATTAAATGTTTTAGTTTGTAAAGTTCAAGAAAATTAAATTTTCACTTAAATATTCTTGATTTTTATAGTCCATTACGTTCGATTGAATCTTATTAATCACATAAACAATAGTTTATGACTATCCGAACTTTGAATTTAGTAAATTTGTTAAAGCTTACTGAGACAGAACGTTTTCGATCGCTATGTGCCGATCTTCATGAGTGTCTTCTGCTTGGAGATGTTGGGTCAAGCGGTGACGGTTTTAAAGGTAGGTTTTCGATAGTATCAGAGAGTATGTGTGATTTGTACTGTGTTTGTTCGTTTAATATGTTTTTACTTTGTGTTTTGTGGGTCTGTAAATTTCATATTTTTCTAGTGTGTTGAGATGTGGTCCTTTTTGTTGATGTGTAGGATTTCTAGGTTTTGGTAAATGGCTGTGTATTTGTGTCCTGTATCTTTTATGTGGTTGTAAAATTTTGAGTTGGTATTCTGTTTGTGTTCTTCGACTCTTTGTTTAAAGCTGCGTCCTGTTTGTCTAATGTAGAACTTGTTACATTCGTCGTAGTTCAGTATGTATACGCCTGGTGCTTGTAGTTTATCCTTGTTGTTTGTGCTGTGTTGTATTTTGTATTGTAGCTTGTTATTAGTTTTGTATGCTATTTTGTATCCGGTTTTTTGAAATTTGCGGGCTATTTTGTTTGTTGTTTTGTTTATGAATGGTTGTTCATCTACGTAAATATTATTTTACAGTCCTTCCTTAACCTTAAAACACAACCAGCAGAATAACAGTAACTTTGTATACTAGGTTTGTATATATTATATTTTGCGGTTTATCAATACACAATGACAAAAACTGAACTAGTCTTTTGATATACAGTAAAATATATTTCAGTTATTACTCAATTAATAAATACGCATGCTATATAAGCTAAATATAATTAAAAAAATAATTTAAATCAGAATAGCAGGAAACAATATCAATATAGATGTGTATATAACATTTGTATATATATATATTGCAAAATAATATTTTACCAATTACGTTGATTGGTACCTTCATGGTTATTATTTAGATAAGAACACTTATTTATTTATAAGAAACATTTTATCTATGATATTCCATACGCACCTATGCATTATGTAACACTATCTGTTATGTGTGTAACACGAATATGAAGCAAGATAATACTTTGACCACCAGTGAACTTCAAGCATGTGTAGCGTTTATGACTGTAAGATGTTATATTAATAAGCATAGTATCCTAGTTTATGAGAATGATAATAAACCAATAGTATAAATAATCCAGTTTAGTGGAAAGATGAGATATATGAGGCATTAAGTGCATTTCTCTAGTCATAATTTCTATATCCTTGTATTTATTTGTGGTTTTTCTGTTTCTAATATATTTAGACTCAATACATATTTTCCATCTGAGAGTGTAAATTTCATTTGTTATACATACTAAAAAGTACGAGTAGTCTTAATTTTAAACTTCTCAGTTTAGCAGCTCATATCTCACGTACTTGCTCGTCTTATGGCATTAGATAGAGCATTACGTCCTCTCGACAATTCAGTTGGATATGTTCGATATTCTAACCATTCTGGCCATTACAGAATACAAAATTATTGAGTGAAAGGAAAGGTAGATAATTCAATGTGCGTCCATTACAATCCTTCTAAAAAATGATTACCTACAATTATCTGTTACCCTGAAAACGGTGTAAAACAATGAAAGACTGTAATAAGATTCCACTAACACTCATTAACAAATATTATAAAGAAAATATTCATCAATGATGTCTTCAAAATTATTTCCATTTTGTCTAAAGTGTTTTTTAAAATTTTTTTTTGCTACAAACGTAATGAATATACAAGATTTTCGTTATTTGCTTATGTTCTTTTGAAAAATTGCCGCAATACACATTTTCCTCCGTAATGTATGTAGGTATTTCCACATAATACTCACTAAAATGTGATTAGTGAGGATAGCCTAATAGTTCCATTATCTAGCAGGCTCTTTTTTTCAGATTCTTAATGCGGTTTTATTATTAGTAATATAATAGGAATGTATTAAATATTTTAATTTTTTTTTTAAACCCAAAAATTAATAAATATTTTGGACTCATACATTTACTTGAAAAAGACAAACAACAATCAAAAATCATGTAGGTTGAAGAGGTTTTAGTTGTAAGAAAGATATCATGGACCGTGTTAATTATATGCTTCTTATTTTCCATATATAATAATGATTTCCGTGAGTTTAAATTTTAAATAAAATTTGTATGTTATTTCTCTAATATTTTACAGACAATACTGGAAGGATTCCATAAAAAAAAAATATAGAATTAAATACTTTTTTTTAACTCACTTTGGTAAAATATCGGTTTCCCGGTTTTACAAGGTAAAAAAATATTTAAAACGTTTTTTGAGGCAACCTGTAAACCAGAAATAATCTATTACTACACAATGTTAAATGACTTCTACTGAAAGTGCAATTATTTAATCGAACCTGAAACTGTTATTTTGTGACTATTGCACTCGTATGTTATCAACTACTGCATTACTCTGCCCATAGTGTAGGCTGAATAAGAATTCAATTGAGTAGTGTTTACAATTAAATACACATAACCAATAAAAAATACTAAAAAACCAAAAAAATATTGAGAATATACAAAGTTAAAAGAAAAATCATAAATGAGGTTGTTATTTAAAAAGCACTGACACAGCTTTATAAAACACCAAACACAAATTTTCAATAACTCTTCAAAATATAGAAAATAACACAACATACACCATAAGAAAAGCGTGTACGAAACCAAGCAACAGTTATATACAAACTAGACTAAATTAAATTTATATATATATATATATATATATATATATATATATATATGTAAAACAACTAATATACTTATCTCTTTATTTAATTTACACATACATTTCTTTCTTTTAGTTATACTAGAAACTGGCCAAGAGTTTACAATATATATATATATATATATATATATATATATATATATATATATATATATGTATGTATATATATATATATATATATATATATATATATATATATATACATATATATGTATATATATATATATATATTTATATATATATATATATATATATATATATATATATATATATATATATAAAATTATAAATTTATTTATTGAGTAATAGAAAACATTTAACAGAAGAAATAACAGAATGATATCAGTTACATAAACAATAACACAAAATAATTTAAAAACTTATATTATACCCATTGTCTTATAAATAACGTTATTTTAATGAAATGGTTATTACCAATAATAACAAAATATATACAATTACATAATAAATTTTTATATGAATAATAATTATATCTATTCACAAATATTTACTGATATACTCGTACATGATTATATATATAATTGTTTATTTGTTTACAGTAATAAAAATATCCAACTATTATTTTTGCATTTTATAAAAAAACTCAGACTCTGCAATTGTTCTTTAAATTGCAATTCCCTAAAAAAAACATCTGCATTTATAAAAATTGTTAGTTTGATTTACACATTTTTAACTATTAAAACATCTTTTAGTTTTTGTTAAAGTCAAAGTGTCTCACAAATTAAAATTTGCAGTCTAGCTTGTGAAAGGGTGGGGGTAAATTTTGTTTGTCGGAAATCAAGATATGTAAATTATTTTGATTTCGTGCCACTTCATTTAAAACATTTTATTTTTGTGACATTGACATGCTAACCTAGAAAAACATGTAATGTAAATATTCCTTCAATTCCACTCCCTTGAAGTCTTTGACTTGCAAATGGAGTAAAATGCTCTAATCTCCTTTTCAACAATATTTGCAAGTGAAAATTAGTTTAGCCTTAATTATCGTAACCTATATTTCTACGAAAAAATATACCTTATGCAAGGCACAATTTAACAGTAATACAGCAAAAGAAAATTAAGAAATTTTGTTTCTCTTTTCAAATTATAAAGTTATTAAAACTATAAATTCATGTTTTGAAATGCATTTAGACATATTTATAAATTGTGCGACGTTTTAAAATTTGTCATGTAAATTGTCCATATAAATACAAAAACAAGGTTTTGTATTCACTGAACAAGTATTTTAAACAAGCTCATTATATGAATATTTTAATTTTAAATCATGGAATAAATACTCTCGTCAAATAAATCAAGTATGAGATTTCAGTTTTAATAAATGATCGAAATAATATATAAGAAGAGCCTCATACACACGCGCGCGCGCGCGTGTGTGTGTGTGTATATGTAACAAGGGGAAAGGAATAATCTCTGTGGTTTTTTGAATAACTAATTTGTTAGGACCATTATGTAATGAGTTCATTGTAATTCGACATTGTGATTCGGTATGAAATACGTAAAGTGACCCATCCCTCACGTTTCCTATAAGTGACAATTTCTTTGTCTGACTCTTTTCTCTCCCACCATGAAATCCCCCCAGTTTTTTCGCCTTTATTCGACCCAGTAACTTTAGATGGGCAATCGATATACCAACTGTCTAACTTGTCAAACGATTTATGCTTCACTACTTTCCGCAGGATTGAGTTTTCTAAATACGAGTATTTGCCTTAACAGGGTCATGAGAGGTTATTGTATTACATTAAAATTACTCTTAAATTTAATAAGTGTTTTACAAAAAAGTATAACTTTTGTATGACCTTAATTTAAAATTCTAACAATTAAGTTTCAAACTGCAAACTACCATAACAAGAAAACTACTACAAAATATATATATGAAAATATAGATGTTAGGTTCCTAGCAATAAAGAGGCTATACAAGGGGTAAACAGAATGAGAAATAACAAACCTACCATCAGCTTTATAGATTAGAAACGAAAAAAAATACTAAAAAAACAAATATGAAAAATTGCAAAGATAATCGCTTCTAAATCTGCTTTTTAATATATATGATTCTGTCTTATGTAAATACATAATTATAATATTTATAAATATAATAATAACAGCATGTAGAATAATTTTTTTCTTTGTAGGCCTAAGTAGGAATAACTTTTGTTTCCATATTACTGGTTAATAATTTAAAACCCTAAATAACTGAAAACTAAGAAAAACTAAATTCTTTTGAAATATTTGTTTTCTATTTATAAATTATATAAAATCAGATATTTATAGTTTCGTAAAAGTTATTAATTAATTACGTGTGTTTATATTTCACATTCAATATTAAAACGTCTCTTAAAACAGAACAATATTAAACTTTGTGATAGATATTCCAAGTTTTAAATTATTTCTCACAGCTTCTACCCGTCAATATTTTTTCTCAACGGCGAGTTTATTCTTTTAAAACATTTATAAATTTTACGAGAATTTGCAAACTGAATAAAACTTAAAGACAAAACCGCTTTAGATTACTAATGACTGACTTAAATAAAGTGCAATTTATTACTTGCACATTCAAGTCATTTATTACTAATAATGTAACTATCGCTATAGCATTTTCTAATCCATATATCCGTATATATATATATATATATATATGTATTATTACTTTAACAAATTTTTTCTTGTATTCACTTATCAGTTTCACTGTAATATACTTAAACAAGTATCTTAGTTGGTATTTATGCGAGTTTACTTTAGAAGATTAATGGTATCTTAATTGTAGAGCATCAACTGAACTGGTTGTTGTATTTTATTGACAGGTCTGTGGAATTTCCGTTGACCCGTGGTACACCGGTACTCTTTAATTTTCGGATTCAAAGGATTGGGGGCACATTTTAGTTTGTCTTGGTGTTAACTTTGTCAATTAGGTTGACTAATTTATAGTGTTTTGATTTTTTTAGTATTTCTTCGTTTATGATATTATTTCTATGTTTATAAAATTGAAGCTCTTCCCAGAGTCTCATTTTAAAACCTTTTTGTTTGTTTTTCATTACATGTATGATTTCTAAAGTTGGGAATGTATGTTTGGCCAAACAAAAATGAAATTAAAAGACAGATATAAAGAGCACCTCAATATATACCTCAAACCTAACGTTTACCATTCAAACTTAACTACAAAGGCCATCAAAAACTAACAACATATCAAAACAAAATGTTTATTAGGAACATAATGTTTGAAACATTTCACCAAAATGGAAAAGCTGTCGGTATTGAGTTTATGATGAAGCGCGAATGCATTTTTGGGAAAGTCTTTGAACATTGTGGTTGTAACAGTTCTTAATTATAATATGTATAAAGGCCGTGGCTAAAAGAGAGAGTCTAATAAATGGGAATTTTTAGATGAAACTAAAACGGGTGAGGTTTTGAATATTAGATTGGTAATTAAACCCTGGAAAAGTTACTCAGATCAAAGTAGTTGAAAAATTATACCTGAACGATGTCAGAATTTGAATTTCTGGAAAATTTTCGCATAAACAAAGAACAATTAAGATTAAAAATACTTGGATATTCGTTTATACTAAAGCAAATAATTTGTTTTAATATTGTAAAATGTATAATATTATTACTATAAAATACGAATTTTCTAACCGGAAAATAGTTTGCGACATTCCTTGCTGGTAATACACGTACAAACCGAGCTACACATTGTCAGTCTTGTTCATATCAAGGAATAAAACCACAATATTAATTGAGTATTATTTTGCAAAATTTTAAAATACAAAATGAAATATTCTTTGAGTTACCATATTATATCTATAGACACATTGATGTTTTACTGTAGACACGTACAATACGTTTTTGCTCATAAAAGTATTTTTAGTATTTCAGGTCATCATTTTTTGGTCACTAAACAATATACTCGTACTTCAGTAAAATAGATTCTACTGATGTACTCACAAGCACAAAACGAATCATCTTCCTGTAACCTAATGTGTTGTGTTCCCAGAAGATTAGTTTATTCACCTTTTATAGTAAAAAACTTCTTTTTAAAGTATCCTCTGACAGTAAACTTCGAAAACGAGTGTACAAAGAAGAAACACTCTCAGAATACTTCAAGCACACAAAACGATTTAGGATAGATTAACTTCCAAGCCTCTGTAAGTAATGTAAGTGTTATACTGTATTATTAAAGTGTCTATACTTGTAGCTGTTTTGTATGAAATATACTGTATTTGTTCATTCGTTCCAATTTAACTGAGCACATGACCATTTACCATAGGCTCACTTTTTCTACACTCGGTATCCTATTTTTTTTTTTTTTTTTTTTTTTTTTGTCTCTCTCACAAATCGCTACGACGTATATTAGAAATACTTTTTAAGCTAGTATAGCTAACGAAAGACGTATATGTGTTTACAAGTCGTAGTTTTGCATGTAATGGGCACTTAAAATGCATTGTCGTTCAAAGTAATCTAAACACTGGATTATTTCTCCCGGGTTCTCTTTAATTAAGCCTCGGAACTATATGTCAGTACCCAATATTAGATCGAACAATAGAAAACAATGTCAATAAGACGGATTATATGAATCCTTTTCCTATGGCAGTGGAAATACAAATCCAATACCAAAACTGAATCGAATTGATTTCTTACCGGTATCAAATACTAGGAGCGATGTATTAAATGATATAATATAACGTATTGTGTGGTGTGTTGCAACAGCCGCAGCTCGCAGGTCGCAGGCACACCCCGTATCATACGCTCCCTTACCCGCCCGTCAACCCTTTCGTTGACCAACTCCTAAGCACAGATCCACTAGCGTTTCATTGCAGATTAAGAATTTTGAAACGAGCAGCTCGTAGCTGTAGCTATGAACGGTGTGCAGTGCTCACCAAAATCTGTCAGAGAACCAGTCACTGGACTTATATTTTCAAAATACCTAAATTGCTGGGGATTTAACTCTTTTCGGGTGTGTCTTCTCGGGGAAGGAGTTCTTTCGAAAGGCATCTTATCGGCGAAATGACCATTTCGATATTACGAGAGTGTAAGAAACTTGTTTAAATAAATAATCTGTTTTTTTTGCAAGTTAGTTAAAAAATGTTTTATTTTTTAATTTTGTACTGAGTTATTTTTCTATTCATAAAACAGTATGCATTTCTTTCACATTCCATTACAATTTTCTAATATTTAAATTTCTGTTGAAAACACAATATTTATTAATTTAACCTGAAATTTCAAGTGTAGAATAAAATTTATATCTTTTGTTAACCTTACAATATAATATAAAAGAAGTGTACAAATTTACCCGATTATTTTAGGTATGCTTTTGGTTTACATTTAACCCTTCCGGTTAAATATTTGTTTTTGAACATCTATTTAACCTCTCTTTTTCTCATTGAAATCTTCAAAATATCAGACTACTTAATTTCCTTTTTGTTAAAATTCTCTAGTTATTTAAACTTGCGTCTTTTAATTTCTGTTTTGATTTAAATTTATAAAAATTTTCGTTTATAAACTATAAGATAATTACTACAAGTTTCCCTTTCAACTTATGGCAAATGGTTACACTTCAATACATTCAGAACAAAAACCACATATTTATCCTACAGTCAATAAGTTAATTTTCTGACAAAAACTACATAATTAAGACAAAACAATATAATATCATTAGTTTGTTAGAACTTTACATTTATTCAGGTATACTTTATTTACCCTTAAATTTACTGAATTTACTTCCTCTATTTCCCATCTAATAAACGAGTAATTTGAATTAACAAAAAAAATATAAACATATTTATTAAATAAAATTTTAAATTTATTTATTTCAAGTTTATCCCTTCTTGAAATTATAGAATTTACTCCCTCTAATTTCCCTTAAGTAAACCAGTTAATTTTAATTTACAAACAATATCAAAACATTTACTGAAAAATATCCAAACCTTTACTGAAAAATATCAAAACATTTACTGAAAAATAGACAAACATTCCCTGAAAAAAAATTGTATTTAGCAATTTCAATTTATTTATTCTTAAAATTATAGGATTTGCTCATATCTGTTCCATTTATTAAACAAGTTAATTTGAATTGACAAAAACAATATGAAAATATTTACAAAATCAATATCAAAATATTTACTGAAACATTTCAACATATTTACTGAAAGAAAATTATATTTATCAATTTAAATTTATATCGTGAAATTATAGAATTTACTTCTTCTATTTGTCATTTAACATACATGGTAATTTTACTCAACAAACAATTTAAAAACCTTTATTGAAAGAACGTTTACAAACTTGAAATCAGAAAATCTGATATATGTAACTACTTGCAAATTTTACCTATTAAACACAATGCAATTTCCTTATTCTAGACACAATTCATAATTTAACTAAAATATGCCTTACAGTTAACATGGAAATAATTTATCTAACGTATGTTATAGCTAGACCCACTGAAATTTTTTAAAATCCCAATTACTTATGTTTGTTTTCTTATCCATTATTATATAATATACAAATTTACCCCAACATAAAACCTTCTTTAAAACATCTCTTGTTAAACTTAAACCCTTTTCTTTTATGTTTTCTTTATTTTAATTTAATGAGCACCCTTTTCCCAAGGCATTAATTGTTTTACTAATTTACTGTATTCAAAAATACCACCCTTTTTTATCTAACCAAAAATTTATCTCAATTAATTTTCTTTAAGTAAAGACGTAACCCTTTCTTCATTAAAACATTTATTTCAATTACTTTTCTTTAATTAAAAATGTAACCCTTTTTTCTTAACTAAACTTTATTTCAATTACTTTCACCAAGAAAAACTCAACTGCTATGATTTCCTTTCAAATAATATTTGACCTTCAAGTTATATGGACTGAAGTAGTTACATATGTGGCAGACATCGGTTGATGTGTTTGATTTTCCATCGTCCCCTACGTATCTAATTTTGAATAATTTATTTAACCATTTTATCTTGACCCCCTAAAATCTTTACTCCCTAATCAATTTTAATATCTTACTCTGAATCAATTACAATTACTTTTAATCAATTTCTAAACTCCTAACTTTAAATTTTAGTGTCACCTATTATTCCATTTAATTCGAATTATTTGAGTTATTTATAAGGCTTTAGCCATCTTGTGACTTTTACCCCTACCCCTACCCCCTGTCCCTACCCTGACTATAATTCCCCACGCTTAAACAAAGCCACCTGCTATTCATGTCTCATTTCAAAGTTTGGCATCTAAGTTTTTTAAATTAATTTAATTTATTTTACAATTCCCCCTTTAATTTTTTTCAAATCAAAATTGCTTATTTGCAAAGAGTTAACCGATACGATCTGACCTTAAATTCCCTTCTGACTTCGTTGTGCTTTGTGTAAGCTGGTGTCTCCCCCCTCTCTCGTGAACTGCACCGTCATGGGGCCTCTTGGCTTGGTGGGAATCCTTCGTTGTTAAAGCAGCGCGTCGCTTGTTTTCCGTACAGCCTCGGATCACTTGGAACGCCATCTTGAAGTCCGTTTCCCTTTGTTCGGAATCACAGGTCTTGCTTTATTCGCTTGCTCTCGCTATAAACACTCCTATCACTCTTACAATTTTAACTTTTAGCCTTTTTAAAATTGTTATTATAAAATGGTGATATTATTTTTAAATTTAAATCACTGTTCGAAATTGACAAAGCTTTTGACATTTTTATTTTAAATTTTCTAATGTTAATTTTAAACAATTTTAGTTATTTAATAGTTTTTCATTTTGCTTTTGAACACTATGAAGCACTGTCCCTTTTTGTGACACACACTGAGTAAATTTTACTGTTTATCTGGGAAACACTTGAAACAACTGGCGGACGCTGCACATGTTTATTTTACTTTGGAGACAGCTTTCGTGGAAAATGTCACGAAAGAGTTCCAGAAACATCACGCCACTTCATCACAGCGCGTCATGATCGTATCTAGCCCGTCATTATAACGATTCGACAACTGTACTTGATAAAATTTATTGTTCGAACCGGAGCGAGTTTCACGATACGTTATGCCCGTCTCTTGTCCACTGAGACGCTCCCTCTCCACGGGACGCTTCGCATGTCCTGCTACTCCCTCCAAGCCATATCTTCCTACGCTGGCTTAACTAATCCGGTGTCCCTTATGAAGTAATGCCTCTTTCCTGGATGCGCACGCCTCTTCTTTATCCACGCAACATAAAATCGAAAGTCCGATAAATATTTTAACTGTTTTCCTTTTCTGGGCGATTCCCCTTTAATGTTGCGTTTTCTGGATTTTTGTTATTCTTGATTTTTGGTTTCTTTCGCTCTCCTGTATCTTTTCAAATGTCGATCGTAACTCTAGGGTTATTTTGACCGTTTCCCCTTTACAAATATTAAAATTTTAGTACCAACGCTAATTCTTTTACCCCTTTCAGATGGCTTTGCTTGTCTGACAGTTTAGAACAATGTTATGCAATATTTAAATATTTTTATGCTAACCCATGTACCCTTGCACGATCCTTGCGACCATTTTATGCCCGTCACAGTGTGTTATGTGTGTGTGTGTGTGTGTGTGTTTGTGTGTGATAGAGAGAGAGAGAGAGAATGTGTGTGTGTGTGTGTGTGTGAGAGAGAGAGAGTGTGTGTGCCCAATTGTAGTAATTTAGGTACTGTAATTGAGTCACTCTGAAATTCCTAAAATATTCTAATATATTTTGAATACAAATGCTATGTTATTATGAGAATTGTATATTCGTCTTCAACGTTTTATCTTTAATTACCGCTTTTAAAGGTAAATGACCTTTAAAAGTAATGATAAGCAAAATAAATATGGAATGCCTATTGCGGAATATACGAAACCATTTCCAACTGACTTTGTATTTGTTATTCATGTGAATCTGTTAAGTAGTAATATAGAGTATGTCATGGAAAGAAAAACAGTTATTAAAAACAAAACTTTTAGTTTAGAAATATTATAGTAAACATGAATTTTTAGTTGTAAACTGCAACTCAAAACTCAAGCAAACATTCGCATAACAGAGACGAGTCAAATCATTTTTTTTATGAGTAATATACTTTAAGTAAGTTTACACATATCCATGTGTAAGTAAATATAATGAGAAAAATTCCTTATGAACAGTTTATATCATTTATAAAACTTTGGAAACAATATCAATCATAAACAAAGAGAACGAAAATCTGAGTTTATTAAATACATAGTAATAAGAAACACCTATCCGCTCTTATTGAACAGGGACATTAAATAGTAATTTATTAAACCGACGCAACATTATGAGCAATAAACTATCGTCATTAGTATATGTCCAGGGGAATAATACCACTATAACTATTTACCAACTAGCTTCATGGCAAGCAATCATTATATAACCCTAGGAAACAGGTCTCGCTGCAAATAAATAGAACTAATTAAGCTGACACAATTATTGGTGTTCAGTAAGTGATGAAGATTAAAAATGATATAGCCTATTCTATGAATATGTGTAAGGATATTTTAAGAAATAACTAAAGTATAGACTTTTTACATCCGGTAGTGTTTTGTTCTTGTCTGGGCTCAATGCCAGACGATAAAATGGACAAGAATTACATATTTTAAAAATAATCAAAATGCATTGACTGTGTCTTAATTTAGAGAAACAATTCTCTAGCTACTGGTGAAACCTAAAAATATTTCTAACCTATCCCGAAATGAAGTAAGCCGTCTACAAAATATTGTCAAGGTGATATCTTTTTGTTCTCACTGATAATACTGGGAATATAAATAAAGCTACCTACTATGCAAGTTCGAAAAATGTTTTTAATTACTGATTGTGTAAATCAGAAATGATGTTTTTGAAAACATTAATGATATGATTTTATTTTGGTATGATAACAAAATAATAAAATAATATACCCAGAGAAATGAAATCAATTGAATTTGGCGCATAATTTGTGTGTGTGTGTGTGTGTGTGTGTGTTTGTGTGGGTGTACTGTGTTTGTGCGTGAAGTTGTACTATCATTTAAGATTCTAAATACATAGTCTATGTTTTTTAGCTTTGTAAATTGTTATAGTAAATATTACTTTTATTTTTATTCCGCAAGCCTTCGTCATAATTGTAATCAAATCCTTTCCTTTGAAATGAAGTATCTTCCCTCCCTAAGACCGAGGAGGTTAGTGAAAGACTTGATAATAATTAAAGACTCAGCGTATGTGAGGGGATGTTACCAAGGTCGTAGGATGTAGGTTCTTTTATTATAATAAGTATAGAGTTAAATTTGGTTAAAACATAATTGAATTATTGCATCGTTGGCGTATGGATCAATCGTCTACCTACGCAATTGGATTTTCAATACGTGTTTCCTTATATCTTCAGCAGATTTATCCACTCACGACGTAAGAAAAAACGTCAAACGCGCCTTCAAACACTTACCCCAGAACTGTTTAATGCCAATGATGGCATTGAATAATATACTCCCATACAAAGTCTCATGTATTTCAGGGAAACAGTGTTTTCAAGTTATTAGATTTATTGGACAATGGACCTATAAAATATTGTTACGGCCCTACAAATAAGAATAAATGACGTAAAACAACAAAAGTCAAATAAGTTTAGTGAATGCCTCTAAACCCCTTTAAGTAATGCATGAGGGTTAATGTCTTACAATATGAGGGTTCTAATTCTGTAATTATATAGTAATTTACTAAAAAAGAAATAAATTTTTGTTACTTCTTTTTGTATTCGTCGACCCACATGGGGACCTAAATTATATATAATTATGTAGACAGTCGTTGACTTTAATTTCATATTTCTGCACTTATTTCACACATAATACTACTTCACAAAATATAAGGAAACAAATTTTTTGAGTTTAACATATTCATTTTTCGACTGTTACATTCTTCTGTTCTGATCTAATCCCTATTTTAATAACTTAGTGTATACTAAAGCATAGTATTTTACCTTACATTTGGAGAAATTTACAAAAATTAAATTCGGAAAAAGCTTAAGTCCCTAGAAAGAGGGAAGTCCCTAGTTGTGTATTGTAAACTAATGTCTGATCACTACGAAGTAATGTTTGGAACTAATGTGTTGCCATTAAATGTAGCAGGCAAAAGGCGGAAAGTTTATTTTCTTTGTTTTCTGGGTAGTAGTGGAACCAATTTCGTAGAATTGATGTTTGATGTTACAGTGTTTTGTAGGTTTCTCCTAATTTTAAACCTGAATATCTCCCTAGTGAAAGTCCATAGTGTTTATCAAATAGTTGTACATAAGGTAAATATTATTTCGGTCAAAAAACATTAACAAACTTAGGGTATATTTAGGTTTTAAAATTCAACATAATTAACTACTAACACTGCGTAGTTTGTCTTCAAGGAAATTTTAGTTTATTTGGTAATCTAGGGTTTCTAAATATTTAATTGGTATAACAAGTATTTTAGAAGGGGGATATTTAATTTCATTTCAAATATCGTTGTAGACATTAATACAATAATCCATGTGAGGAAACTGCTATATGATATATGGCTTTAGCTATGTTAATGTTTTTGGGTATCGGTACAAGTATGTGATTGACAATTTTTATGACCGTTGTTAGGCAAGCTTTGCTGCTATATGAAGGGAAAATTCGGAGAATTACATTTATTTTTAAAGTTCAAAAGTAGGATGCGTCATAACAATAGAACTTGGTAGTATCACATGATCTGAAGAAAATAGATCAGTGCACTGTTATAGTATTTGGAAATAACGTTGCGTACGAAGTTATCCTTGCCCGATTACATAATATAATGAAGTAAACGGCTATTGCATATATGACGTTTGGTTGTTACATTTAGATGAGTGCCTGCATCCATGGGATTAGGCATAGCTAATTATTACATGATCTGAAGAAAATAGATCAGTGCACTGTTATAGTATTTGGAAATAACGTTGAGTACGAAGTTATCCTTGCCCGATTACATAGTATAATGAAGGAAACGGCTACTGCATATATGACGTTTGGTTGTTACATCTAGATGAGTGCCAGCATCCATGGGATTAGGCATAGCTAAGTATCACATGATCTGTAGGAAATAGATCGGTGCACTGTTATAGTATTTGGAAATAACGTTGCGTACGAAGTTATCCTTGCCCGATTGCATGATATAATGAAGGAAACGGCTATTGCATATATGACGTTTGGTTGTTACATCTAGATGAGAGCCAGCATCCATGGGATTAGGCATAGCTAAGTATCACATGATCTGAAGGAAATAGATCAGTGCACTTTTATAGTATTTGGAAATAACGTTGAGTACGAAGTTATCCTTGCCTGATTACATAATATAATGAAGGAAACGGCTATTGCATATATGACGTTCGGTTGTTGCATCTAGATGAGTGCCAGCATTCATTGGATGAGGCATAGCTAAGTATCACATGATCTGAAGGAAATAGATCAGTGCACTGTTATATTATTTGGAAATAACGTTGCGTACGAAGTTATCCTTGCCCGATTACATGATATAATAAAGGAAACGGCTATTGCATATATGACGTTTGGTTGTTACATCAAGATGAGTGCCAGCATACATGGGATTAGGCATAGCTAATTACTACATGATCTGAAGAAAATAGATCAGTGCACTGTTATAGTATTTGGAAATAACGTTGAGTACGAAGTTATCCTTGCCCGATTACATAATATAATGAAGGAAACGGCTATTGCATATATGACGATTGGTTGTTACATCTAGATGAGTGCCAGCATCCATTGGATTAGGCATAGCTAAGTATCACATGATCTCAAGAAAATAGATCAGTGAACTGTTATAGTATTTGGAAATAACGTTGCGTACGAAGTTATCCTTGCCCGATTACATGATATAATGAAGGAAACGGCTATTGCATATATGACGATTGGTTGTTACATCTAGATGAGTGCCAGCATCCATTGGATTAGGCATAGCTAAGTATCACATGATCTGAAGAAAATAGATCAGTGCACTGTTATAGTATTTGGAAATAACGTTGAGTACGAAGTTATCCTTTCCCGATTACATAATATAATGAAGGAAACGGCTATTGCATATATGACGTTTGGTTGTTACATCTAGAAGAGTGCCAGCATCCATTGGATTAGGCATTTCTAAGTATCACATGATCTGAAGGAAATAGATCAGTGCACTGTTATAGTATTTGGAATTAACGTTGAGTACGAAGTTATCCTTGCCCGATTACATAATATAATGAAGGAAACGGCTATTGCATATATGACGTTTGGTTGTTACATCTAGATGAGTGCCAGCATCCATGGGATTAGGCATAGCTAAGTATCACATGATCTGAAGAAAATAGATCAGTGCACTGTTATAGTATTTGGAAATAACGTAGAGTATGAAGTTATCCTTGCCCGATTACATGATATAATGAAGGAAACGGCTATTGCATATATGACGTTTGGTTGTTACATCTAGATGAGTGCCAGCATCCATTTGATTAGGCATAGCTAATTATTACATGATCTGAAGAAAATAGATCAGTGCACTGTTATAGTATTTGGAAATAACGTTGAGTACGAAGTTATCCTTGCCCGATTACATAATATAATGAAGGAAACGGCTATTGCATATATGACGTTTGGTTGTTACATCTACATGAGTGCCAGCATCCATTGGATTAGGCATTTCTAAGTATCACATGATCTGAAGGAAATAGATCAGTGCACTGTTATAGTATTTGGAATTAACGATGCGTACGAAGTTATCCTTGCCCGATTACATAATACAATGTAGTAAACGGCTATTGCAAATATGACGTTTGGTTGTTACATCCATATGAGTGCCAGCATCCATGGGATTACACATAGCTAAGTATCACATGATCTGAAGAAAATAGATCTGTGCACTGATATAGTATTTGGAAATAACGTTGAGTACGAAGTTATCCTTGCCCGATTACATAATATAATGAAGGAAACGGCTATTGCATATATGACGTTTGGTTGTTACATCTAGATGAGTGCCAGCATCCATGGGATTAGGCATAGCTAAGTATCACATGATCTGAAGGAAATAGATCAGTGCACTGTTATAGTATTTGGTAATAACGTTGAGTACGAAGTTATCCTTGCCTGATTACATAATATAATGAAGGAAACGGCTATTGCATATATGACGTTGGGTTGTTGCATCTAGATGAGTGCCAGCATTCATTGGATGAGGCATAGCTAAGTATCACATGATCTGAAGGAAATAGATCAGTGCACTGTTATATTATTTGGAAATAACGTTGCGTACGAAGTTATCCTTGCCCGATTACATGATATAATAAAGGAAACGGCTATTGCATATATGACGTTTGGTTGTTACATCTAGATGAGTGCCAGCAAACATGGGATTAGGCATAGCTAATTACTACATGATCTGAAGAAAATAGATCAGTGCACTGTTATAGTATTTGGAAATAACGTTGAGTACGAAGTTATCCTTGCCCGATTACATAATATAATGAACGAAACGGCTATTGCATATATGACGATTGGTTGTTACATCTAGATGAGTGCCAGCATCCATTGGATTAGGCATAGCTAAGTATCACATGATCTGTAGGAAATAGATCAATGCACTGTTATAGTATTTGGAAATAACGTTGCGTACGAAGTTATCCTTGCCCGATTACATGATATAATGAAGGAAACGGCTATTGCATATATGACGTTTGGTTGTTACATCTAGATGAGTGCCAGCATCCATGGGACTAGGCATAGCTAAGTATCACATGTTCTGAAGAAAATAGATCAGTCCACTGTTATAGTATTTGGAAATAACGTTGAGTACGAAGTTATCCTTGCCCGATTACATAATATAATGAAGGAAACGGCTATTGCATATATGACGTTTGGTTGTTACATCTAGATGAGTGCCAGCATCCATGGGATTAGGCATAGCTAAGTATCACATGATCTGAAGAAAATAGATCAGTGCACTGTTATAGTATTTGGAAATAACGTTGAGTACGAAGTTATCCTTGCCCGATTACATAATATAATGAAGGAAACGGCTATTGCATATATGACGTTTGGTTGTTACATCTAGATGAGTGCCAGCATCCATTGGATTAGGCATAGCTAAGTATCACATGATCTGAAAGAAATAGATCAGTGCACTGTTATGGTATTTGGAAATAACGTTGAGTACGAAGTTATCCTTGCCCGATTACATGATATAATGAAGGAAACGGCTATTGCATATATGACGTTTGGTTGTTACATCTAGATGAGTGCCAGCATCCATGGGATTAGGCATAGCTAAGTATCACATGATCTGAAGAAATTGATCAGTGCACTGTTATAGTATTTGGAAATAACGTAGAGTATGAAGTTATCCTTGCCCGATTACATGATATAATGAAGGAAACGGCTATTGCATATATGACGTTTGGTTGTTACATCTAGATGAGTGCCAGCATCCAAGGGATTAGGCATAGCTAAGTATCACATGATCTGAAGGAAATAGATCAGTGCACTGTTATAGTATTTGGAAATAACGTTGAGTACGAAGTTATCCTTGCCCGATTACATAATATAATGAAGGAAACGGCTATTGCATATATGACGTTTGGTTGTTACATCTAGATGAGTGCCAGCATCCATTGGATTAGGCATTTCTAAGTATCACATGATCTGAAGGAAATAGATCAGTGCACTGTTATAGTATTTGGAATTAACGTTGCGTACGAAGTTATCCTTGCCCGATTACATAATACAATGTAGTAAACGGCTATTGCAAATATGACGTTTGGTTGTTACATCTATATGAGTGCCAGCATCCATGGGATTAGGCATAGCTAAGTATCACATGATCTGAAGAAAATAGATCTGTGCACCGATATAGTATTTGGAAATAACGTTGAGTACGAAGTTATCCTTGCCGATTACATAATATAATGAAGGAAACGGCTATTGCATATATGACGTTTGGTGGTTACATCTAGATGAGTGCCAGCATCCATTGGATTAGACATTTCTAAGTATCACATGATCTGAAGGAAATAGATCAGTGCACTGTTATAGTATTTGGAAATAACGTTGCGTACGAAGTTATCCTTGCCCGATTACATAATACAATGAAGTAAACGGCTATTGAATATATGATGTTTGGTTGTTACATCTAGATGAGTGCCAGCATCCATGGGATTATGCATAGCTAATTATCACATGATCAGAAGAAATTAGATCAGTTCACTGTTATAGTATTTGGAAATAACGTTGAGTACGAAGTTATCATTGCCCGATTACATAATATAATGAAGGAAACGGCTATTGCGTATATGACGTTTGGTTGTTACATCTAGATGAGTGCCAGCATCCATTGGATTAGGCATAGCTAAGTATCACATGATCTGAAGGAAATAGATCAGTGCACTGTTATGGTATTTGGAAATAACGTTGCGTACGAAGTCATCCTTGCCCGATTACATGATATAATGAAGTAAACGGCTATTGCATATATGACGTTTGGTTGTTACATCTAGATGAGTGCCAGCATCCATGGGATTAGGCATAGCTAAGTATCACATGATCTGAAGAAAATAGATCAGTGCACTGTTATAGTATTTGGAAATAACGTAGAGTATGAAGTTATCCTTGCCCGATTACATGATATAATGAAGGAAACGGCTATTGCATATATGACGTTTGGTTGTTACATCTAGATGAGTGCCAGCATCCAAGGGATTAGGCATAGCTAAGTATCACATGATCTGAAGGAAATAGATCAGTGCACTGTTATAGTATTTGGAAATAACGTTGAGTACGAAGTTATCCTTGCCTGATTACATAATATAATGAAGGAAACGGCTATTGCATATATGACGTTGGGTTGTTGCATCTAGATGAGTGCCAGCATTCATTGGATGAGGCATAGCTAAGTATCACATGATCTGAAGGAAATAGATCAGTGCACTGTTATGGTATTTGGAAATAACGTTGCGTACGAAGTTATCCTTGCCCGATTACATGATATAATGAAGGAAACGGCTATTGCATATATGACGTTTTGTTGTTACATCTAGATGAGTGCCAGCATCCATGGGATTAGGCATAGCTAAGTATCACATGATCTGAAGAAAATAGATCAGTGCACTGTTATAGTATTTGGAAATAACGTTGAGTACGAAGTTATCCTTGCCCGATTACATGATATAATGAAGTAAACGGCTATTGCATATATGACGTTTGGTTGTTACATCTAGATGAGTGCCAGCATCCATGGGATTAGGCATAGCTAAGTATCACATGATCTGAAGAAAATAGATCAGTGCACTGTTATGGTATTTGGAAATAACGTAGAGTATGAAGTTATCCTTGCCCGATTACATGATATAATGAAGGAAACGGCTATTGCATATATGACGTTTGGTTGTTACATCTAGATGAGTGCCAGCATCCAAGGGATTAGGCATAGCTAAGTATCACATGATCTGAAGGAAATAGATCAGTGCACTGTTATAGTATTTGGAAATAACGTTGAGTACGAAGTTATCCTTGCCTGATTACATAATATAATGAAGGAAACGGCTATTGCATATATGACGTTGGGTTGTTGCATCTAGATGAGTGCCAGCATTCATTGGATGAGGCATAGCTAAGTATCACATGATCTGAAGGAAATAGATCAGTGCACTGTTATGGTATTTGGAAATAACGTTGCGTACGAAGTTATCCTTGCCCGATTACATGATATAATGAAGGAAACGGCTATTGCATATATGACGTTTGGTTGTTACATCTAGATGAGTGCCAGCATCCATGGGATTAGGCATAGCTAAGTATCACATGATCTGAAGAAAATAGATCAGTGCACTGTTATAGTATTTTTAAATAACGTTGAGTACGAAGTTATCCTTGCCCGATTACATAATATAATAAAGGAAACGGCTATTACATATATGACGTGTGGTTGTTACATCTAGATGAGTGCCAGCATCCATTGGATTAGGCATTTCTAAGTATCACATGATCTGAAGGAAATAGATCAGTGCACTGTTATAGTATTTGGAATTAACGTTGCGTACGAAGTTATCCTTGCCCGATTACATAATACAATAACGTAAACGGCTATTGCATATATGACGTTTGGTTGTTACATCTAGATGAGTGCCAGCATCCATGGGATTAGGCATAGCTAACTATCACATGATCTAAAGAAAATAGATCAGTGCACTGTTATAGTATTTGGAAATAACGTTGAGTACGAAGTTATCCTTGCCCGATTACATGATATAATGAAGGAAACGGCTATTGCATATATGACGTTTGGTTGTTACATCTAGATGAGTGCCAGCATCCATGGGATTAGGCATAGCTAAGTATCACATGATCTGAAGAAAATAGATCAGTGCACTGTTATAGTATTTGGAAATAACGTTGAGTACGTAGTTATCCTTGCCCGATTACATAATATAATGAAGGAAACGGCTATTGCATATATGACGTTTGGGTGTTACATCTAGATGAGTGCCAGCATCCATTGGTTTAGGCATTTCTAAGTATCACTTGATCTGAAGGAAATAGATCAGTGCACTGTTATAGTATTTGGAAATAACTTTGCGTACGAAGTTATCCTTGCCCGATTACATGATATAATGAAGGAAACGGCTATTGCACATATGACGTTTGGTTGTTACATCTAGATGAGTACCAGCATCCATTGGATTAGGCATTTCTAATTATCACATGATCCGAAGGAAATAGAATAGGTGCACTGTTTTAGTATTTGGAAATAACTTTGCGTACGAAGTTATCCTTGCCCGATTACATGATATAATGAAGGAAACGGCTATTGCATATATAACGTTTGGTTGTTACATCTAGATGAGTGCCAGCATCCATGGGATTAGGCATAGCTAAGTATCACATGATCTGAGGAAAATAGATCAGTGCACTTTTATAGTATTTGGAAATAACGTTGAGAACGAAGTTATCCTTGCCCGATTACATGATATGATGAAGGAAACGGCTATTGCATATATGACGTTTGGTTGTTACATCTAGATGAGTGCCAGCATCCATGGGATTAGGCATAGCTAAGTATCACATGATCTGAAGAAAATAGATCAGTGCACTTTTATAGTATTTGGAAATAACGTTGAGTACGAAGTTATCCTTGCCCGATTACATAATACAATGAAGGAAACGGCTATTGCATATATGACGTTTGGTTGTTACATCTAGATGAGTGCCAGCATCCATTGGATGAGGCATAGCTAAGTATCACATGATCTGAAGGAAATAGATCAGTGCACTGTTATAGTATTTGGAAATAACGTTGCGTACGAAGTTATCCTTGCCCGATTACATGATATAATGAAGGAATCGGCTATTTCATATATGACGTTTGGTTGTTACATCTAGATGAGTACCAGCATCCATTGGATTAGGCATTTCTAATTATCACATGATCTGAAGGAAATAGAATAGGTGCACTGTTTTAGTATTTGGAAATAACTTTGCTTACGAAGTTATCCTTGCCCGATTACATGATATAATGAAGGAAACGGCTATTGCATATATATCGTTTGGTTGTTACATCTAGATGAGTGCCAGCATCCATGGGATTAGGCATAGCTAAGTATCACATGATCTGAAGAAAATAGATCAGTGCACTTTTATAGTATTTGGAAATAACCTTGAGTAAGAAGTTATCCTTGCACGATTACATAATATAATGAAGGAAACGGATATTGCATATATGACGTTGGGTTGTTACATCTAGATGAGTGCCAGCATCCATTGGATGAGGCATAGCTAAGTATCACATGATCTGAAGGAAATAGATCAGTGCACTGTTATAGTATTTGGAAATAACGTTGCGTACGAAGTTATCCTTGCCCGATTACATGATACAATGAAGGAAACGGCTATTGCATATATGACGTTTGATTGTTACATCTAGATGAGTGCCAGCATCCATGGGATTAGGCATAGCTAAGTATCACAGCTGCTAATGGAGTATACATTGTTTTTATATATAGTACAATAATATAATATAATTTCCAATCTTAAATCCTCCTTTTCTATATTTTCTGTTCTGAATATCGAGCTGTACAAGAAGTTTAATAATTTTAGTATGTTTACACTAGCAATATCGTAATGTAACGTTTAAATAACTTAGTTAAACTTTTAATAAGTTTTCTTTAAATATTATTAACGTATATTAATACTAATAGTACTAGTAATATTAATAAATGAAAAATAACAAGTGTCGATTACAGTCACCATTCATTTTTTTTGTTTTGTTTTTACCTTTTTTTTTGAGCGTAGTGGTTATTAGGTGAAGTGAAAGTAGAAGGGGAAAACTAATTTGAAGCAAGTAATTCTGATGGAGAATCTTGTCTTGAATTAAATTGTTGATCGTAAAATTTAATTCAGTACCTTCAAAAAAATTGGTGTAAATAGAATGATTTCTCAAGAGTGTTTCTTGAAGCATGATATACCTAACTTAATTATGAAATATTACTCTTTTATTAGAGATTATATATATATGTTTAAAAGTCCTAGTTTATCCATTTGTTTATTTTAACTGAAAATTTAACATCTAGTTGTGACTTATATTTATTAGTAATTGTAACTCTCCAACTTTTTTTATTATTCACTCAATAAAACCCTCTTAGCCTAGGTTCACAAGCATCTATGTAGCGTACTTGTTTGGTTTTATGATTAAATATTATATAACATTGTGAAGATTTATGGTAAACATGGAGATACCCTTATTACATTTATTTAAACACTGTAGAAATAAAATATTACGTGTTAATTTTATAAATATTTATTTTTGCACAAAATGTTAAAAATATTGAAATATGTTAACAAAAAATCGATGTGATATTCGATTTTTTCAGAAGTAAATAAAAAAAAGTTATACTCATAATTATACGAAAATATAACGATTTAGTTAATCATGATGAATTTGCTAAGAGTAACAAATTGCAGAGATAACTCTACCCTCTACTTTCCCACTTAAGCAGACACATTAAAACTTTCTCCAACAAGTCCAACTTTCTTGGCTATTTGCAGTCCACGTCATTAAGGAATAATAATGAAGACCTATTTGAAAGTTTTACTTTCACTATTACTATTCTTTCGTCAGCAATAAGTAACTAGTCTTACTTATTTTAGAATTTATCCTAGTTAGGGTTTCAAACAAAATTTAAGGACCATATTTATGCTCTAAATGTTATCAAGTTATTTTAAGAGATTGAAGCAAAAGATTTAAATTTAAGTAATTAATAAATTAAAGTAGCCCACGCTCGTGATTGATGTCTGTAATGTCAAAGTATTGCATATGAAACTTAGTCTGAAATCATTTGAAAAAAAACAAGTTTCCATGAGATATGAAAATAAAACCATCATAAATTCAATCATAGTTAGATTCAACTTAAACCCCTTACATACAGTTTTACATTGCTTTCCCTCGGTTAGCTCTGACCTCCTATTGAAACATTATTTCGAAATAAAACTCATCTTGCAAGGTTGAAGCCGTAACTGCTTCCTGCAGATAAAGGTTTATGTGCGAGTAAAAGGCTACCAATACATTTCAAAAGGCAAATTGTTTATGGTGACCATTATTTTATTTCCATTTCATGAAATACTTTATCTTTTAGTATATATTAAAATAGTCCCAATGTTGTAATTTAACTTTTCAAATTGAAGTCACATAATCCTTTCAATTTTCTATTTCTATCACGCCCCAAATAACTACTACCAACTGATATTTTCCGGCAGACACTTATCTCAATACAGTTATGCCTTTTCCATGTTATGAGTCATGTGCGAGATCATTTACTTTAAAAATTCGCAAAATGTAAACAACTAAACATTTAAACTGTTAATTTGTTTTTTTTTTCATTCACGATATTATTTTAATTTTATAGCTCAATAAAAATTGGTAATTTATAGTTTTTTCACTGACTTATAAAAAACTATATTTTGACTTACTAGAATATAAGACTTACTAGAACACTACAGAAAATATCAAAAAAGAAATCATACACATTTTCAACACCATTACACAACAGAACTACTCCACTCACAACAACAAATATTACACACAGAAACAAAGCCAAGCAATGGGTTCACTGATTTCAAGCAGAAGTATTTCTACAACACATAGAGCAGAATTAAATCATAAATAACAACAAACACGCAGATAAGATAATATATTGACACAGATATGTAGATGACGTTATAATACTACACCGAGGAAACACAAGACAATGCCAACAACTCCAAACACCCAATACAACATAAACACGCAGCATTCACACTTCTACTATACAGACTAAATAAAATACCTATGTCCACAACTAACTACACAGAGGAACTAAACACAATCATATATTTAGCTCACAAAAATGGATATGACATTTATTTAATAGACCAACTGCACGGAAAAATACTCAACAAAAACACGAACACAACCAAATTCATCACCCTCACATACATAAACAAACTCACAAATAAGATAGCTCACCAATTCAAAAAAGCAGGATACAATGTAGCTTACAGAAGAACAAATAAAAGCCAAACAGCTATCAGACAAAGCATTAATAACAATACCAACAGATACAATAACCCAGGAGTATACAAACTAAAATGCAACAACTGCAATAAGTTCTATATTGGACAAACAGGCAGATCTTTGCGCGAAAGATATAAAAAACACAAAAACTACTATTGAATCCATCTTCGCAAATCACCTCATCGACACTAAACTGTCATGCAAAAGTATGGGAAATAACATGAGCATCCTCCACACATGCAACAAAGGCCATAAATTAAATACACTGGAACAGTTTGAAATATATAGACATAGCAACACACAATAAAATGACATCTTAAATGAACAAACACGGCACAGATCACACATACTTTTCGATCACATCACTTCTAACTTTCACCGAGAAAGCACAAAAGCAGCATTCCTAGCGGCAAAAATACGAGGCTGAAGAAGTCGTAAGACGAAAAGCTTCCTCCAAGTGTAAGTTAACAAATAACATCTTTTAGTTAACAAATGTCTGGTCGCAAGTAATAGCAAAAGTGTAATTTGTAAAAATTATTATCTATTTCAAAACTTATTGTTACCAACCCTACCTTGGGATCTGCTGAAACTAATTAAAATGTTTGAAGCAGAGATGCAGCATAATTAAAGAAAACCAGGTCACGGATCTACACTTAAAACGCAGACTTGATAAACCTGAAGCTCCTGCAATCTATCTGCGATATAATTAGGATTTATATTCTTGCCGTCAAAGGAGCTCCTCACATACTTTACGTTATGTATTTTTTGTTTTAGAGATTTCGTTTTTGAAAATACATTTTTTTTTCTTAAACTGTTTTATGAGTTTAATAATTACGTTGAAAATGGGATATTATTCAATATATATATATATATATATATATTCAAGATTTAATATCAACAGAGATAAACGAGAATCTTATTTGATATAGTTGGAAGTCGATTCTATAGAGCGATTCTAGTAGCAACCTCATATATAGCTTCAAAAAACAATAGGCTATTTATTCGGTGTAATTTATCTTTCATGGATGAAATCTTCATTGCAAATAGACGAATATGGTGAGTGAACAGATATCCATTTGCTGAAACTTTGCACACAAAAATACCTTTTACTACTAGCTCATAAAATTTTGAAAAAACTCGGATCCAAACATAGTTTAAGATATTCTTATTCTCCTAAGCTAGTTTACACAATCCCAGTTTTTACATAAGCATCAAAAAGTTTTAAAGGCATTTAGTTTGTTGCAATCAACAACGTTTTGACGTATTTGCGGCACATCAGGTTTTGCTTTCAAATTTATTTCCTTAACTAGCTGACCAGGAGAATTAGTAAAAGTCAATTATTGGCATGTTAATATTAGCTAAACCTAATTTAGTACTCTATTAACATAGTAATAGCTGAACTTTCAGTTGTAGATCGAGTAAAGAAAGACAATAAAAGTTCTTGATTGAAATTTATCTACTGATGTGCACTCGGATATAACAATATTTTTTTTAATATTGTTTGTAATGTGTTGGAAAATAATATTAGATGGTTTAGTCTTGCCTAGCAAACAGCGTTTGGATTGAATTGAATGAAATGTATTAAGATGAGATAACATATATTAGAAAGTCATAACTTATGCTAATTTGGCATTTAAAATTTACATGTTCGAAACCATTATGTCGCCAGACACCTTTCCAAAAATGTACTAACAAAATTACCTTTGTTTCATGACAATCGGATCTGTGGTTTAGTAATGCATAAAACATAGATACATACATATTAACATTTATTGTTTTATATATATATATATATATATATATACATACACACACACACTCATATATATATATATATATATATATATATATATATATATATATACACACACACACATAAATATATATATGTATATATATATATATATATATATATATATATATATATATATATATATATATATATATATATATTCTTGTTTATTAATAAAGAACTAAATCAAAATACAAGTACAAGAATTATAATTTAATTTACAATTCAAAGCTTTTCATTGGCTAACAGTACCAACATCATCAGGAATATTAAACAATTAAAATTAACATATGTCTTTTGTTAATATGTTTAATATCGTTTGACATATGTTAATTTTAATTGTTTAATATTCCTGATGATGTTGGTACTGTTAGCCAACGAAAAGCTTTGAATTGTAAATTCAATTATATTTCTTGTATTTGTATTTTGACTTAGTTATATATATATATAAGATAAAGATCAATGAATATATCTAAACATTCGCTTTGTTCGGCTGCTCAAACCAGACTAATGCGTCTTATTTTTTTAAAACATGGCGAGAACTCCTTCCCCAACTCCATATTAATTACTCATAAACCCTTGCTTTCATGTAATGAAGTTCCTTTTTCTTCCACTAGTGTCGACTGTAACACTGACCAACTTTCTTGGATTAAATTTTATCAAATAAAGAAATTGTTTTCAACCGTTTTAATTTGGCTAATATACTGCTTCACCTATCCTATCCTCAATAAACCTTCCAGTGTTTATTTAGTTACTATTATTTGTTGTGGGCAGTGTCTTTGCTTTTTACATTTGTAATAATTCCGAAATGTTTGTGTTTGGTATGAGTTAAGGCAAACCTAACCCCTATCTCACTTCATTGTGTACAACTGTGTTTTACCTTCTCTTTCAAGTAATTACTTATGTGCTATGTTAACAAAGTTTACAATTTTCTTTATTTTATTATTATTAGATTATCTTTTTCTAATTTTATTTGTTAGGTTATTTGATCCAACAAATTTCCTAATGCATTCTTTCCAGTTCAGAATCTTTTTTATATGTTAAAACCTTTTCTAGGTTTTCACCTTAAATTAGTTTTAATTTAATCTAACCAATCTCTTAATGAATTTCTCCGATTTCACATTTTGTGTGAGTTATATCTAATCTATTCTTCCAATTATTAAACAACATTATATAGCCCATTCTATATGTGTTACAGCATATATATTTATTAACTCCGCAACACTTTTCTTGAATTAACTTTATTTATTTATGTGAGTTAACTTTAAAAGATTGATAGTATCTCCACTATCGAGCATCACTGACCGGTGATTGTAGTAGACTGCGAGCTGTATGGAATATTCCGATGTAAAAATGTGTGGTGTACCGTTATTGTTCTGTTTTCGGATTTACTTCCCTGTGGTAGTCTTTTAAGTTTGTCTTGGGGTTAATTTTGTCTATTAGGTTGATTAATTTATCGTTTTTTTATTTGCATTTGTACGTTTATGATATTATTTTTGTGTTTATAAATTTGTAGTTGTTCCCAGATTGTCATTTTGAGTCCTTTTTGTTCTTCTTTTATTAGCTGTACCTTTTCTAATGTTGGCAATGTGTGTTTATTTTTGATGGTGTTTGTAGTTAAGTTTGAGTTGAAAGTTTGAGGTTTAATGTATGCATTGAGGTCTTCTTGATATTTCTCTTTTTATTTTTTTATGTGTATTTTATTACAGTCTGGGCATTCGATTTCGTATATTCCGATATTAATTGCGGGACATTTTTTTCTGTTGATTTATTTTATTGAATATGTTTACTGTGTTTTTGTAAGAAACAATATTATTATTATGATTTAGTATGTTAGTTATTCCTTTTATGTTGTACGTATGTGATCGTGGCCCATTTTGTTGTTGTTTGTAGTTCGATTGCAGATGGTTTTAATTTATTTATATTTTAAAATCTAATTTATCTATAGTTTTTTATTGCATCTATTTTTTGAGCTATTTAAAATATTATTTGTTTTTATTTGGCTTTTTCTTCATTTTTTAAAGGTGGGTTTAGCATTCTGAATAAGAGTGAGTTGTAAGCAGCCATTTTATGTTGTGGGGGATGATTAGAGTAGTTTGGTATTATAATAATGGTCTGTGTAGGTTTCCTATAAATTGAGTATCAATGTTATTTGTATATCTGGTTATTCCAATGTCCGTTGGGGTCGTGTGTTTTTATGGTTTGTGTGATTAATTCGTAAAGGTTTCGGAGGTACATTTCAGATATTATACTTGAGAGGGGTTATTCCATTGTTAAGCCATCTATTTCTTTATATATCTTATTATTGAATATGAAATAGTTTTGGTCTAGTATGGTCTTTAGGCATTTTGTAATTACGTTTGTGTATTTAGTATTGAATTTAAGGTCAGGTAATTTGTTTTTTTATTATTAGGATGGTTTCATTTATTGGTATATTACAGTACATGTTTGTGATATCAAATGATGTGATAGTATTTGTATCATTTAAAAACTAAGTATACGTTATACTAACTAAACTAACTATATAATAGCTAAACATTTTTTTAAAGGTTTAGGAAACGATTGAAATATACGGAGAATATATAGGCAATTATATAAGCAATACATCTCTTGAAAATGAAATATTGTTATTGCGAATTCCAAAATTATTTGTTAAGTAGTTTTTACATTTAGTCTTATAGTTTAACAATTCACTAGACAAAAATATAAAATTTAGACCAAAAATATATTTGTATTATTTGTCATTGTATTGCAACACTGTATTACATTCTTTGGAATGCTGCGTTTCAATGCGTTTTCATACTTTGAATAGCTGAGCGTTTAACGTGGGCTACATTTGTGTTTCATAGTATTTTTGTTCCTATTAATAATGATATAAACGTTATTCGTGTTTGTTTTCTAATTCAGAAGTTCATGACCGAAAACACGTTTAACCAGCCTTTAGATTTTATAAAGGCAAGTATAAAATATACACTTTATAAAAACGTAAATTCTCCAGTTACTCTTTATCTTTTACATTGTAACTCAAAAATACTCTCTGAACTCCTCAGCAAGTGATTTTTAACTGTTCCAATCAATAAAAAACACAATTTCGTCATTTGCAGCCTTGGAACATAAACCCATTTTCCAATAGTGTGTAGGTCTCAAGGTTTTATAAGTTATTGCGAGTAAAGGAATATCCTGTTCACATGTTTAACCAAAAAAAAGTTTACAGCGTATAGGCGACTATATTATCTTTCGTAACATTATTACATTCTACTATCCAATACAACCTAAAAGGACAAGTATGATACGAAAAAACATTCCATTTTTTAAATAACTTTTTACTCAACAGTTTTGTTTTGTATTGTTAAATTGAAGATTTCAAAATTATTATTTCAGATAAATCATTAAAATACATTGATTTTTTTAATCAAATTTTTTTTTCATACTATATGCGAGAATAAAAATCACTATGGTATAAAGGTTTTAAAGTTACACCCTTGTATATTCTAAAACATAATAATTATTTTATTATGTTTTATTATTATATGATTTTTAATTTGGTTTTACAATAATTAGAAAGATTTGCTCGTTTGCAATGTTTACTCTTCTATTCTTCTATAACAAAATCTTGTCTCTCTACAAAAATAACACCTGAATTCAATATACAACTCAAGATGTTCAAAACAAACTTTCCCGTCTTATTTACACAAGTGGCACTCACCGCCGGAAAGTTTGCATTCTACAATTAAGGTTTTTCCCAACTCTTTCATCTGACAATGATAGTTAAAAAGTAATAAGAAAATCCATACTAAACTAATCATAAGACATACACAGTTTTTCGAAATAAAGATTGTAATTTTCCAAAATAACACAATTATACAACAAAATGTTTTAGGGCTATTATATAGTAAGTAGTTCATCTTAGACAAAGTTGTAATTTTTGGAAACAAAAGTGTGGTTGTAAAGGTGAACATTTATATATATAAAAAAATATGTACATGCCATTCTTTAGCACAATCCTCTTAAACATTATATAACGTTACTCATTATCATAATAACAACGGGAAAAAACCAATGAGTAAAATAAGAATGTCATATATGAAAACAATCTTTATTTCGAATCCTTGCTATAATGGTTTTCCTGTAAGAGTTTCAATGACTCGTAAAATAGATTATTGGTTTTCCTAGATTTTCAAGACGGTCCAATACTTAAAGAGTATGTTTTAACCACAAAGGCATGTATGAATGGTACGAAAATCAAGCACTATCTCGATGTGTATAACAATTCTTAATGCAGAAGTATTCCTGATGTGCTGAAGTACGTTTACAAAATATTCTTCTACTTAAAATTTAAAAAAATATATATATTCCGTAAGACGAATAACGAGCGTCTATCATAAACTAGAAAAGAAACGTAAACAATTCCTCAAATATGACAATCTGTAATAAAGAATAACTGTAAACAGTTTCCAGATACTGGTTCTCTTCCGGTTTTTAAACACCTTATTTGGTTAGGGATCCACATGTGATTAGAGTGGTATTTATATTTTAAAAATTGTTGACAATAATATCTCTTTAATACAACTATTACATGGAAAAAACTTTAAGGAAATAATATGTATTATGAGATGATAAAATACTATTTAATTATATCCATATTTGAAACCAGGTCAACCGAAGTAGTTTGAAGGGTTGAACCCTGATTATTAAAAATTGTATGGACGAAATCAGTGGCATTTGAAACACCGTTGCAAGCGAAATTGGAAATTTTAAACAATAGTATATTGAATTTTCCTTGCATTTGTATTCATGTAGTTAAATTTTTGAAGTTTTATATGTGTTTTAACTATCCATTACGTCATTCGTTTGTTTTATATTCGTTATTGTTTATGTTCTTTGGTTAAAGCCGTAAATGGTTGTTATTCCTAATTATTAAATTATTCATGGATTTAAAATATATTTTGTTTTATTATATCCATTCTTGGCATTATCAGCACAGAAAACACATAATTATTCAGAAGCAATCGAAATTTTTTTCCCTAACAAAATAATGCGTCAAGATAATACTGCTATGGGAAGTCCTGACGAATGGCAACCCTGTATCGTGAGGAATGGTAAGACTGATTTTGTTGCTCCCACCACGCAAAAAACAAGGATAATGAGTTACAATTATCCAAGGATGCATAAATAAACGCTAAGGTGTATTTTATTAGGATTAATAACACAACCCCAGAACCACACAACTTTTGGAGATATTGATTGTTGAAGGAAGGGCTGGTCATCTTTGACATATCCCGGCCGCTCAGCCAACCATACAAGATAAATAAATCACCGATATAACTTATCATTAGGCCACGATGTTTACCATTACATGACCTGGTCTTAGTCCTTTAGTAAATAAAAATGCTCCATTAATCTTACTGAAGCAGATGTGACGAGGGAGCCGTGTATGTAGATGAATAATAAGGCGTTTTTCCTGGAGCCACTGAGTCTTACACATTAACAGATGAATCTCTCACTACTCTAGATATGTATCTTTTCAGGCGGTATAACATAATTGTAAAAAAGTAACTGTTCCAGTAGCATTTTTGCGTGTATAAACGACTTTATCTTTAAGAAAGGCAATACAGATAAATAGAATTATAATTTTTAGTAATTATTATATATATATATATATATATATATATATATTTATATATATATATATATATTATAACTTAACGTTTGTTATAATTAAATTAGATTTAAATTTAAATTGTTATTTATTACCTTACCTTTTAATGTCACACCTTCAGGTTTATAAAGAATTAACCATCTTATCAATTTTTAAATATCACTTCCATTTATTCTCTTCAATTAACTCTACACATTATTCAAAATTTATATTAATATTTTGTGATTAAAGCTATAGCAACATTCGGGTCAAAATGTTGTGCTAGTTTTCTAATTATTACTTCATCTGATATCCCTTGATCATACAATAACTTCTGTTCGACGTTATCTAACATGTTGATAGGTCCCTTTCGAATTTCTACAGACGTTAAAAGATTTTTGTTTTGTTTAAGGGGGTAGTCTAACTTTTTTAACTCAAGGTTGTCAGTAATACATTGTCCCGTGTTAATTTTGAATGTGTTTAAATCTTCCGCTTGTTTTTGTTGTTGATCTTCGCACATTACCTCCATGTCCGCTAATTTAGTTTGTGTTGTTTCAATTTAATTGTTTAATTCTAAGCTTACTTCATTGCATTCTTCTTTAAGGTCTTAATTATTTCATCTATTTTTCTGTTAGTTTCATCTACTTTACTAATTAAAATTTGTTTTAAATCTTGTATAGTTAGTTTAGTTTCATCTAATTTACTATTTAAAGTTTTCTTTAAATCTTGTGTAGTTTGATCTATTTTCGCACTTAAGAATATCATTAACTGTAGCATATCTATTCCGGTGTTAACGCTAGTCCCTACAATTGTCTCTGTCCCCACTCCCAAATTCTTTTCATCTATTTTATTCATGATTTAAAGTATCTTCCCTAATAATGTTCTATAGTCTTAATAATGTTCTCAGTTTTTTATTAAATTTCCTTAACTAACACTTTAACATAAGCCAACAGATAATTAAGTTTGTTTATTAATTCATGATTTACTTGCTCGTGAATCCTCGCTCCAAAAAAATCAGAGATATATTTAATTCCGTTTCATCATTTTAAGGGCTTTGTACTATTAACATCATGAAAGTAATTTGAAAAATATTTCATAAACGTTTCCTAATATTTGCAAAGGAACATACTTGAATATTATTTAATGACGACGATAACTCCGGTAAAATTATCACAAAAGATTTTAAGGTTACTGCAGTTTAGTTACGTTATAACATTATACGTTACAACATTATACGTTACTACGGGGAATGTCATTGGCCCACTAGTAAAAGGACAATGCTGTCATGTTTAGCCACGTTCGTTTTGATTCAAGAATATAACAAATCCCCGAAACTTTATTAGACCAGTTAAACATCACTGATCTTATGTTTAGAACTTGATATGGATACTAATGTTTTAAAAATGTCTACATTTAAACATATATTTTCCGTACATTTAAATACTTATACTGTAAAACCTTTTATTTTTAAGCTATATTATATTCACTTCATAAAACCCTGTATTTATTAACCGACATGGGGATAGATAGACTTTGAAGTACACTTAGCTAGCAAGTTACGACTGTAATAATCAATGGGTGACAAACAATAACTTTAAGTGATATAATAAATAGTTACAACAGATATAGATTTAATTGCTTTGGAATTTCCCAGGCCCTGCAAACACAATCCGCATGAAGTACTCAATGGGGTAACGGTAGATTCCACTGTTGTCAACAAAATCTATATTAGTCTTGTCATCATTAATGACGAGTGTCACCAAACCTCATGGCTGGAACAAGTGTTCTACCTTTCCCGTGAAACAAATGTCATATGTTATAATACAATAAATATTATAAAATAGAGATATAATAGCAATGATTAAATTATAGACATAAAGGAATTATCACACATTGATGCTCTAGCTATGTCTGGCAACCGTATACTAATGGAAGTAGCTAATGAATACAGCTTTAAACCTTGAAAGTTATATTTATGTAACGTTGCATTGATGTATCGGAGTAACCTGACTAGAGGGTAAATAAATAAACCAATGGACGAGCAGAGAACGATATATATGTAGTGCAGGAAGAGGCTATCAATACTCACATGTTAAGTCACAACAAAATACATTGTAGATTTAAAATAGTTACATATTTACAAAATATTTAAATGATGCATTGTATAATATAAAATATTATAGGCGGGTTCACAATACAATATCATATACAATAAGCTCGAAATACATTTTTGTAAATTGTATAACATTTAATAATATTTTAACTTGAACAGCCTAGTAAATATGTCAACTGGGATTAAATTAAACCCATATTTTATATTTTAATTTAGTCTTTTAATTAGTGCTTTTGAATTTATTTGCATACAAATGTAAGTATAAATAACTCTTACAATAAAAGTTATACACTACACAACAGAACTTTGTTAGTGGCATTAAACAGCACAAGGATTTAATTTATGCTTTCTAATATATTCTCAAATATATAGTATAAATAAAATCTGCCTCGTTCACTGTTATTTTAAGTTAGGAATAATTTAACTTTATTTTGACGAACTTGTTTATTTTACACTCACTGTTTCTTCCTATTAAACATTTACTATACGCAATTAGTTTAATATTTATGTATACGAAACCGCGTTTCATTCATCAATAATGTCTTTAACTTTCATTCGTATTTCTTTAACTGGCTTCTATCCTACATAATTTTCTATTGCAAAATTCTTTTTCTTTGAGACTTTTGATGTAACAAAATATAGAGAATTTATAATAAGGATATTTGATTAAATGTTTTTATTATTTACAGGTTTGTTCAAGTTAAATGAATCTAGCCACCGATGAATCTAAATTGCCACCGATAAATAGCAATATTTCGTTATTAGCGTGGATTCAATTTATGTAGAATCACTTACAGAAACATTCGTTACAAAATGTTTAATTTTTCGTTATGAGCCTTATACTTAATTTAAGAAATATAAATCTAATAATGTATTAAACAGTTTTTTTCACAATTGCTATAAAATATTTTTACTAATTTAGAAAAAGAATTCATCCGATTTATTACAAATACTGTTGTACGCAATATCATGAATTAAATGTATGAACATTTTAAATTGCAACACATGTTTCATAGTAATGTAATTACATTTAACATACGAAATGTATTTGTGGAAATTTATAAACATTAGTTTCAGATATTACTAAGTCCTAAATGTGAGACAGTCCCAATGAGAGTTTAATTGGTTTAATAAAGTTTCAGGACAACTGTAATATTCTTGAAACAAAACTAAAACAATTAAACTTCACTGCATTGACACACAAATGGGCCCATAACTTTCCTGGTAATACCGAAAATGTTATAACATAACTTCGTCCTTTATTTACATTATATGTCACCAGTGTAGTATTAAAATGACTATTAAATCCACTTTTCATGCTGAATTTTCGTCTTGATTATTTTTATATGTAATATTTTAAAATAACTTTTACGTATAACTATAATGATATTTATATATTATCATTTTTAAAAGAAATAGCAATACAACTTGTGTACTTCCTCATTTCATTTACACAAAATATATTACATAAGAAAATAATATGTATAAACAGAAATTAAATAAAACAAAATACTAAAGTAAACGAAACACTTATGGTTGTAAATATATTTCTATTGTTGAACTTTCAAATAATAAACATATAGTTCATCTTAGTTTTTAAGGTAAATAGATTTTACTCTTCGCATGAGATTTATTTATTTTTTCTATTATGAAGTATTTTTAATTTCTGTTCATCTGTTTAAATCTTTTGGGACTAGCAACTAAGTATTAAGTTTTTTTCTGTACTTTTGAAGATTTTCAATGTCAACAAGTATAAATTGAGATGGTTTATCGATTACAAACTAAATGAGTAACCTAGCTGAAAGCCCGGTAGTCTATTAAGATTATTTTTTTCAAATTAAAATATGAAAACTGCTGCTTCATGTCTTAAATTTTGTTCTAATGAATTTTCCCATCATCCTTCTAAAGTGAAAAAAAAAATAATCTGCTCTGCTCCTGAACTTCTGCCAGCAGATAAGGGTAAGAGGGGGACTTACTGTAACTGGGTAATTGGGTGAAAGGGACCTACTTCTTTCTACTAGTCTGATGAAGCATGGTTTCAAGTGTCAGGTTATGCTATTGCAAAAAAAAAAATGACCTGTGAATGAATTTTATGAACCTCCGCTGCATTACTAGAAAATCTGTTTTTGCTGCAACGTTTCAGCGAAACGAATGTTTGAGCCAATCTTCTTCGAGACAACTCCTAATACCGTTGTATACATGCATGTTTTTGATTAATTTAACTATAAACTCACACCAAAATTAATTAAATATTCTTTATTCTAACAAGACTTGTTATACCTCTCGATCACTGGCTCGTATGCGTAGAGTTTTTGCCGATGAAAGGATTATTGCTTCAAGCGATAATTTTTATTACTTATGGGAAATTTTAAAGAATAAAGTATAGTCGAAAAACAGACCTAAAGATCGCGATCACGATCGTCATACCCAGCATTACAGCTCTGTACTTCAGAATATTCTATTCCGCGCTACCTTATGAGTACAAGCGTAGCATACTTATGATAGTGATGGTACGCTGATCACAATCAATATATCATGTAATAACGTAACAATAATAGACTATTGAATAAAGGAATAATTGGTATTTGTAAATCGTTATAATAAAAAATGTGTCGTAAATAGACAGATTTAATTTTAATTGTGTTGAATTTTATTTACGGGGCTTCTTTTATGGTGCGCCACTAGGTATAAATTTTCAGGTTTACTGACGTTCGTCTGTCAAGAAGGAATACAATGCACTTGTATTTAACAAATCACTGTTTGAACTAATTCTGAAATAAAACAGTTTCTCCAAAACAGTGCACCAAAAATATACTGCGTTTATGTCTTTCAATGTAAAAGTTTGGCATTTATTAATAATGGTATTTTCATTCCACGACAGGAATATTTAAAAAAAAAATATTTTTACAATAACTTAAAAATGTTTATAAGTAGATATTTCATTTGACTTCAGCTAATCTAGCAATCAATTTGCCTTAAGGACATCTAAATGTGTTTAGGAAATTTACTTAGTGCTTTGTTATCAGAACTGTGAGAAATAATAACTGAAAAAGGTGTGTTTCTTAGAAAAATAAATATAAATACATTAATCAGTAAAAGAATTGTTCAAGTTAATTGGTTTTCATTTTACCTTTTTAATTGGTAATTAAAAATAATAAGGTCCTCTTTGTGCAAATTTGGTTAGTTATTCTATATAAATATAATAATGTATGTATTATAACTGTATGTAAATATATCTTTATATTTATAAATACACTAGCGAATACATTCGGAAAATTAGCCTATAAAACAATATCTTGAATTTAATAACAGGTTTTCACTAGATGTAAATTGTTAATAAACATTGTCATCTTATTAAAGTGCCATACACAATTAAGTGCATTTATTAAATTTATTTTATTTTATTAAATTACTTCAATTTATTTATTTTACTTAAATGTTACTTTTATTTATTAAACTTGTAGAGAGAGATTGCGAAAAGAGTTATATTATAATATATAAATGTTTGATATAAGTTATTTATAATACCTATTTGCATTGATTTGTTCAATGATTGAATCTTATTTATATTGTAATTTCAATTAAAATTCAATATATATAAATATTTATTATTTTCGATATTTGAAATTTGTTGTATTTATGTTTAGGTATATATATTTCAATGTCACATTACATAAACAAAACTATATACTAAACTCATAAAAAACGTAAATCTATTTTCCAGTTAAATTGATCTATTTATGTGTTACCTATTTTATAGTTATGCCAATATAAAAGTGTCTATTTAAGATTCTTATGTATTTACATTTTTAAAAGCTTATTTTGTGAATACATAGTACCAGAGGTTACATTTAATTTGCTTCGATCTTGGATTTTACTTGACAAATATTTCATATACAAGCGCCTAAATGTAGACTTATATTTTATTTAAACCAGAGTCCGGATGTTTTCCATTATCACCTAATACATTATACTTTTCATACATATTTTTTTTGTTTAACTATAATATTCCGTTTAAAGAAGTTTAGAATAGAGATCTATAAATATTTATTTTATTTACTATAAAGTTTATTAACAATACTATTTCAAAGGAAGACTAAAAACTCGATATATCCTTAAAACAAATATTTGTATGATGATTAATTGGTCCAGCATATTTTTTTTAGCAGAGAAAAGTAAATCTTCTTATAACATTTGAAACAACCTTCGTATAGAAAATATGTATTTGTTTTTAATTTTCATAAATTGTCCATGTTTGAGAATAATGTCGTTTTCTTTGTTATTACGTTTCAAAATAACGTGTTACCAGCGGTAGTACCTATAGGTGTCATATCTTTATTATTTATGACTAACAATATAAATGTGATAGTAATATCGGTATAAATGTTTCGTTAAGTTAATCCTCCACATAAATTTTCTAGAATTGATCAAACAACATCAGTCTTTATTATTTACACGGTCATGAAATGAAATTATTAAAAAAAATAGTTTTACTCAAATGAAGACAGTCTTTTGTTTTTTATTTACATATATACATTAAGGTAATTCAAACAAAAAGAGTTTAACAACAAAAATAGTTTGTTAGCCCTTATTTAAAAAAATTTCTATTAAAAATATAATAAAAATCAGTAGCCAACTGATAAATCTAAAGTAGATATTAAATTTATACGCTGTAAGCTAATAGTTTTTAAATATTTAAAGAGTAATAAAATCTTAACTTGATTACTGTGAAACTTGTAATTCGAAACGTGTAAGAGTGTTTGTGTGCATGCGCTGGCGTGTGTATGTATCTGCGGTGTGTGTGTGTGTGTGTGTGTGTTGCAACGTCCCCCCACCTTATTCTACTTTTTTACTTTTTACTTTCTCGTAACGTTAATTGTGTTACGGTGTTGTTACTTTTTAATTTTTTTATTCGCGCCTGCTTATCTCCGTTCCGCTCTCCTGCTCGTGTAGCCTCAAGCGTTCTTAAATTTTTTCTTGTGTTCACCCGTTGTTTGCCACGTCTAAACGCAAGCCACCTCCCGCTGATTTCTACCTTAAAGTTTGTATGACCACCCCCCCCCCACAAATGGTTAATATGTTTTGTTGGGGCTTTAAATAGTCATACCTGTCAGTAAAGAAGTCAGCTGAACAGAAACAATATTAATATAAACACACCAACTTTCCAAAGAATCTTACCATCTTAGAAGATCTGCAGGCACAGCAAGGGGACGTGCAAAATATGATCATGTTTAAGATACCTTTTTTAAAGGCGTCTGTGTACTATAAACATGATCTGCCATTGACTTCGTCTCTTGCTTCAATACAATATAACTAATTTCTAACTACTTCAACTAATGTTTAATGTAGCTCAATAAATTTGTTTTCAGGAGAGAACTCGTTTGAAGAAACATTAGGCTCTGAATTAAATATATATTTATTAATTAATGATATTTAATTAATATTGTGATTTGATTTAATAATCATTATTTATTAGTTGGAAAAAACTAAAAGTTGTATTTGTTGTTCAACACAGGGTAATTTTAAATACCAAAAGTTTTTATAACACATTTAATTACTTGTTTTTAAAAAATAAATATATTTTCAACTAAAATACATTTGACCCTCTCTTTACTATTTCTTAGTCTTCCTTATAATCACAAATAATTGCTTAAATTTTTCTTATAATTTTATATTTAATCTCTACATTTTATATATAATCCATTAAATACATTTACGTATTTAAACAAAAAATCTTTCCTAATTTAACATAATAAAGTTTTTTATTCTTTGATTTTAAGATTGAATTGGTAAATTCAAATAATGATATTAACAAATAATTTTAAAATTTGTATAATTCTATAAATCTGGTCTTCCTGAAAATGATTGGCTTATGGCCAAAACCACTTTGTAAATTTAATATTTATTATTCATTACTTAGGCATTTTTATTATATAAATTAATTTTAATGCATTTAACATTTATTTAAAAATTCAACATAGAGTGAAGTCATTGTTTAATTTTTATTGAAAATTTTGAATCTAATATTTTTAACTTACTAAATTTGACGTTATTTAATATAATAGATAAAATGACTTGCCAAGAATTTCCCTGCCCGTCCTAGAGTCCTTTCGTCTTCATCCCAGGTCCCTGGACACTGGAAGTAGCCATCCCTGGTAAGTCGATGGAAGTCCTCCATTCTCCTCTGATCTTCGCGTCCTGGAGGCTGAGTCTGAAGCCCTCGTCCGTGGATCGTATTATACGGCAGAAACGTGGCTGTTTGGTTCCATCTGGCCCTTGGTTAACCTAGGCGCGGACCGGCATAGCGACCGTTAGCACCTCGTATTAAAAATTTTTCACAGACTGCCCTACAGGTCCTTAAGTGCCTGTATTTATTGCGGCTATGTTACCCTTCCCCACCCGCTCTTAGCTCCTCACTATCTATATGCGTTTTTCTTGTAAGGGCGGGTTGGAGAAAGTATTTAATTAAACATGCATAATTTTATTAACGGTTTTGGAATACTGAAAAATGTCTATTTCTTTAAAATGGCTGTAACTTTTTTGTTATTTAGGTTTTTTAGATTTTGTTTTCACTATTGTTCTTTTTGGATTTTGCCGGTCATTTTAAAATGTCAGTGATAGTTCTACGTGGCCTAGTTCTTAAGTTAGAATTTTTCGGCAATTAAAAAATTTTCACCGCACTCCCGTTTGTAAAATTTAGTTAGTTATTACAGTTTTATTTTATTTTCATTTGTAATTTGTCGTAACAATTATTTTTCAAGATTTTACCGGCTTCTTCACTCTTGACAACGTTTCATTATACTATAAATTAAAACCTTATTATTTAATTATTAAATTTGTTATTCAAAAATTTGAAATTATTAATTTCTCAATTAGAACGGCCATTCTGACCGTTTCAGTGTGTCTGTCCCTGTAGAATGTGTAACATTTGACTTTAATGAAAACAATTACTTTTTTTTAATAAATTTATTTCAACCAAGTGGGTACTTTACCTAAAACACGATTAGTGTTTGAGCACAATGAAACATTTTACTAATAGGTGGCGTAGTATTGATTCATATTCGATCCTCAATAGAGCATAAACTAAAGTTTATAAAGCAAAAAAACATAATGGCAGGATTATATCTGGGATAGTCGGTGAAGTTAAGCCGGAAACAAGAATATTATATTAAATAACGTAAATTTTTAAATTATGAAAATAATTTAGGAAACTCCACAACTCCAAAAATGCACCAAACCTACGGAGAGTATTGCTTAAATATTTATATGATATTGCCTTGTCTTGAACCTTTTACCTACAGAGAAGAGTACATTGGTTTTCATAAGGCTTAGCTTAATTATTACAATCTAATTAGGAGTCAGAAATCTTAGTTGTTAACATTATTTTAAAAAAAAAACAACTTCAACAAACTGTTATAATCAATTTTCCTTTGATGTATCTACAAAACGTATTATCTTATTATCTCTACCTAATTATTGTACCTAAACAATGAAAGCACTGGAAAGAACCCCAACACCACAAAAAAAAGTCATTAAAAACAACAAATAATACCACCAACTTAATATTAAACCCTTATGTATATTTCGATGACCATGTCATCATCATCAGAGGGTCTTATTACAAAATTACAATCGAGAAAACAGGAACTAGAGTGACCTTCAGTACCCCTTTATCATTGTGTTCCTGATATTTTAAACTAAACAGCAACATTTCTACCCTAATTTTACAAATGTTTTGCAAATAGTTACTAGAATGGATATGGTTCGATGCTAGGCAGTTCTAACAGCCATTTTATGAGTTTGCAGATTAAAAAAATGTTTCATTTATATTTTATAACAAATCCCTTAACTTGAATCATAAAAAAAGATAACTCCGAAATTACTTCATTTATTGTGGTAAGAAAAACCAAATTTACCAATGGCCTATTTTACAAAGAGTTTAGAAATGTTTAAATGATATATTAACTACAGATTTGTAAATAATGATTTTCCGTTATGTTTAAAATGTGTCTTATGGTCTTTTAATTAAATGTGTTTTAATTAATGTGTTTTAAAAATTATTTAGTCTTCGTAAATCTTTTTCTAATTTGATTACAGGGTTTCCGAGTTATCCTTTCACAATTATATCGCACTCTAGTTTCATGACTTAACATTTGTTTAGTTTGGCAAGACACAGGTTTTATAAGTAAGATAAATTCCTTTTCCTCTACCGCGAAACAGAATGTGCCAACAGCTGTGTAGTTTCTACTCACAACTATAGTACGTTCGTTTGGCGTGGTGAGCAGTTTTTTTTATTAACAAATAATGGTTCCAAGGGACAAGTAGAAGTGAACTTCATAATTCGAGGCAATCTTCCTGGAGGTCCAATCTTCAGATCCTTTAGAAAGTGTGACCATTCCTTTAAATGTATTTATTTTAGGCCTTCCTCGACCATCTATAGTTATCCAGGGTGTTGTTTTCTCCCCGAATTTCTATAATTCTTATTGTATTAGGAAGATTATTGCAGAGCTTTGGGTACTTGTTCACTTGCCTCTCTTATTAACCTCTTATTATGTGCTCGAAGTAATCATTTCACGAAAAGTTCAATTGAGGTGTGTGTGTTCCCATCCAGCTT
>JBAIZL010000016.1:1944305-2069305 GCA_036971475.1 Prosapia bicincta
GTTTTAAGCTGAAACATTTTTTTAATTGTAAATCTGCTCTTTGTTAATTTAGTGTGTAGCAAAATCTAGATCAAAACAGTTCTCTCCACCCCTTATACACTGAGTGAATATCTCTTGTATATGTAAAACGGTTACTATAATAATTTCAATCTGTATGTAATTATTCGCAACAAAAAAAAAACACATTCTATATTTACAATGAAAATTATTTTAAAAACTGATTGTGATGGACCAAACAAATAATTTATATACCACACACACATATATATATATAAAATTTTGAAAGTTCTCCAAACCTCCTATATTGTTACGCCATAGTTACCTCTATAGCATGAGACAAGTATGTAATTAAAAATTAAAAACAATTTATAAAATAAATCATTATTATTCTAAAATATTTTAATATTGTTTAGTAACTATTTAGAATATAGACTTTATTTATCGCATCAAAATGATTTAATTTTATTTCTACAAAACATGACGTAGGGTCAATAAATTATTGTAAAATATACCTTATCAGTTTAAAACCGGTACTAAAATAGTATGCAAACAGTTTCTGAAAAGATAGAAAGTGATAAATATTGGATAAAGTGTCTTTTCGCGGTAAAAAGAATAAGTTAAAATGGCCTAATAAAAACTAATGGGTCTAAATGGCTCCATGGATCTAAGGGCAATAAAACAAACCAATAATGATTTATAAACTAAAAAAGAATTACTTGTTACACACATTTTGAAAAACCTTTAAATTCATATCTATAAGGGACCATGCACTTATCATCAAAACCGATATGAATTAATAAAGAAAGTATGATGGTTTGTATTCATTAATAATAACATTACAATTTATTAGGAGGTAATATCAGACCTCATTTATAGTGGAAACCAAAATGATATTACTGAGTCCCCTATGTCCTTTCGGTAGAATAAAAAACGCAATTAAATAGAAAACTCGCTTTGCCTCCTAAATTCCAAGCAATTCAGAAAGCAATTTTACCGACTGGGGAGAGCGCTAGAATTAAACTCACAAATGATTAAGAAGAACATTTTAGTCCTAGAGTTTTTTTTAGTTGCTATACCACCCACAATCCCCCCTATTAAAAATAACCTATTTATATTTAATTTAAATATTTATGTGAAATTGTTTCAAAATCATGTTTCTTTGCCACATTTAATTTATTTAGTTTTGTAATTAATGATAATATAACTTCTCTTATTAGATGATCCAATAATTTTTCTTGCATTGTTTCACCCTAAATACTCACTTAACTAAAGTGCTCATTAAGTCTTTAGTCCTTAACTAGAGATTGTCAATTACTTATAATTGAATATAACTAGCACAAAACATCACTGCACTCCAATAGCTTGGTTCTCTTGAAACTGCCCATCCGAATTGCCGTACTGGCTCAGTATATCACTGCAATTTTTGTTTTGTACTAAAAAACGCTTGTATACCATAGTCAAACTGCATTCTTGCCGGATTTTCAGCGGATTTTGTCTATATTTTCAAAATTGACAGATTTGCAACAAACTGGTTATTGCCGTCATTATGAGATTCACCTATTATGCCTTCATTTGTTCCATTTTCAATTTCATTAGCTTCTTCGTCAGCTTCATCATCTGGCAGAGACTCGTTTTCATTGGAATTATCAAAAAGCTGTCTAACGAAATTTCATGTAGGCCGTATTTCTTGAATTTACTATTTTACGACACTACCCAGCACTTTCCACATTCTCTTCTCTTCAAATGGAACAACAGCAAAAAGTCAAATTTAGATTTTAAAAAGACATACCTCCAAAAAGTCATTTATAATGTAAATAGCAGCGCACGTCTAACTCAGCATGAGTAACTTACACGAAACCTCCGCAATCTGACCGCGAGTGGCAAAGATTAAATACAAACTTACGTTATGAGGAAAACATTAACAAAAACAGATTTGGATGTTTCCTACAATGCAGGTTGTGGAGTAACGAGCTGAAAATTACCTTCTGACGTTAAGACGTTTTCTTAACAAATATTGATACGCGCGGAAACAACTCTGCATGCGCCCCTTCGAAGATTAACAGTGAGTATTTCATTTCTTCTTAATATAATTAATAACAGATGCAATCCCCTAATCATTCATAAATAAAATATTGTTTATTTTATTTATTAAAAATTAATAAATTTATACAACAATACTAGACCTATTGTTAAATTGTTGCTAAGTAAATGGCATATTTAGATTAAAACCGTTCGGCACTGAGTTCATTGGGAGTTGCTTCACAAAATGGTAAGTATTTATTCTTTACCGTAACTACTAAGCGTAAAGAAGTTATAAAATGATTGTGCCTTGCTGTGATTAGACCAACTACGGACTTTACCTCTTTTGTACGAGACTTTTAGACTTAGATATCGATCAGACTAGCCCTGCTTGGTCAATGGTCGCCGCAGTGCACGGTTTAGTTCTGTAGCTAGGCTGGGGCTTATTACTTGGGCTTGAAGGCGTGGCTTGAATTTGTATACAGGATAATTGCCTTCCGAGGCCGGGATATACAAGGTCTTGTCATGGTTTTAGGTCTGCTTAAGTCTCCGGTCCAAACTGCTGGGATCAGCTGGGGGGCATTAGAGCGGTCGATGGAAACACCCTACTGTCTTGTTCATATACATTGTGGTTGTTATATTTATCTGTAAGTATGAACTCATTTTAATATGGTTTTCTAATCTCTTTAATATTTTTTAATCACAGCCGTTTTGATTTAAACTTCTTACTTAATTTTAGTCTTTTCTTTGATACTATAACCTTTTACAAAGCTTTATCATATTTTGTTTTTTTGTCCAAAACATTTTTTTCTCCCCAACGCATTCCACAAGATTAAACTGTTCAACACTTTGTTTTCAGTGAAGTGAATGTCGTATACCAATAATGTATCATTATACCATTTACTCCGAAATTCGCTGATATGGTAATCGCTGATGATACTCTCGACTTTCCTTCTAACCTCTAGCTTCAAGTTACAGTTTAACAGTTTAAATCAACAACAGAAAATCTGATAATTATGATTTCCAGAGCTACTTACGGTAGAAATTATTACTCTTTTCTTCACCCTTTGATTCACGGAGATAAGACACACGTTTCCCCGCAGAACACTATTCCTACTTTTTACCCTACTTCTGCCCACGCTCAATGTCGCTTAGTTGCAAGTAGCAGTAGCTTGTCTATACCTCTAGCTTGACCGATCAAGTCTGAGGCAAGCTAGGCCTTCTTGTCTCTGTTCTTACTAAGTATCATGCATTCGTCATTTAGTCGCCCTTCAAAGTAAGGGTTGTAGCTTGGCTAATCATGGCACTGATGAATAATGAAAAAAACCTTTGTATATTTACATAATAAAAAAAAATTTCTTGGTTTTGTGTTTTTCTTTAACTTAGCGTTAGAACATTCAAAATAATTTTAATGAGAGTTGTCTCTTTCCAAAACCACAATGTCAAAGAATTTGTGTCACTCCAGGTAATCATTATTTCTGTTTATCTGTAATTAGCTGCAAATAGCAATAGCTTGTCTAATACTTACTGTGTTGCTTGACTTATCGAATCTGTGGGAAGCTAGTCTTTTTTGTCTCTACTGTTACTAAGTGCCACACATTTCCCATTTAGTCGCCGTCCAAGAAAGTGTTCTAGTTTTGGCTAATAATAGCACTTGTGATTAACGGTAACACTATTTTGTATATTATGATAACAACAGAAATATAAAAGAAGAAATTGGCCACTGCTTTAAAAAATTCACAAAGAGTAGCTTGTTTCCCTTTAAACAGACAGAGAGGGGACAAACAGAAGAACGGATATCAGAAGAGGAGACGTGAAACCATAATACAAATAAACGATTTTCATACAACGGAGGAAACAATTATTTATTGTATGTAGTAATATGCGATAACTTTACATTGCAATTGTAGTTTAATTAACCTTGCAGTTTCATGTAGGTCTTTAATATACTGTTTATCTTTTACTTTATAGTTTAGAATTAGAACTGTTGGATTAGAATGAAATTTAATGAATAAAAGGATTTTGAAATACTTAAAAGGTATTGTTTTTTTCCTAATTTTCAAAAAATAAATAAATAAATTTACAAAACGTTTTAAGGCAATAACAGCATTAATGTGATTTATATACACTGCACATTTTCATTTAGAGTGTAGAATTACAGCTCTTGCAATATAGTGAAATTTAATGAAATAACGGTGTGAAATAATTAAATTAATATTGTTTTTAATCATAATTTTTTAAAATTATTTAAATTAATTTAAAAAACATGTTAAAGCAGTAAAAGCTTTAAAAGGATTTTGAAGATGTTTTTTTATGATCATTAAATAGAGTTACAAAAATTCAGTTTTATAAAAAAATTAATGATACAATCACATTGAAAGGATATAAGCCACTGTTTTTTTTCTTTGCGTAACATTTAGTGTATGCAACCTATGCATGTACAGTATAAAACATTCCAAAACCAAAATTCGAATTAGAAACGGAAATGAATACCTTAAGGTGCTACTAATTACCTAATAATAACGTGGTTTCATAATTATTCCTTAAATATGGATGGATTTTATAGTGTCTGGTGTAACATATTTCCCTTAAATCATTTTACCATATTTAAATTAAACGTTTGGAGTTTGTAACACATTTAGATAAATTATTTAGGAATTTAGATGTTGAATATTGCAATTATCTGTTACACAATTAATAAAGTGTCCTGAAAAGACGAGCTAAATTGAACTTGAGAATGGTGCATTTAATATATTTACCAATTATTTCAAAACAATAAATCAAACTTTAATATACAAAATTTATACAAAAGATAAAAAATAAAAATAAAATAGGTTTGAAACGTTTACACTGTTTTAAATGTGGTTTTTACATTCGTTTACCATGTTAATAATTTACGCAAATATTTTCACTATATTAGTATTTATGGCATTGACATATGATATCCAAGAAAGAGATTGCTTCTATGTATAATACAATCCATTTCAAATTAATTTATCTAACAGTTGAAAATTTTTTATTGCATCCCACGGATTAATCATAACTTCCTGCGTTATTAAAATATAAAAGCATGTACTATTTTGCCGTCCCCAGTTAAATTTTTGAAAGTTACGTTTTGATTTCATATCACTTTACATAAAATTAATACCTTATCTGGAACTGGAATTAATGTTGTACAGCGTAGTTATTTGATCAGAACATGTCATTATTCATTTTGGATACGTGTTGGCTAGGACGCTCGCCAGATGTTGAATAATCAGTGATGAAACATTTCTTTAAAAAATAATAAAGGAAACTTTTGACACTTCTTTACATAACAAACAAACAACAATAACCCTTGCTACAAATATTTAATTACCCTTGATGTATATTTTGCCAACACAGTTAACATCATCAGAAGGTTACAAACATTCTCAAAATGGTTGTAACCTTCTGATGATGCTAACTGTATTGGCGAAATGTACATCAAGGGTGTTTAAATATTTGTAGCAAGGGTTATTGTTGTTTGTTTGTCATAATTACGCTACTGTGCTCTGTATAATATTTCACTTCTTTACATATTTAATTTAAATTTAAAACTGTTGAAAAAAATCTATTCCTTCTACGGCGTGCTTTCTGTTCCAAGACCAAAAAAAGAAGGGATGCTTAAAGCATACGTACCGAGTTCCCGGCGCATTTCTAAATGTTAGCTGCTTTCATAAAAAAAGGCTTGTGGGAATCATATCTCAACCAGTATTACGGTACATAGAATTATAATTTACAATTTTTTAAATTTTTATTGTTAAACTTATATCTCAGTTTGTTTTTTGATGCTGCTGTAATATTTAACATTTTTGCACAAAATAATGTTAAATATTTATCGCTCCTCTTGAAAACAAAAGTGTGTATTTCTATTATCAAAATTATTATTTGTATTCAATTTAACAATTAACTAACGACCTATTAATTCAACCCATATATTAACGACAACAAATCTATTCCTATTTAAAAACATATAAACTCATTTATTACCATTTCCAAATTTTAAAAAAACTTCATTTTAAATAAAGATGTTTACTTTTATAGGCTATTTACATAATATAAACCATATTAAATCTGGCTTAGATTTAAAGCACTTTTAACATAAATTTTTAATTTTCTTGTAAACATAATCTCCATGTAAATACACAGTTATATCATTATCTCTATTGACAAGTTTATCTTTAATGTATATTATACAATTACACAATGGCCATCAATTACTTGATTACTCTAAAAGAAATTTTACTTTACCTGTACATTTAAGCTTTTTCACTTTACTAGTGTTCTATTCAATTCGGTGCGCACCATTGCCTTTTATTTTCTTAATTTAACACATGAACTTACATACATATGATATCTAGGCACATGGGTAGATACTTATGTATTATTCATAATTTTATTTCAGTACTTTGTTTGCAAATTGTTTATCGTTTGCGTAATAAACCGTTATTAATTGCGGGTATGTTTTATTTTATAGTAGTTTATCTTGTAAAGTCTGTCTGTCTTGTAAGTACAGGCCACGTCATTAGTCTGGGGCCGGGTAGTCTTTCCCCTTGTGTGAATGTATAAACTTAAGTAAAAATTAATAACTTTTTATTTGCATCTTTAACAATTGTAACCCCCTTTTTAATTTTGAAATATGCACTTTGCGTATTTCATTAAAATTTTCTACCTCTTGTATTAAAATTGTTACAGGGTTAGGAAATATAATAATGTGGAAATCATATCTTAACCAGTATAACGGTACATAGAATTATAATTTACCTTTTTTTTGTTTTTATTTTTAAACTTATATCTCGGTTTGTTTCCTGATGCTGCTGTAATATGTAACATTTTAGCATAAAATATTGTTACAAATTGTAAACGTTTCATAAATTAAAACTTGGCCAATTCTATGTTCTTTTGACAAAAAATAAATTTAGATTGAAAAATCAATTTTATTTTAAAAAGTTTTTTTAACCTAACTTCTGTAAGAAATTCTTTTAATATATTCAGCATTAACAGCTAATATAATTCTATGGGACATGTTTACATACATTGCAGACTAAAACCGGGAAAACAAATCGCTTTATGGTCACAATAAAGTGGCTTGTTTTAGTGTGGGAGCATGAAACAGATTATTGTAATAGAACGGTTCACCAGGAATTTTTAATAAAATTTGTAAAGAGCAAAACAGGATGTAATAGTTTTCAACCCTGCAAATTCAAATGAATCATAGCGATTATATTTAAAAATTCTCTTAACCCTACAGAATATCTGATTATATATTTCTGAACACTCTATAAGACTGAGAAATTGTAATGTAACTTTGTAGGTAGTACGTGACAGAGGGATCAGAAAGTATACACGAAGTAAGCCGATGTATACGACCGATGATTAGCGGTAAAATTTGATTATAGTCCTATCAGTCACAATGTTTAGTGTTACTATTTAAAACAAAATATTTTCAAAATAATGTAATTTTTGTACCTTTTCTAAAAATACCTAAACTCTAAAGTGAATGGAATTCCTTTGGTAGAGGTTTAGTACATATAATTTGTAAATATACATAAAAAACAACGACTTATCATTACTGGATTAAACGATTTATGTTTTCTTCAGTAAATCTACATTTATTTTATTTTAAAGTTTCACGTCAGAACCTGAATGATATGTTATGTTGAGTAAGGATGCCGGAAGGACCTTAGCACATAGGCCTAAATGGTACCCTCTTCCAATTTATATCACAGAATTCGCCAGTGTATACCTACATCTTAACAGTAGCCAAGAACCCACTTGCTAGATAACTGTTATCCTCTGAAAATTCAACCCCTTCAGATTCCCTTGACTTGTCATCAGCTCAACCATATATCACAGTTGTAGCTTACTTGAAGTAATTATTCTTTGCCCTACTTTACTCCTGAATATTCAGTCAGCCTTGGTCTTGTTTGAGCCCAAGGTCTCATTTTTATACTATATTCATCATTGAATTCAAATAATATTTGGGAATACTGTTGCTCCCCCGCCAACTCCGGTTAGTTGGTATACCGTTTCCATTGCCTTTGAGTCAAAACATAAGTCAGACACAATGATGGTGAAGAATAGTGAAGCCGTTCCCTTCCACGTGCCTATTTCTCCTCTGCATTTGAAGATAGCAACGATGATATGTTTTGTGCATTTTTCGTGCAAGTGCCTCCTCCAGAGTAACATATCCAGAAGAAATCTAAACTATTTAGTTCTATTAGTTTAAAATATTTCAGTTTTACCTTTAACCGTCTTCTCCAAAACTTAGTGTTATATCCTCTGTGCAAGATGAGTGTTACAGATCCATATATTTATGGCTAAGGAGTTCCATCACCCTGCACCACGTTCCGTACCTTGAGTAACATCTGAATCGGGTCTCAAGGACCTCACCAAAGGCCCCCTCACATTTAATTTACCCACATTGGATTAAAACCAAATTTCTTTGGAGTGGTGATATCGGTAGTTACAGATCTCTGGCAGGTTGTATCATGTATCACGTTGTCTCAACGAGCAAAGGGATAAAGGTCCTCGACACAGAAATGGCGCAACGTTAAGATAACTGAAATAATCAAGGGAGGCGCCTGGTACCACTAAGTGTCTTAGTAATCATTTCTGCCCTGAGGGCCACAATTCTATAATGTTCAGGAGCCATTGACACGATTATTAGATCGGGGGTGTTATTTATGTTATTCCTAAACTATATTATAAGAAAACATTTCATAGTCATAGAACATAAGATGTTTAGATAGTTTTGATTATTTTGATGCTCCCAATTATCGAAAAGCTTCAATTTATAAGTAAAATAGAATTACAATTTTCGTTTTTAAACGGGGCATTTAACCACTCACACACACACACACACACACACACACAAACAAACACACACACACACAAACGCACACACACATATATAAATGAATAAATATATATAATATATATATATATATATATATATATATATATATATATATATATATATTAAATATGGTGATATGTTCTCTTGTAATATAGTTCAAAAATTAAAAATATTTCAAAAACAAGAATACTTTTAATGAATATATTTATTTAAAGCTTTACGCCGATAAAATAGTAGGAAAATAATCGCTTGATGATTAGCTCTTGAGAGATAATTATTTTCTTGCAGATGCTGATACTATTTTATCGGCGAAAAGCTTTGAATAAATATATTCATTAAAAGTATTCTTGTTTTTGAAATATTTTTGATTTATTAATTATATATATATATATATATATATATATATATATATATATATATATATATAATATCAAATGTGTTTTCCTGTTAGAATGTTTTTAAGATCAAATAATATACTCAAATACAGGAATATTTAATTTATTGAATAATAAACTCAAAGCTTTTCGTTGGTTTACACTACCAACATTCTCAGGAGTTACAATACTAAGTATTGTAACTCCTGGGATGTTGGTAATGTAAACCAACGAAAAGCTTTGAGTTTATTATTCAATAAGTTAATTATTCCTGTATTTGTGTATATTATTTGATCTTAAAAATATTTATATAAATATATATGTATATCTGTATGTGTGGGGGGGTGGTTGTGTGTGTGTGTGTGTGTGTGTAATATATATGGCGATAGGTTTTCCAGTTATATAGAAAAAAACTAAACCTATTTTTAAACAAAACTAATAATATATGTATTAAAACTATTCTTGTTTTGGAAATATTTTAAATTAATTATAAACGAGAATACTCTGGTTCAGTAATGAACAGGAAAGGCTTCTCCACTTCTTTTACTGAATTCCATGAGTAATTTCTACGCAAAATTACATAATGTCTACAACTTGTTACAATCATATTAATAATAAAAGCTTTGTTATTATGATATGCTCAGAATAAATATTATACACCTAATATTTTTTGGCAATATAACACATGTAAACAAATTAAAATTCCGTACAAAAGTCTCAAGAATATGTGTGCCTTTTATTGAATCTTAGTGAATTTGGCAGAGATTTGTGTAAATACTAAAATCATGAGATTTATTGAGCCACGTTATAACCAAGGAAGCAAGTCTTAATATGACACTGGCATTTTACGTCGCCCTGCAATAAAGAGGAGATGTGCCGCGCAATAAACAGAAAACTAAAAAAGGCTTTATTATTCGTTATATTAAACCTAGCTTTGTTAAGGACTACAAGCCATTTTAACAATTAAAAAGTATACAAAATGAATGACGTCATCACATACTCTGTTATTAACTTAATAAAATAATCAGGTTCAAGGTGTCCTTGCAATTTTTCTGTAATAAACAAAGATTTAAGTTTATGCAAATACGCTTTGTATAAATCACCACGTCCAGTTATTAAAGGAATTTTAATCTGGTTTCAAAACGGAAATTAAAACATTAACTTTGATAAAAACAAGTTTTCTCTCTGGTAAAATGGCGCAGGTTAATATCTTTTAGTTCATATTAGAAAATATAATTTATTCCAAATTTTTTATACTTTATCCACATTCAATCAATATTACTTTTACAACAAAGTATTTTATAATAAATAATTTATTTTCCAGTTTTAAATTTTCCGTGACCAACAGTACTTCTATGACCTTAGAGCTTTTTCAACATTGAAACACATTATTAGTTATTTCTCTTTATAAACAAATCATTCTACTTAGCAACCTCGAATTATTATTAGTGATTACTAACTATTTCCCCATCATAGAGAGAAAAAAGGATATTTTAATGAAATACTTCAAATATGAAGTTAAAACAATCAGTAAATTCAAGTACTTCTAGCAAACTTTTGTCGAATTGTTCATTATTCCGAGTACTTTAATTTAAAATAGTTTTACGTGATGAATTTCCAGCACAATTTCGATTTGTTGAGTTTTGTAGATTATTCATAAATAGTTTTCAATATAATACCTAAATTTAAAAAAAACACTTCGTTAATCATTTCAGCATGTGTTATACGATTATTTTGTATTTATTCAAAATATGAGCTTTTGGTAATTTATTCATAAATATATATATATATATATATATATATATATATATATATATATATATATATTTATATATATATATATATATATATATATATATATATATATATATAATAAACAGGAATACTTAAATATGAACCTCTGTATTGTTATGTATGAGTGTATATATATATATATATATATGTGTGTGTGTGTGTGTGTGTGTGTGTGTGTTCCAACGGACCGGCTCAACGAAAAAAAGCCCGCATCCCTTTTCCAAAGCGCCGTCGCCAGTACTATCTTCCGTTGCTAGGTAAACATTTTGAAACCAGCCGGTCCGGTCCACGGACAGACCCTGTGCAATGTGGGCCAAAATCTGCAGAGAACAAGTCACTGGACTTTATTTAAAAACCTAACTCACTCAGATTTAACCCTTTGTGTATCTGTTCCCGGGGATTGAGGTAATTTGAATGCATATATATGGTTAACCGATCATATGGTTTAGGATTGTGTAAGACATTTGTTTAAATAAATATAATCACAGTTTTGTTTGAAAGTTAGTAATGAACCTTGGCTTGGTTTTATTTTAATTTAATTTTATATTACAGCACAGATTATAATTATTTTGTATAATAAACTCTTCTTAAATTTATGCCAAATCTTTAACCTTTCAATATAAAATTTCTCACCAATTTTCCAATCAATTTTCATATCACCTATTCTCATCTTAAACGTTTTCAACATTTACCTTATATTTAATTTTAATTCAAAATCAAAAGTAATCCTTTCTCTGTTAATAATAAAAACTCAAAATGTATTACTAAATTATTTTTTCAATTTAAAAGTTCAAATTTAATTTGCAAAAATTCTACTTTACTTTTCTCTACTAGATTCTCTACTTTTCGAAGACTTTATTTATAATTAACTTATTTAAACAATCCTTTCATGTTATCATGAAATCTCTTGGTATTTGACTTCGGTATATTACAGCATATAAACAAAAACAGACTTTTAAAACAAACCAAATTCTTTAAACTTTCAGTGTAAAGTTTATAGCTTCTTTTGTTAACAACTAAAGTTTTATAACACCATTTAATGCCACGATCATTTTCAAAAATGTCTATAAAATTAGTTTTAATTTATAATCGTAAAAGAACCTTTCCCTATAAATGTTTCATACTCAAAATTTATTATTTAATTGTTTCTTCAATTTAAAACTTTTAATTTAATTTCCAAAAAATTACTTTATTTTCTTTATAAGATTTGAAATTATTTACAAAATCTTCATTTCAATTTTTTAATTTAAACAATCTTTTCATTTGACTATGAAAACTCTTATTATTTGACTTTGGTATCTAAAACCAAATAAAGAGCAAACATTTAAAAACCCAAATTCTTTCCAACAAACATTTCGAAATATTTTATATCTTTCCGATTTAATCTCTATTCTAATCTAGTTACGTCACAAAACAGCTATGTTTCATAACTACACCAAAGTGATAATAAATTTGAATTTTTTTTACCAAATATTTAAATCCATCTTCTATTAATTATGTTTTGCATTTAACTACCTTTGAATTTTAAATGTTTAATTATTTATTTCATATTCAAAACTGTATTTTACATTATATTTAACCAAACATTTATATTTTATTTCCAAACTTTTTTATTTGTTTCTGTTCAATCTGCAAAGAGGGGTTCGCCATTTTAGTTTGAGGTAGCAACCACAAACTAACTTTATCCCCTCCACTTTCTTCCTGAAACAAAACCACTACTTTAAACGCATTTTCATCTTTTGCATAATTTTTTAATTATTTTTTTACAATTCAAACGAAACTTCTACCGTGCCGACGTGGATGTTTACTTTATAGCAGGAGCAGCTAAAGAAACTCCTGACTTTTATCAAACAAAAGTGTACGCAGTCACTGCTTTAAAGAGATCACGACAAATATCATCTGGTATCTATATAGGGGTCAGAGATGGTCTCACAACAAATTTTAAGATCATACATGAGCAGGATGATAAAGATAAACTGGATGCGGTTTTGATTTTAGCATGGATAAACAAACAACATTTTAATATCGTCAGTCTTTATAATCTCCCAGGAAGGACACCATATTTTGATGAAATAGAGAGATCCAACCTAATGGCATCATTATTGGAGATTTTAACAGTCCATCACCGAGATGGAGTTAAACACATATGCCACTTGTTGGAAAGGTAACCTAAGTATTAATCGAAAGCAATCAAATCCAAGTCATAGATCCCATCCAATATTGTTATAATAAACTGGAAATTTATCAAGACCGGACTTAGTGATAACCCATGTAAATATTGCTGTCAGAACCAATTGAAAACTACTAGAGGAAGCAGGCGCTTGCAGTCACAGAGCTATACTCATTATCATAAGGACAAATCAAACCAAATACATAAATACCCAAGCTCCCAGATGGAATTTTAAGAAAGCAGACTAAAGCAAATATCGAAGGGTTACAAATGAGGTTCTGGGTAATTTTGTGCTTCCAGAAATACTCGAGAAAGCTACCAGCATTATAAATCAAATAGATATCGAATGCGATCTTAAATGTGTATCTAGAGGGCATGTAATGAAGCTCAGACCCTTCTTGAAAGCAACGCTAACGTCGCTAAAGCAAAAACGCAATCGATCCCGTAAAATACCCGAAAGAACAGAAACTCTACAAGATTTGAGAGGCCGTAGAAAACACCGAGCTGAACTACACCGCGAAGTAAAGATATCCAAACGATTGGCCTTTAAATCTTTTATTGCTAGTTTACACTATCGGAAAATTGGTACCCATCGCAATGTATCTCGGTTAAATAACCATACCCCCAGAAACATTGGATAGCCTAAACAGTACTCAAGTAAATCCTTCACAGATCCATATAAGGCTGCAAATCCACTAAGTAAACATTACGCCAAAATCAGCCGCACAAAACCGTCGTTAAGATCCTGCGTAAAACACCAATACCATTTGCCTAGAAGAGAAGACATACGAACTCTTCACATCATCTTTTACAATCAACGAACAAGAATAGGCTCTAGCACAAACTAAACTTAAGAGAGCAGCAGGTATTGTTGAAATATATTCGGAACTCATTGTCAACTTGGGAGACGAATCCAAGAAAACCTTTCTGGCCTTGGTGATCCTGACTTGAAAACAATATATACCTAAGCAATGGAGAAAAGCCGAAATATTAACTGTTCTGAAAAAGGATAATCCTTCTGATAAACTCGAAAGTTACAGGAGATATTACTAACCAGCGTCAACTGTAAAGTGGAAGAAAAGATGGTGGTCGACCGACCTAATCAGTACATCGTACAGAAAGGTATGTTATATGATGCGCAAGCAGGGTTTCGAAGACACCGTAGTACTATGGTTAATGTAATGGGTTTTACACAACACGTTAAAGATGTATACCACAAAATTATATCAAGTCTAGCGGTTCCAGTGGATTTCAAGGCCGCCTACGATACCATATGGAGGCAAATTCCTTTACACAAAATGGCAACTAATGTTATACCCGGAAACCTTTTTAGGTGGATCAAATCGTCGCGGTCACAATGACTATTTCGAGTGCAATGCAGCAACCGAAAGTCAAAGTTTTATATTCAAAAGCAACGCTTCGCTCAAGGAGCGGTGCTTAGCTACACGCTGTTTAATATGATGATGTACTTGACGCTATTAGGAAAGTGTCAGGAATCAAAGCACTATTGTATGCGGATGACTTACTTATGTAGGCAACGAGGAGTAGTGTCAGAACGCTTGAAACAGCATTAAATGACGCTCTCAGAAAGTTAGAAATGTAGACCAGTTATAATTCGATGACAGTTAGCTCCACAAAAACCGCTTTTCAACTGTTCACACTGTCCACCAAAGTACCCAGCATCTCTTTGTATTGCAAAAGCGATCCGTTGGAAGAATGTAATCTCTCCAAAAACCTGGGTATAGTACTTGATCGATGTCTGGTATGGAAAACCCATGTCAAAAAGTGTGCGGAAAAGCAACAAAAAAATATATTAGCAAAAGACTGACAGTTACAACATGGGGTGCAAGCCAAGATGTGATAATAGCTACCTATTTATCATATATGAGACCTGTCCTTGACTACGGGCGTGAAGTGAACATCTCAAGCAACCGTAACATCAGTATATTGGACATCGTGCAGAACAAAGCGTTAAGAATTATAACACATTATTACAGCAATGTAGACACAGACGAAGTGTAGTTCAATGGAAAGCTATTGATAAATGTAAGTTCTGCCATTTTGTCATAGACACAGAGGAGTACACACTCATTGCACAAACTATAGACATGCCATGGCCCGACTGAAGACTCAAATCACCCCAATAGCGTCCTATGAGAGGGTGGTTTTAAAGTATGGAATAGCGTTAGAGAAGCCAGCACTGCTTACTAATTGCCGCGAGTTTTTCCACAATTTACCAAAAGCTAATTGCAGGTTGAAGAACCACAGCTGCCGAAATCAGCATCCCAGGCTATAGAACGGAAGCAGCAGACCTGCATAAAATCAATGAAGAGTACCAGCAACCAGAATGGTTACATATATACAGGGATATTAATTATTAACAAAACCGGAAATAGATGCAACCGGAGCTGCCTACTACAATAGCAATTTTGAGGGATGCCTAGCAGAGGAACCTCCCCAGACAATCTACGATGGAGAAATAGCAGCAGTACAAGCAGCATCAGCTGAAGTAAACAAAATAGACCCCTCACAGGCAGCTTTCTTCGTCAATTCACAAGCGGCTATCCGAAACCTATCCAGCAATACAGATACAGACTGAAAAATAACAATGGAAACAAGAAAAGCACTGGAACACCTGGAAAATAAAGGTTGGCATACAACTTTACAAGGATCCCAAGGCATGTTATCATCTATGGAAATGAGCGGGTAGACATTCTGGCAAAAAAGATACATCCATTGCACAACCTAGTACGCCCTAGTTGCAAAACAAGAAAGCCCTCATCAATGCAAATGTCCCCGGGTCAGCAAACTGCACCTTACAAAGCAATTAGCAGGAGAAAATGAGAAAACCTTGTCACCACAAGACCTATCCATCACAGACTTCCACGAGGTGTAGGCGTTGCCAAGTTCAGATTGCAACCTGGCCACGACTACCTGGGGGGCCCAATCACATCGCTGTGCTCCCAACACCGGAATGCCCTCTGTGTGGACACGATACGATCAATGTGGATTATCTAATGAAATGCAATGCACTCGACCATCCAAGAGATAATGATGACCCACTTGTTCGTCTATACAGGTCAGTGCGTCACTCAATGGCTCGACAGCCAAGAGTGGGCGTTGGCTAGTAAGTAAGTGAGTAAGTTCTTCACGAGGACTAACCTTTGCTACTGACTCCGCTTTTCATCTTTCTTCCCTTCTCTATTAATGCTTTTTAGTACTTGATGTTGCCGTAACCTCAACTCAATTAAGTTACATTTTATTTCCCCCCAATAAGATACCTATGAATATTGCACTAGTCGTAGTTAATATTCCTTTAGTTACAAATATTTTTTACCTAGTTATTTCCTCGTTTACATTGTCTTGCGACATACTATATTCCCAAAGATATATTTTTTAACTAAACTTATTGAAATTTTAGAAATTAATAATCGATTTTACGACTGTCGATCTTGAGTTCTAAATTTTTATGCGCTTCCCCAAAATCAACTTGAGTTTTTTTGACTGAAAATTCTTTCCATCTACAGTTTCTATCAGCAACTTTTTCCCCGAATTCTTCTTCTACATCTGTTGCAGTTTCTGCATTCTTATTATTTAGCCCCATAGTTTTACATTGGGCTGCATTTTTATTTAAGGTTATTTCTTAAAACTATGCTTTAAACTATGCTTACAGTAATCTTTCTTGCCGACATACTCAAAATAATGTCTGCCTTGTTGTTTAGCAACAGTTTGCTAGTTTTTTCCTTTAGATGTTACAAATATATATTTATAATTGACAAAATATTTCATATTTCTATTATATATAATGATATGTTAATTTTAATTGTTTAATATTCCTGATGATATTGGTACTGTTGGCCAACGAAAACATCTGTTGGCCAACGATATATATATATATCTGTGTGTGTGTGTGTGTGTATTTATTTATTATTATTTTATTTATTTCAGACGAAACTGAAATACTCTCCACTCTCAGCTTGTTACTTTAAATGAAAAATAATAGATTTGATATAGAACGTATTCTTGTAATTACACACCAGAGACTAATTACTGATTAAATAAGAAATATAATAATAAATACACAAAAACCTCTTAACCACAAACCTTCTTTATTTTACCCATATGTAGATTTCAGTTACAAAGTAACCATCCTCAGAGGGATAACATACAAAGACTGTTTTGTATGTCATCCCTTTGAGAATCGTAACTTTTTAACTGAAATGTTCATAAGGGTAAAATAAGAAAGTTTGTGGTTAAGATGTTTTTGTGTATTTATTATTAAATTGAACCACTGTATATTCCTGATAAATAGTAACAAATATATTATCAATTTCATAATATATTATGTGTATATTATGTTTGTAACATGAGTATATGTACATATTATGTTTATATTACAATATATATTTTTAAAATATGTATGTAGTTATATTTTTTTAAAAAAAATTTAGTAAACAAACGGCGGGAAAAGATATTCAATGATACTGACATCAGAAATAATTGCACCTTCAGAGGTTTAAGAAGTGATAATTAGTAGTAACAGAGCTACGTTTTTTCCGATTTGACAGAGCAAACATTAATGGTAAGCCTATTTGCGGAAACGATGATATAAATGGTTATAATTTTTAATATACTCATCTTCACTTCTGTTAGAAATATTTGTGTACATCTGCTTAGGTGATTAGGTAAAGAATAATTATCATATAGAAATTCTAAAATTATAATTACTTTATATTCGAAATAGTTATCCATACACACATACTCAAATACGCAAATCTACAAACACACGCACGCACAATATCGTAGTTTTTTTACCGTTCGTACATGATACTCGTGACCTTTAAATTGATGTTTTGTTCTGAGCCGTTATAATGATGGTCGAGATGTTTGTCGAGCAAAGAGTTAAAGTAAATAGATAACATTGTACTATAATAGCCACAGTTACAGGTATAAAACGATATTATTGCATCGGATGAAAATGCTTCTTACTTTTCATATCATCGTTTGGAGTTTGTCGGTGCAGTTAATTTATTTTTCATTTATTATAATGTTTCTTTCTAACATTTATGTCAATGTTGCTTTTGTTGATTTGGAACAAAGTGTTAACAGAAGGGTGGAAGTTGAAGAATACTTTTTAAGGGTGAAAATTTTATTTTAAATTTTCCACTTTCATGTTAAAATTTAACAACTTTCATATTACACTAAAATTAATTTTTATATGAATATATATTGATGTCCGTATATGACAGGTGGGATAGTACGATGAATATGCTTATACAATGTATGCAAAATACTTCAATTGGAATAACTTCGTTTGGTGATGGCCCCATATTTAAGAAATAAAACCGTAGGGATGTAAAACGAACCCGGTACTTGAAAATTATATCGTTTACGTGAATACATCTATTATTTTTCTTCTAAACTAATAATGCAAATCTTTAAAAGATTTCCTTAAGCAAGACTTTAGTTAAAGTTACTGACATTTTTCCATTTAAATAAAATAACATTTTACGTGACAAAATCTCCAAATATATAACACAAACGTTTAAAATATAATAAGCATTGAAATAACAACTCGTACGCTATGTTTAAATCGTAATATTTTGCATCAGTACTCTTGACGTTTCCTTAATTACGTATTTTCTAATTTCACATGAGGCAACGATATGACCTTATAACCCTGTGATGCTACTTGACTAATTTTTTGGAAAAACATATTATGATCAAATTATATTTTAGTGAATTCAATGGGCAATCATTGTAATTCATAATTAACTTTATTAAGTTTTTCCATATATTTAGATGAATGGGCAATATTTCCTTGGATGTCTAATTTATATATATATATATATATATATATATATATATATATATATATATATATATATATATATATATATATATATATATATATATATATATATACTAGCGTTACACGGCACATGCTGTTGTGCCCGAAATCATGAGTTTTGCAATGAGAAAAGCAAATCAAACATCTTATTTATATTTCATTTACTGCAATACTAGACATTATACAATGTTTAACTTTATATAGTTAATTATAAAAGTTATATTGTAAAATTATACGATGCAACAGATAAATGTTAGGTATCCCAACACGAGAGAACACAACATGTAAATTATCTGTAGTAAAACCTCGAATGTTCCAAATTTAATCCATCAATGGTCAATGACTGTCCTTGTGCCTTGTTTATGGTTATTGCAAATGAAAGTTAAAAAGGAAATTGTAGTCGTTTGAAATCAATAGGTCAATCGATATCATCGATATTTATTGAATGAATACCACCCCTCTTTTGTACTTGCCCCCTCTGTTTTCTGCCCGGATCAAGTAGGGTGTCAGTTTATTTGTGGTTATTCTGGATCCGTTGAACACCTTTGGTTGATACAAATTTCGCAAGAATATTGTTGGCGATCCTACTTTTTATTATAAATAAGTGTGATAGCAATAATTGTACATAGAATTTAGCAATTACAAACCATTCAAAATAATTAATAATGTATTTATATTCTTACGTAATAATTATTAATTTTTAAAATTAATTTTAGAAACGCTTGTATAGATATATTATAGATATACAATTTAACATTAGACTTATGGAAGGCAGTACACTGAACCATCCTAAGCCTCTGGGGCGGAGCCCTCTGGATGGATTTACACCATACCTCACATGAACCATCCTGAAAATATGTCAAAGAATTTTTTCAAATTACACTAACTTCTGTTCAGCGGTTTAAGCGTTCATAGGCATTACATACACACATACACCCATACATTGGTTTTTAAACAATCCCAAGCCTGTAAGGCGGAGCTCTGTGAATGGATTTACACCATACCTCACATGAACCATCCTGAAAATATGTTAAACAATCCTTTCAAATTACATTAACTTCTGTTCAGCGGTTAATGCGTTCATAGGCATTACATACACACATAAACCCATACATTGGTTTTTGAACAATCATAAGACTGTGGGGTGGAGCCCTTTGGACGGATCTACACCACACATCACACGAATTATCCGCGGAATATGTTAAAAAACTCTATTAAATTTCATTACCTTCTGTTCAGTGGCTTAGGCGTCTATAGGATACATAAAACACACAACCATATAAACAACGGTTTTTGAACCATCCTGGGCCTCCGGGGCACAAGACTGTGGAAGGATATACACCTAACTTAACACGAACAATCTTGGGAATATTTTAAACAAACCCTCCATTATTTGAGGCTGAATTATTCTACATAATTAATCGAAGTTTGTTGCAAAGTTTGCTGCGCCCTTTGGTAAGCTTATGCGAAGTTAATATAAATTGTATTAGTTATGTTGAATATTTTAATTCATAAATACTGTGTTTAAAAACAAATAGGTAATTACAATAAAGTAACACAAAACATACTATTACTTTTGAGGATGGCAAGTGCAAAAGAGAATTGATGACAAATTAACATTCTCGTCAGGACATTCCAAAAACCCTATTTTTTATGCAGCGAACGGTATTCAGTTTGTAGTGTGGTAAAAATATGTTATACTCTTAGAATGACAGTGATTGTTTAAACGTGCTAGCTCGCGCACGCACGCACTCGCACAAACAAACGTACAAACACACACACACACACACACACACACACATATGCTAATGAAGTAGAGGTTTGTCACCACAGTACCGTGGTAGAAACATATTGATTATTTTAATAAAATTGATAGATGAACAAATGTTAGCAAAAAAAATTTCTTTGTGGCTTCGTTTATTCCCTGAAACCCTTCCTTAATTTATTTTAATAGAGTAAACTCAAAATTAAAATAATGTAATAAAATATAAAAGACTCTCGTTTAATAATTCATGTTTAGGTATAAATACAATTGTTGGTATTTACAATAATGTCAAGATGTGACTGATATAGCTACAAACATATAGAGCATTTCTTCGACAAACCTATAACTTCGTGTATACTTTTTTTTAAATAAAATTACTATGATTCATTTCAATTTGTAAAGTTGGAAACTGTTACTCCCTGTTTTGCTGTTTTTAAAATTTAATAAAACTTTCACCACGTGAACCGTTCTATTACTATAACCTGTTTCATCGTCCGACAACTAAAAAATCAAGTTGTTTTGACTATAATGCGATTTTTTCCCTGCTTCATTCTGCAATGAATGTTAACATGTCCTATAGAATTATATTAGCTGTTAATACTAAATATCCGATAAGAATATTTTTCAGTGGGTATATTTAAAAATAACAATTATAAAAATAAAACTGATATTCAACTCTACACATATTTTGTGTCACAAGGAGATATAATTGGGCAAGTTTTAATTTATAAAACGTTTTAAATTCAAAACATTTAACTTAAATATGTTAAACCGAAATGAGAGAATTATTATAACACACACACTTTTTAAATCCTTTCACATTTAGGGAATGGTTACGAGGCTACGTTTTAATTAGCTAATTTATATCACCTTAATACAAACGGTTTTCTATTTACATTATGATTTCAACTCTCTTCTTCTGATAGCATTTCTATCTGTTTGTTCCTTGTCTGTTTAAATTGAAACAAGCTACTCTTTGTGAATATTTTAAAGCAGTGCCCAATTTCTTCTTTTAAATTTCTTTTATCAAAGTATACAATAGAGTATTACCGGTAATCAAAAGTGCAATGATTAGCCAAACCTAGAAAACTTTCTTGAAAGGCGACTAAATGAAAATGCATGACATTAAGATCAGAGACAAGAAGGAATAATTTGCCACAGTTTTGATCGGTCAAGCAACACAGCAACTACTAGAAAAGATAGGGCTAGTTTCAGCTAATTACAGATACGCAGGAATAATGATTAAAAGGTGTGTGACAAAAATTCTGTGACATAGTTGTTTTTGAAAGAGAAAACTATCAATTATAAATATTTTGAATGTTCTAACGCCAAATTGAAAAAATACACAAAACCAAGTAAAATTCTTGTATTACGTACATATACAAATGTTTGATCATTATTCGCCAGTGCCATGATTAGCCAAGCTACAACCCTTTTCTTGAAGGGCGACTAAAAGACGAATGCATGATACTTAGTAAGAACAGAGACAAGAAGGCTTAGCTTGCCACATACTCAATCGGTCAAGCTACACAGGAGGTTTAGACCAGCTACTGCTAGTTGCAACTAAGCGACATTGAGCGTGGGCAGAAGTAGGGTAAAAAGTAGGAATAGTGTTCTGCGGGCAAACTTGTGTCTTATCCCGTGAAGTAAAGATTAATAGTTGCTACCGTAAATGTTACATATAATTGTCCGTGACTGAATTCTGAGTTTCGTAAATAAATACTAATTTTTTCAAAGATTTACTTAGGTAAATTGAAACATTTACTTTCAAACATCGCGGGCTATTGAATTTAAGCCAACACTATTGTGAATCACGTCATTTTCATCATTTATATAGCGCCTAAAATTATTTATATGTTCATCAGTCCTCCTTCTGCATTGTGAATGATCCTCAACCTTTATCTCCACCACCATCCCTAAACATTCGGCTACAACCTCGTGGTCTTCCTCAAGTACGACTTATTTCGAAATTTTCACTTTAACAGAACAGTAAATTCAACAAACATAAAATATAAATTATGCAATGCTCTAGGAATTTATTATTAACCATTAATTCTACTGCACATCTTTCCCAAATAATTTTATACAAACTCGCAGCCTTCCTCTACTAGATACATTTCAACATTTCAATTAAACACAATAATCCTAATAAAACTTTAAAAAAACAATAAAATTCTAGCATTAATGACCATCCAGCATAAGAGGCTTAATTATCATTTAACTCACTGTAGTAATAATTCCAATAGAAAATCGTTGAATCTATTAGGCCCCGGTAGTTTTTGACATGCCAGATAGCTCTCCCACCGTATTTTCCCCTCAGGCTTTTAAATTAATCTAATTAACCTATCTTATCTTGTCCCTCGCTTTAGATATTTCACAGACAGATTCGCTGCAATAATTAAATAAATAGATTTATAACTGATAGTATGAGCTTTATACTATCCTACACACTTAAAAACATCTGAATATAAGAGAATCCTCCAAACAGCTGGAGAAAGATTTGCACTCGGTACAATTTCAATAACAAAAATGCGGCCTGGGAGCTAAACTGTCAACAACTAAGGGTAAGGAGTTAAAACTAGCAATTAAAGAATTAGGTTTTGTTTGTCAATATAGAGGAAAACCAATATACCAGCCAAATGATAAGCTAAGATACCGGATCGTTTAGATATATAGATATAAAGAAATATATCAGTAGATTACATAGATATTAAAAAGAATTGGTATTTGAACTCATATCACTCAGCAGTGTTATTAAATTTGAAAAAAAAGTCATCACGTGAGTGGTTCGGCCATATTTCGTGAGAAATAACACAGATTCGGATAGTTTCGGACATGAACTATAAGATAAAATTGAACTGAATGGAAAACTGTAAGTATTAGAATTTTGAGTATTAGAATTTTGAAAATGTGTTTAAGATGGTAGTAAAGGTTTCTAACAAAGATTGGTTTAATTTTGAAGTCGTCTATGAAATATGACACATTCTAAAAAAGACTTATCAAGATTAAAAATAAAATTTCCTTCCCAAACAGACCCATATACAGTATAGGAGATTGTTTAATCTTGTACTTCAAGAAACACAGTTTAGAAGACGGAGTTTGCAGTTATGTTTAAGCTACTGGATTTCATTTTACGATATAAAAATTTATTTTAAGACACGACCTCACGTCAGAGTTACTCACTCAAAAGGTGTCTCCTCTCTTCATCGCCTCTCCTCATCACATCGTTTTACGACTGTGAAAAGCGAAAGATAAACGGAAAATGATGATTATACGTAATTATTTAAGATAGATTAACATGAATAAGTTTAATAACAGAATTGCTATTTAACTAAAAACATACCTATAGTTCACAATGCTAGTAAAATATAATACCTATTTTGCTGATTAAATTATGAAACTAATAATTACTGAATTTTAATTGACCAAATAGAAAATTTTATATTACATCAGTAATTTATAAAATAACAATATGTAATCAGCCAAAGTGTAAATATTCGTGTTTGTATTTTTGGCTTTAACGAAGCTATATACAACATATTTTTACAACAATTAAATTGTTATTATAAATAAGTGAAATAAATACAAATGCGAAACAGATAATATTATATTCAAATTTAGATAATCACTATCCTGGTATAGTCTATCAGTAGATCCAGACAGGTTTAACAACAAATAGATCAATATAGGATATAATTTCTAGTTTTATTGTAAAACTCATATACATAAGGCTATATGTCCTTTTTTATGGTACCTATATAAAGTAATAGGTACTCAATTTTTTCGATGCATTTCTAGTCTCCCTCAAAACAGTCTAAACCAATATCAGACACACAATTTGAGATTAGATATGTCTCCTTTTACTATGAACCTCGAGGCGTTGATTTGATGTGAGAGTACAGTCTTTTGATGTAACGTTGCGGCCAATTTTTTTTTATCTAAGATATATTACAATTTTAATACTTTTGTTTCCAACTCTTTTGTTATGTCACATTTTTCTCGTCCTTCTATCTCTTTCGTTTCATTTTAGTTTTACCCTAATCTAACTTACTAATAGTAAATTAATTTGAAAGAGATCAGTTATATCTAATTCCCCATTATTTTGTACTTTTAAATAACAGAATTTGCACTCTGTGTCTTTTGAATGGCTTCTAGCCTACAAAGAGTGAAGTAAATAAATAAATTAGGTTACTAAAGATTTATTTTTTGGAAACTAGTGTCTGACAGTAAGAGTAGAGTTGTGGGTAGCATTGAATATAATTGGTTTATACGTCTTTCATTTTGAACACTTGAATAATAGTTATGATCGGATCATCCAGAGTGTGAGAGAATGTATATTTAAATAAAAAGATTAACTTTTAAGATCAATTATGGATTTGAAATATGTTTTTTCCTTCGGCTTTAATTTCTCTGGTATATTTATCGAAACCAAAGTATATTGTTTATATTGTCGATACCTTACATAAATTTAAATACGTCTTTTCCGTTTTAGTAATGTTCTGTAAAAATTTATTAAATATTTAAAAAAAAAAGAATTTCAGTCACTACAACGTGTCTTTATATATATATATATATATATATATATATATATATATAAATATATATATATATCGTTCGTATATAATATAGTATCGTTTGTTTTATAAATATATATTAACTATAATTTTTATGAGTTGTATATAATTATTTTTAATTTTAAATCTTAAATTTCCTGATTTACGCTGTTATTATATTACAAAATCATTTATATAGAAATGCTTCTAATACTATTATTAAAACAATTTCAACTTTAATTCAGCAAATATTGATTTTTTTTTCTTCACGGCTAAAACCATTCTGGGTCGGTTAGTAAAGTCTGCAGAGATTGGCTTTCTTTCAAACATAAATGGTTTTAAAAATAATTTACATAATTTTCGAAATTTAAATTAAACTTTCTTACATAGATATTTTTAATTACTAGTTAAACAAAAAATAATTACCTCCTATTTTTATTTAGTGTAGTTGGGTTTTATTTGCTACATAAAAATATTATTATTATAAACATATCGATAAAGCAGGATTATTTCATAATGCGTACGTCTTAGACAAATAGTTAAGAACCTCAAATATTTTCTTGGGCTGAAAACAGGCAAACTTTTTAAGCACAAATAAATTCCAATTATAAAAAATAATGTGTTGTGTTTAGTATAATCTTTGAGGATTCAAAGATGGCAATTTTGACAGTGGACTGTTAATTTCTACTCGAAATTTGTCATGTGGTTTCCTAACAAATTAGCTGTACTTTTAAATTGGTGGTGGAAATATTAAAATTACACTTTGTGAATGGTTTCCCAATCCCAGAGTTTTTAAGACCTCTTTCATTTCCGCGATTTATTATGTAACCGGAAAGCCCATTTTTTGAATGAGAAAATAATATTTGCTTCGTTTGACAAGTGAAAGGTTCCCTACCAATGACTTAAGTAGGCCTACTTTATTTCGTCGTTACTTCAAGATAGAAGACAAATATCAACACTAACCTAAATTTGATATCATGGAGTAGTAAATGAAAAGTCCCTGAGCTTAAAATTATAGTAACAAAGTTAGTTTAATGTTTGAACATGTTAAAGATTAAATGTTTTGTTACCTAGATGTTTTTGAATAGGCCAGAAGATTGGAAGTACCAGTAAAACAACATGGTTTAATTCACACATAAATTGTGACACAAATGATCACATTCATTTCAACGTTTCAATACAAACATGAGAATGTCTTACAGGTCGAGAGAAGTAAATTCTTTAAGAACAACCACAACCCAACAATACATTCAGTTGTTTCCTCTTCAATCAATTGATTTATGCGTTTTTCGCAGATATATAAAACAGTATGGAAAGAAACATTGTGTCATCAATAAAAAAAAAATGAAAACTTCCTCATACAGCTGGATGATTGAGGCTATCGCTACACATCTGAGATATATCTTGTATAGGGATCACACTGCTGTCTTCAACCACCAGACCCACAAGTCAAGAAGTAATCGGAACAAAGTGAATTAAAAATAAGATTTATATTGAGTAAAAGCATCTCATTACCAACATGTGTAATCGGAATGTTTCAACATGTTTCTATACAGCGTTAAGTCCCAGCGTTAAGGATATTTCCTACTCAAACCCCATTAAAATGTGTATTTGTTACAAATTTGAACTTTATTAACAATTGCACGTTCAAACGTTCTTGACATTTCCTAATAAAAACCAATTAAAATGTGTATTTGCTAAAAATTTGAACAATTGCACGTTCAAAAGTTCTTGATATTTCCTAGTCAAAACCCATAAAATGTGTATTTTCTAAAAATTTGAACTTTATTAACAATTGCACGTTCAAAATGGTTTGCTAACTTATAATATCACTAAACACCTAACATATAGAAATCACTAATGTTATTAAATAAATCATTTTAACACTATTATAAATAAGACTGTTATAGTGAACTCTGTCTTTGAAACATCATGATTATAATGCTAAACACATAGTAGGCGGAATAAAAAAAAACAATAACTCATGGTGGAACACAAAAAATTATATATCATGGAGATAAATAGAATTTTTTACAGTAATAATAGACGAAAACGTTTTAAATAAACATTAAAAGTTTTAACGAATATCCGTAGCTTCAAAATATCGACTAGATATTATTTTAATTTAGTTATGAAGTGATCTATTTCAAAAAGATGAGTACTTTAGTTTGAAATTTGAAAAGGTTTTTTACACTTACATTGTTCTTTGAAAGATTGTAGTAACATATATCAATTTTCATATTTAATTAAAAAGTGTTCATTATAAATTTTCTTTGTAATGAAAATTCTATTTTGCTTCATAAGCTTTTTGCGTAATATATAATACATAGATATTATATAATGCCGTCTTATGTAAAATTGTACGAAATCATTCTCATTTAAGACTTTGACAAAAGCTACTAAACAAAGTATATTATAGCTAGGTATTGTTATAGCTGGAACAATCTCTTTGGCTGTAATATTTATAATAAATTTATAGTGTATTTATGAATAGTATATTTTTTCAAGTGTAGAAATATGAATAAATATGAAGAATACATATATTTCTTCATTTAAAATATACAAAATAAGAAAGGATGTAGAGTCTTTTAATTACTAATCTAAGAAAGTTAAAAATATTTCGTACGAAAACACGCATATCCAAGAATGTAAGTCATGAATATTCCTAGAGACAAATTTTTGAAATTCTAATCTTTTGTTATGATTTCTGAATTGTTAATTCATAATAGCAATAATTTTTAGTTTACCAGATATAAGGATAAAGCTTTTATCAGAGATACCTTCTCGTTTATACCTTCACAAGGAATTTCTCATAAAGCCTTATTTTTTTTACAGTTATTAGTTTCTATTTTATTTTAGGGCTCTCTTAATTTTAATTTCGGATATTGAAAGTCTTATTTTGTATGTAAATAAATTATAAAACAAAGTTTGGCTTCACATAACTGGCTTCTGGGTTAAAATGCCTGCACAACGCGTTTTTACGTGTGCCGTATTTCCCCAGTGTCCGTATGCATCATGATTCTTGTCAGGGGAAACATCACGGACAGTGCATTAAAGGGATTTGTGAGCTACGGTATCTTTATTTATTTAGATTCATTGTAAATTTTATGGTGAATGTTTTGGAAGCTGTTTACATAAGTAAAGTACCTCATCTAATGTGTACGATTTGAAAGTAGCAAATAGGTCCTTTCTGTTTCCAAAAGGTAAAACTCAGAAGTGGATGAAATATTACAATATTTAAAAATCCTACTCATTGAAACTTCAAGTGAAATCTGATTTTAAAGCGCTATACGAGAATAATACGTTTAGACTAGAGAGCATCTTGATTCTCATTCCATGAATAATCTTATATTTGAGTTTTACAATATTTATAATAATCAAACTAACACACACAGACATAATATATACATTTGATTGGTACGCACGCACTCATGCACTGAATATGTTAAATGCGGCCAAATATTTAAAACATTTCTAAGATTGTTCATTCTAACGGATATATTTTTATTAAATTTTCTAGGATATAGTTCATTCATTCGAAAAGAGTGAACAAGAAATCCTAATCGCTTGAATATCCTATTGCAACATATATAGTGCTTGTTCTCACAGACATATTTCATAACCTATAAAGATAATGCAATTTTGACATCATGGTGAGAGTTGAAGCTGTTTTGCTACCAAACGCTTTTATGGTCCCTAAAGAATGTTATAATTAAAACAACAGAGGTTTTGAAATAGTTCCGTTCCAACACAAACATACACAGGGAGTATGAATTAGGTAATTTAGTAACACAAATCAAATGTATTTTATAAAACTGTTTTAGTAGTTATATACTAATACTTATTGTCAGTGATTGCTCTTTTTCTAGCCATAATGGATTTCATCTTGATTTAAAACTCAATGTTATGAGAAAAATAATATACTTATAAAAAGTAAAACGACACAATAAATATACATTATAAAAAGTGTGATCGCCTTAACATAAACTATACTTAGATAGTTAGAGCTTAGCTGGGGAGAACTATTCACAAAAGTAAAAGTCAAAATAGGGAACTTCAAAACCTCACGAAAAATTAGTTTTTAATAAACAAATACTAAACAAACTTGTTTCGGCAACGATATCGCCTTCCTCAGTGCTTGGCTACTACTGTTACTAGTGTTGGTTACTACTATAAACCATACTGTTAACATAATTTTATAATCAATATTATTAGTATGTAGTAAATACGTAATTACTATTGAAAAATTCAAACAACGTATAATTTGGGATGTATGTTTCTGTGTATGTATTTAAAGGACGCCTAAACCTCTTAACAGAAGGTTATGAAATTTAAGAATATTGTTTAACGTATTCCCAGGATGGTTCGCGTGAAGTTTGATGTAGATCAATCCAGAAAACCCCCTCACCAGAGGCAAAGGATAGAATAAAAACCGATGTATGTATCTTATGGACGCATATACAGCTCAATTGAAGTTAAAGAATTTTGTAGGGATTGTTTAAAATATTCCCAGGATGGTTCGTGTGATGTTTGGTGTAGATTCACTCACAGGGCTCCACCCTAGAGGCTTAGGATGGCTCAAAAACAAATGTATGTATTTATGTGTTTATGCATGTATATTATGGAAATCCAAACCTCTGAACAAAAGTGAATATCATTTGGAAAATTGTTCAACATATTCCCAGATTAGCTCTAGTTAAAGTAAGTGCAGATCCATCAAGAGGACTCCACCCCTGAGGTTTAGGTCGGTTCTAAAACCGATGCATTTATGTATGTATGTGTGTATCGTATGGCCACCTATACCGCTGAGGAGAAGTTAATATAATTTGGACAGATTATTTATTGACAGAATGATTTTAGGTTTGTTGTAGATCCATTCACATGACTTCACCCCAGAAGCTTAGGATAGTTAATTGTACAACCTTCCATAAGTCTAATGTTAAATTGTGTATCCATATCAGCGTGACCTAATTAATTTAAAATGTTAAAACAATGTAAAACCTAATATACATTATTATTTTTTTTATTGTTGGCATTAAAAGTAGGATCACCGATAATACTCTTGCGAAATTTTAATACGCCAAGGCCTTGCAACAAAATTAGACTGACAATAAAAAAACTGACACCCAACTTGACTCAGATAAAAATCATAATTGGTAGGTTCAAAGAAGATATAGTCTTGATTCCAAGAATATCGATGGTTTCATTTTTCAAAAAAACAGAGGTTTTGAAATAGTTATTGGTGACTACGGTTTGTTTATGTTTGGGTATTAGGTTTTGTCATTTACAAGCATATGTGGAGACTAAACTATGGTAATAAATAGGAGCTTGAAATTAGGAGTAAAAATTGATGAAAACAATGTTTATTAAGTAGGGATTGAAAATATGTTAAGGTTGTATTTCATATTCCAAACTCTACTCAAACGGCTTTAAATACAAAGAATAAACTAAATAATAACACATAATGTCCACTTAAGTTAAATAACTTACTTCCTTGTAGGGGTTAGAATCACATCAGTTGCGAAAGCTTTACTTTTTATAAGAGTCATCGCCTTTAACCCACCATACCTATCTGCAATTATCTATATCTCTGTTGATACATGTTTATGTCACTGTAAAAGGTCTTGCTCGATATGAATTAAGCCTCAAACCGTATTTGCTATTGCCGTGAACTGTATTAGAATGCCACAGCGATACCATTAGGCTAACTTTGGTTAACCCTTATAGTGTGTTCTGTAGGAGTAATAAGGTCTGATCTCAAATGGAGTATGTCAATAGAGAGTGGGTCCAGCCCGAGGGTTCAGGTACTATATTTGAAATGTTACTGTTAGTTAGCATCTTTCATAAAAACAGTGATATGAATTAGAATATATTTCGTGCAGTCGTTTTCTAACAGAAAAAAGACAATATTTGTCTTTTATTCTGTTCCTTATCCTTTATTTATTCTAAAGGTGCAAACAAATATACATGAAATATAATATTACTTGTAATCAATATTACGTTAAAACATTTGTACAAGTATCGTAGCGTCTTTCCAATTGTAATTTGGTTACCAAATCACCAGTTTGTTCGAAATACATTCTATCGTGAAAAATTGTCATGCAGATTATAGCTGAAACCAATTCCCATAACTTCGATGGATAAAGAAGGTTTACGCTTCGACTGCTTGCCAAAAGCTTTCCTATAAGTGTGATTTTACTTCAAACTTGGCGACTGATAAATTTAGATACCACGTTCGATCCGTAGTAAGAGCAACATATTGTATTTGTAGCAAAACATTTCTTTTTGTGTAAGAGAATACAGCGTTCCTTTTTAAAAATATTAGAGACAAAAAAGATGCTTTCAAAATACAATATGTATATACCTGTTACATGAACAATGTTTTAATTAGTTTACAAATAGTATATAAAATCTGCTATAAAACAAAAGATGTAATTTTATGTTTAAAATCAAACAGTATACAAATAATATAAAAACATATTTACCTAATACTGTAAGATGTGTAAGAAATGAGGTTTCATTTGCTTAAATATTGTACAAATTACAAGAATAGAGTATACCTAAGATGTTTCAAAATAAAAGGGAAGACATGTTTACAATGTTTATTTACCACAAAAGAATTTTAAGTAGATTGCTAAATTTTACATTGAAGATATGTTGGAAGTGTTTGGAATAGTTCGTTAAAATAAAAATTGTAAAATATTCGTCTTAAGACTGCAATATTTGTAATAAGAATAGTAGTCAAAAATTACACGCAAGTATTGTAACTAAAGTTAAAATAATGTAAGGTGCGAAGTCATTACGTTTAAATTATGCATAAGAGCCTACGTCGTTTGTGATACATGACGTCATTTTCATTCCTTAGTACCAGCCTCTATAATGAAATATGGGAGTGAAATAGGGTATATCCCTGCAATACATTTTCCATACAAAACACAACACGTAGGTCTATAACATTCACATAAACAATTATATAATTTTCATTTGATAAGTGTTAGCATTACCATTATGTAATATTTAAATGTAATGTAGTAATTAAAAAGATACAACAATTTCAAAATAAACTAAAAGTGTCTTAAAAGTATTATTGTCTTAAATAAAAAATTGGATTTGCAAAAAGGGAAAAATAAAATTTAAAGCTTTGGAATACAATTTTTTATTTGAGTTATTATTATTAGTTTTGATATTATTATTAAAAACTATTTAAGTATCACATATGTGTCTATAAACGTCTGTTTATTAAATATCTTTTAAAAATACAGCAATGTATTTGCCCTCTGAATTGCTTTGAAAAGTGGAAATATTGTTCAACAAATATTGACCCGCAAAACAAAATTCAATATAAAAATTAACTTTTGCATAGTTGTTGTAGTTTTGTAAAATAATGTTATAAAATAGGAATAAAAACAGAAAGATTCCTTAGAAACGTAAAGAATGGCAGAAACTGGATTATGTATATACTTTTACATTTAGGCAGAACAACATATTTGCACTTTAAACCTTTCAACTATTGCATTTAGAAGTTTAATGTAATTCTTGTTATTATTAATTATCTTAGATGTATTTCAAAAATAAAGGAATTATTTAATAATTACTTAATCAGAACTATGAGCTATCATTTTCAACATTATTGTCTCAAAATAAGCTTGAAAATGAATGCACGTAATTAATAGTTCTCGAAAGTAGACTCGCAAATATACCAAGTAAGATTCTTGTCTATCTAGATTAAAGCGAAAGTAATAGGCGTGTACTGTAAAAGCAAAAAGTACACACACACACAAACACACACACACACACACACACACACACACACACACACACACACACACACACACACACACACACACACACACACACACACACACACACACACACACACACACACATACACACATACACACACACACACACACACACACACACATATATATATATATATATATATATATATATATTTATAAAGCTTTGAATTTATAAATATTTTTATTCCCTATATGTAATATATATATATATATATATATATATATATATATATATATATATGTGTGTGTGTGTGTGTGTGTGTGTGTGTGTGTGTGTGTGTGTGTGTGTGTGTGTGTGTGTGTGTGTGTGTGTGTGTGTGTGTGTGTGTGTGTGTGTGTGTGTGTGTGTGTGTGTGTGTGTGTGTGTGTGTGTGTGTGTGTGTGTGTGTGTGTGTGTGTGTGTGTGTGTGTGTGTGTGTGTGTGTGTGTGTGAGTGTGTGTGTGTGTGTGTGTGTGTGTGTGTGTGTGTGTGTGTGTGTGTGTGTGTGTGTGTGTGTGTGTGTGTATGTGTGTATTCAACAAATATTTTAAGGACTTCAAAAGCGTTCTACTAATAATTTCTTTATACCTTACTTCTTGTAAGTTTCTTCTCAAAACAATATGACAAGGTAAAGAGATTATTCAATATTTTAAGACATAAAAATATGCAAGAGCTAGATGCTCAAGTTATTCTAACAAGGGATCAAAGGTATCGACAATATAAACAATATACTTTGGTTTCGATAAATATACCAGAGAAATTAAAGCCGAAGGAAAAACATATTTCAAATCCATAATTGATCTTAAAAGTTAATCTTTTTATTTAAATATACATTCTCTCACACTCTGGATGATCCGATCATAACTATTATTCAAGTGTTCAAAATGTAAGACGTATAAACCAATAATATTCAATGCTACCCACCACTCTACTCTTACTGTCAGACACTAGTTTCCAAAAAATAAATCTTTAGTAACCTAATTTATTTATTTACTTCACTCTTTGTAGGCAAGAAGCCATTCAAAAAACATAGAGTGCAAATTCTGTTATTTAAAAGTACAAAATAATGGGGAATTAGATATAACTGATCTCTTTCAAATTAATTTACTATTAGTAAGTTAGATTAGGGTAAAACTAAAATGAATCGAAAGAGATAGAAGGACGAGAAAAATGTGACATAACAAAAGAGTTGGAAACAAAAGTATTAAAATTGTAATATATCTTAGATAAAGAAAAATTGGCCGCAACGTTACATCAAAAAACCGTACTCTCACATCAAATCAACGCCTCGAGGCTCATAGTAAAAGGAGACATATCTAATCTCAAATTGTGTGTCTGAAATTGGTTTAGACTGTTTTGAGGGAGACTAGAAATGCATCGAAAAAATCGAGTACCAATTACTTTATATAGGTACCATGAAAAATGGCATGTAGCTTTATGTATATGGGTTTTACAATAAAACTAGAAATTATATCCTATATTAATCTATTTGTTGTTAAACCTGTCTGGCTCTACTGATAGACTATACCAGGATAGTGATTATCTAAATTTGAATATCATATTATCTGTTTCGCATTTGTATTTATTTCACTTATTTATAATAACAATTTAATTGTTCAAAAAATTCGTTGTATATAGCTTCGTTAAAGCTAAAAATACAAACACGAATATTTACACTTTGGCTGATTACATATTGTTATTTTATAAATTACTAATGTAATATAAAATTTTCTATTTAGTCAACTAAAATTCAGTAATTATTAGTTTCATAATTTAATCAGCAAAATAGGTATTATATGTTACTAGCATTGTGAACTATAGGTATGTTTTTAGTTAAATAGCAATTCTGTTATTAAACTTATTCATGTTAATCTATCTAAAATAATTACGTATAATCATCATTTTCCGTTTATCATTCGCTTTTCACAGTCGTAAAACGATGTGATGAGGAGAGGCGATGAAGAGAGAAGACACCTATTGAGTGAGTAACTCTGACGTGAGGTCGTGTCTTAAATTAAATTTTTATATCGTAAAATGAAATCCAGTAGCTTAAACATAACTGCAAACTCCGTCTTCTAAACTGTGTTTCTTGAAGTACAAGATTAAACAATCTCCTATACGTGGGTCTGTTTGGGACGGAAATTTTAATTTTAATCTTGATAAGCATTTTTTAGAATGTTGTTTAAACGTATGTTTATTATTTTCGTAATTGTTCTCTATTGTTCTGAAACGTTGTGGGTGGACTTCTCTCAACTGGGATAATCTTGTGCACCTCAAACGTCCTGTAAAGGTCTTCATAAAGATGACAAATAATGATTTTTAGGTAATAAACGTTTAAACATCTGAATTTAGATACTGTTTACAAAATACAATATTTAAACTTAATAATTACGAAGTGATAAACTTCACGATAGAAATTTGATCGGTGCTTCATCCTGGATCCTCCTTGTTCATAGCCGCTCCTTCATCAAATGTTTTTCACAGAAAAATGGTATTTCAAAAAATCTGGTATAAAAAACTCTGAATGGGTAACTAGTTCTATAAATATTTTAACATAAAGACATGAGTCCTATGGTAAAATTAGTTAATTTTGCAAAATAACAAGCTAGAAATATAATGAAAAGATCTGAAAAAGGTAGCCTACTAAAGATCGACAATAAAGACTTAACAATTGTATATTTTAGTTAGTGTAATAACCCAGTCTTTGGTACGTGTTGTCCAAATAAGGATGAAGAATATTTCTATGCTTCAATTAGTTCTGGAAAACCAGGGAAAGTATGGAAAAGTTACACATGATGAGTGTGGGAACTCATGAAATTCGGTTGTAACTTGAGAGAGCAGTAAAACGTTAACCAAACGTTATGCATTCCAAATTTTAAAAAGAAAACTCTAATTGGCCGAAATGCCTGAAAGGCGAAGATAATGCTCGTTCTTAAAAACTAAAAGCATAATGCAAACGGAACTAAGTTTGGGGAGCTTCAGAAGAGTGCAGACGAATTTGGGAGGGGGAAGTAAGAAAATTGTTAAAGGGGTAATTTTGTTTTTAATATTTAAAGGAATTTGAAAATAGTTATTAGTTATTTATGTACAAAATTTCGAAAAGTGCTACGAGTAATGAGTTAGACCGATAATAAAGAGAAAGGGGAAGAAACGTTTAAGGTAATTACTGTGTAAAAGTGAAGTGAAGAAGTTATGGCTAGCAACCATCGAATCCAGGAGTGCAAACAGCAAGTATAAACTTTATTAAACTATCAGCCAACAAAAATGTCTATAATTTATTAAATTCATTATAAAATAAAGTCATTATGTTTATAAAGTTAAACACTTTTCTATTACCACTTATACTTCACGGAAGATCCCCAAATAACGACCCGAGGGAGTGAAATGTAACACCGTATTTATTAAATTTTATAGTATTAGGAACAAAAAGCCTCAATTTTTTATATAATAAGCAATATTTATATTGTGTAGAAATAGGAACATTGTTTGTTTTTATCTTGTACAACGATTAAAAACAAAATTAAAATTATTATAACCATAAAATCTACAATACGTTGTTCCGAATTTGAAGTTCATTTAAAATATTTTAATTCTTTCATTCTATTCGTTTGTCAATCTGTAGATTTCACTACTAATCTTATTATAACCACTTAAATATTTTTTCGCAACATTTCCCCTTACAATGAAGTTGACGTACTACTTATAACTTAGGAATATTAACACTCATCTCGTGTGGTAGCAATCAATATTAGACAGGCCTAAACCATTAGACACACGATTTATTTAATTCAAGCATGTCCCTTAAATTTAAACTAAACATATATTTATTCTTAAATAATTTCCATATTATCAAAGGATGTTTGTAAATGAATTGTTTCAAAATTATTATGCGAGATCAAACTTTCTTTGAATAGAATTGTGTACATTTTTATCGAATAAGATAAATAAAACACTTAGACCTCCCCTACATTTATTTCTTCATTCGTTGCGTTTATTTAATGGCCTTGCATTAGTTACAGACATTACTCCAGTACGACCAAACACAGTTCTCTGTGTACAAATGCTGTTCCAAGATAAATATTTTGCAATAAATATACGCCCTATAAAAACGTATTAAAATTCCGCAAATTTATTTAAATAGGGAAAAAAATTAAAGTAAATACAAAATATTTTACAATAATTTTCCAATTTGAAATGTTTCTAATATTAATAAATATTTCATCCAAATGTGTTGTGTAGGCCTATAAATGATCCTTGAGTATTTATCATTGACACCCATATAAATAGTAATTGGAGCTTCACTATTATGAAAAATAATAATGCAAAATGCAATTAACATAATGTTTAAATACTTCCTTTTCAGACGTTTTATAAATTTACGTCAATTATTTGCAATTTATTAGGTTGATGACAAATTAATACGAACATAAAAGTTAATAGAACCCTAATTAATAATTTTGTCTAAATTTTTATTTCGTATTTGGTTTTTTAGCATTTTTATTATACTTCGCAATATGTAGCCCACCAGCTTAAATTCTTTTATCTTAGTTTTGTTCTGTTGAAGGCACATTAGTCAAGTTTTAACTTCTGTTATTCGAAATAACCCAGATGTTTTTCTCAGATAAAACTTATTTTGCTTTTATAGTAGATTATTTTTCGAAAAACAAGACTAATAAACATCTTATCTTCTTCATTATCAAGCAAACATTGACATTATTCTTGAGGAATTCCAGAACCCTTCCCAAGGCTATAAAGTACAAAGTTGTCCAACGTTTAAGTCAGAGGGACCTCCGTTATACTTACTGAAACATCGAGACGATAAAAAAAACCAATATTAACTTTAAATATTAGTCTTTTTCTTTTAAAAATAACTACAAAGGCAAAGTTTCCTAAAACATTAAACGATTATAGTAATGTTATTTGTTTTGATTTTGTTATTAGAAGTTTCAAAGTTAACGATTTATTGTCAAATAGAATGTGTTACCATTTTTGTATTTCGTTTTATGTTTATATAAGAAACACTCTGAACATGATTAATTTTTTGATAGTGATATTATCCCAACGTTTAAAAAGGGATCAGAAATGCATTATAAAGTTCAAAATTTCAGATAAAATATTATTTGTTTCTCTCTAAATGTTAGAAGCCTTTTAAGACCTTATTAATAATACCATTATTTGTTATTATTAAAAAGGTTTGTATTTAGTGGCCCCTGCTCTAGGGTTCAGACTTTACATTAATATAGAATCGAAGAAAAACATATTGGAAGGTAATCTCCATCGAAGTAACTTATTCTGGTAAGTTATTCCTTGGAATACGTACTCTACATGTATAGTGGTTTCTTTTACTAAATATTCATCTTTATACGCCAAAGCTATTTGGCGTAAAGTCTTGCTATTTAAAATATTTATTTACTTCTGCAGTAGGCCTACTCGAACTTAGTCTATTCTATATTGAAATAGACTGTTCTTTACAATTTTCAATTAACAAAAGTTTTGAAAGCTATTTCTCACACTCACAATCTGGAGGAAACCAAACAAAATATTTATTACAATATTTTCTTGTGAAATACGTGAAACAATAAATACTTGTAGGAATAAATCAAATGAACACAAACATACTATTTGCTACTTCAATAGAATTTAACAAGAACAAATTGGTTTACATCATTTTACAATTGCTACAGTAAAAATATTCAACTAATTTTATAAAAATAAAACCCATGTTTCCAACCCGAGGATAAACAAGGTCTAAGTAAACGAAACTTTCAAAAAATATGCTAAATTTATATTGCACCTATGAAAAATGAATACTGTTTTTCATTAAGGCTGAATTAATTAACCAGAGACCTTTTGTTAATTTACTCTTCCCAACATTTATACTTTTAAAATATTTTTAAATGACACAGACTTTATTGGTATTGTCTTTTCATTAGGGAATACCTAATTCATAAGGGAGTTTTTGTCAATTCATATTTGATTCCAAAGTCCTTTTTTAACGAGATTAAATATGTTGATAACTATAAGCTCAATTTATACCTGATTGGAAACTTAAAACTCACTCTTTCCCTTGTAAGGAAACGTCATTATTTGTAGATAAACGTGTTCGTTTTATTTAAACCCGTTGGCTTAGAACAATGTACCACTATAAAGTAAATCTTGAATTATTAGTGATGTTTTTCCAAGGTTCGTTAAAAGTTGCAATTGGTTTATTAAATTTGTTTTATTTTCACTCCACTTCATTCGTTCATCACATCCAACTGTCTACATTGAGTACATTTACTTTAGAGTAAATGGTATAGCTGAATAGAAGAAAGCAATTAATTTTGAAATAATTAAAAAATATATATATTTTCCAATATTGAAAAAAAAATTACTTGCAATAATAAGTAGGCCTATTTACTTTTATTGTGACAATTATTAGTAAGATATATCCATATAAAAATGTAAAACGACAAATGGAAAATGGTTATTCGGTAATAACTTACTTGCTATGAATATTTATTATATTTAGCAATTATTTTGTTCACATATAGAAAATGGAGGAAACAATGTTTTGAAGCACCGGTATACATACAAAGTCTACATTGAACACGGTACATTTACTTCTGAGTAAATAATTTAACTGAAATGAAGAAAGCAATAAATTTTAAAATAATTACAACATATGTTTTGGAAATTAAAAATAAGTTGAGGAACCTTGAGCCATCAGCTTTCTATAAAAAAACAAACAAAGTAAAAAAGTCATTATATATTAAATTAAACATAATAACATTGCAAAATATAAACTTTAATGTATTTGGTTATATTGGACTAGGTTGGATTTCATATGAAAGCTAAATTATATACATTTTTCCGACGTTAAATTAATAGGTCGTCAATTTAATAACACAAGATCTATATCAATATTGTTTTACAAGAAAATATATTAATTAAATCATATGTTCATGGTTTTTGTATTTCAGTAAAAATAAAAATTTATATATATATATATATATATATATATATAAATATATATATATATATATATATATATATATATATATATATATATATATATTGAAATATAATATACACAAATAGAAAATATTTTCCCATTTCATATTTGATATTTTTCTCAAATCTAAGTACTTATATTAAAACTATAAAAATAATTAAATTGTTATTAGAATAACATTAGAAATAGTTGTTAAAACCTAACTTTTATTTAGAAATTATTGTTGTTGTTATTTATAGTTTGACAATTCTTTCACCCTTTTCATATGAATTAGTATGAAAATACCTTTTCTATTCGTTTCACTTTATTGCACGATGTCTGACAGGTGCCTCTCATGCGTTAAGTACTGTCACTTTAGCTCAACATGTAAAATCCAATTTCTTCCTAATGCAAGCTTTAGAAAGAAATATTTACATTTGGAGGCTGAAATTACTTTTCCGGAAAATTCAATTTATTTTTTTAGAGATAAAACTGATTGTGAGACATACAGATTCAATCGTATATAATGAGAACATGACTGGCAGAAACAAATGCTATATGAGCATAGACTGTTCAACATTCATATAAACTTATTTATTTTTGAAAATAAACTAAAATAAATTAGTAATAAGAAACGATAAGTAGTGTTGATATTAAAAAGTAGTAATTTTAGCAACGAAGTCAAACATACAATAATTCATCCTAAATTGTACAATAATAATAACCTAAGCATGCAATTCGTGACGTAACACATCTTACGTTTATGGTCATTAGGTAGGTTCAAGGTATCCATCAATATGTATTTCAGTCAATCAAGGTATATAAATTAGTGAATGTCAAGCATTAAAAATTAAAATTATTATAATTATCAATTTAATAAATATTAATATCATCACATATGATCAAATTAAATTGTAATAATAATATACTATTAATTTTTAATTGTTTCTATAAAATAAACATCGCTAACCAGCATTGTAATTATCTCATTCTTTTAGAATTTTTTCATTATTAATTAGTAGCTAGATGAAACGTTTCTAAAAAAAACACTCATTTAAAATTGTGATTCAATTATATATTAATTAAATCGAAATTTATATTTATAATTTTAAAATTATATAATTTTATCGCTACATAACCATGCCCAGTAATTTTTAAGACCTCTATTGCCCGAAATAGAGTTGTTTATTTAATATAAAAATTTACTACTTATATATTTATTCAATTTGAAACTTTTAGTGTAATGGCAAGATTTTAATTTACTCTTTTCTACTCGATATTAATTTGTTTTCCAAGACTTCATTTCAATTTAACTTATTTAAACAATCCTTTCATTTTACCATGATATCTCCTTATATTTGACTTTGGCATCTTAAAGCAAATAAACATCAGGCATTTAAAAACCCAAATTCTTTTCAACAAAAATTTTGAAATATTTTTTATCTTTCTTAAAATCCTACTACATCTAATTTCAAAACGACAACTAACATTTCTCATAGTCATTACCTACAACGTAGCTAATCTCTGAACATGATATTTATTTATTTAATCCTTTTTAGGACTTGAAATTACTTCATATAATCAACATATCTGTTTTCCAAAATGTTACTTTCTACTTTTAAAACGTTCTGCCAATACTCAAAATAATTTACATTTTGTAATTAAAAATTCAATGTCATTTTTCTAAAGCTTTTTTTCTGTTTTAAAACCTATATAAAATTTTTAAATAATTTTGAAAATATTTATTTTTGTCATATACCCGTTTTTCCTGGTCAACCGCTATTCTTAACAAGTTACGTTACAAAACAACTATGTTTCATGACTTCAGCGAAATGATAACTTCAAATCGACTTTAATTCATCAAACATTTAAAATCTCTTTTCCGTACTAATTATTTATTTGCATTTAACTACCTCTAAATTTTAAATTTGTATTTATTTATTTTATTTTCAAAACTGTCTTTCACTTTTTTTTAATGTTCAAAAATTTATTTCCAAACATTTTTATTTCTATCTGTTCAATCTGAAAAAAAGAAGCTCGCTATTTTAGTTTGAGATAACTACCACAACCTAGCTAAATCCCCTCCACTTTCTTCCTGAAAACAAACCACTACTCAAAACGCGATTTCATTTTGCAACTTTTATTTGAATTTACACTTTGAAATTTCAACGTTCCCCAAAAAATTCAAATTAAACTTGAGAGAGAGAGTTGCTAAAATATAACCTTTTCGAAGTTAAGTTCGAAAGGCGTGATGTCATCTCTCTCCCCTTTGTGGCTGGCTATCTTGGGTGGTGAACCCGTCCAAAGTTAGTGTTTTCTTTTACTGGTTCCAATGTTGCCGTGATGTCACATCTCCCTCTTCTGTAGCTGGCCATCTTGAATGTCGGACTAGTCTAACTGCTTCTTTGGTGCCCTCTAACCGGAACAAAGAGTTATGCGTTATCGCCCGAAATTACACTTCTTTATTTATGGTTTTAATATAAACTCCTGAATATAACACTTTAATACTCCTTTAACACTGTCTCTAAATTCTCCAAATAATTTCACTCTCGCTTTTGATCTACTCTTTGTTTTACGTTTCACTGTTCAAATTTAAATTTTATAAGTGAATTAATGTAATTTTAACTGTAAATGGATTAATTATTTCAATATTAGGCACTGTTCATTTTCTACTTTCTCACTGACTTGTATATTATCTACATACATTTTTGCAACAAGTTATCTCGAGTGCGCTACGACATTGCTGTTAAACGACGAAAACCTCTTTTGTAGAGAGTCCTCCCCAAAACGGCTTTAAAACACACGACACTACATCCCAGCGAGTACACTCCTGCTCTTTTCCCTGCATTTTTATTGTCACTTTACCTTTTGAAACTGTCTTTAGTTGTTCGCAAAACGGAGAGCGTCCCACACAACCTTACTGTTTGCTCTGCGAAACCACGCTAACCGAAATTTGTGCGTCTTCCCAAGCATTGTCTACGCCACCGCTTGTTTCACACAATCGTCAGTCTCCAAACTGCTGAGTGCTGGCCATTTCGTCATGTCCTGTCTACTCTACGCCTTATACATATATATTTTGGTCGATATTTTCACTAATTAATTCATTCTCCTTTAACACTTTCTGTAGGCATTTCTTCGTGTTTTTGGTCTCGCCACTTTCGTTTTATTTTTCTGTTCTGCGTCCTCTCGAGTGTCGATGGTTTCTTTCTAGGTGGATTTAGACTTTTTATCCCTCTTTCAAAAATGTATAAAAACCTTATTTTCCCGGCTAGTGGCTTTGTTTCTACACCTTAAACTCCAATTACTTCATGCCTAAGGCATTTCTATTTTGTTTTAACTTAGCTATTCTGAATATACAATTTTTTAAAATTTATGAAATGTAAAATTTCGCTTAAAACGGCAAATTGTGACATTTCAGCCCGTTCTAACACACGCATACACACACACAAACACACACACAAACACACACACTCACAATGTTTTATTTTCCCTTCAGACGTTTTACTTTTACAAGGAAAACGTGCAACTTTGCATATTTATATTGGTTTTCAAGTTATATAACTAATTGCTATGTAAAACCAGCAAATAAAATGTTGCTTAGACCTGTTTTGTTTAAACAATGTGAATGTACGATTATATTTGTCTACTCTGAGTGAAATGAGACTCTCAAAATCTCTGAAAATGAGACTAATTTAAAAGCGACTAGATTGTCAGAAAAAATATAGGTTAAATAAATGTATAAATCAAATAAAATAAATTATTTAAACCTCAAATGAAGTTTATAGATTAAAGATTTAAAAATCAGAAGTAGAATGTATAGACGTAAAGGAGTACTAACAGACGTGTAAATGCAACTACAAAATGTAACCGCACGACGATCTGAAAAATATGAAGCTGATGAAACAGCTGGACGATCCATAAGGACGACAACACTGGGAGACAATGATAATTGAAACTAAAGCGGATGTTAAACAAAGGAAGGCTGAAATCGAAACCTATACTATACTTTAACTTCCATGCAACCCTTATATCAGACTGATGAAGCCAGTAAGCCCATTATTTTTTACGTGATTGTGTTAAATTTTTCATCAATCTATAGAGCAAGTAACAAACCGACATAACTAAAAAAGAAAAACATTTTATTTCGATCTACAGGGAAACATAAGCTATCTTCGAGACTAGTATTTCTTTTCTTGTCTTTTAAAAGTAAATTAAGGAAATTACCTTATTCTGCTAAGTGTAAGCACCGCAAGGAAATGGATTATAAGTGATCAGTATTCTGGCATTTAGCGGTTAGTCTGACAATAATCCCTAAGAGAGGCCTAACATTTCTAATTGTTAAGGTACATTCTTTTATTACATTAATCACATTTTGAAGGAAATATGTTTTTATTTGAGTAGTTTAAAACAATTTGTTAGTCATCATTAAACAACAAAAAAATAAAAAATAGATAAATTGTATTAGGCCTTTAGTAATTACAATATCTATAAAAACACAAAATCCTTTCCAAATACAGAAATAATTATTTACACTTAGTACTCACATGACACGAGTATAGAATTTATTCACGCGATAATAAAATACCGTATGATTTTGTTCATCCAGTCGAGTTCAAATACATTTTATGTAACGTATAGTAAATGACAATTGATGTTAATACAGTTTTTTCAAGTACTTATTCATTAATTGAATCATAAAATTTGTGGGGTCCAGCCGAATTCATACTGAGAATCATCATGTTCGAAGTGTAGCTCGTCTTGCCACTGCATCAACTTCCCAATTCCTAGAAATATTTCTCAAAGATGTGTATTAATTTTTCCCCCACTGGTTATCGTCGAAACGTCCCTGGTACAACCTTAAAGTGTTGCCATGGTACAAAGACAATATCATACAAAGACCTCTAGGGTAGCTAAAATAATGTATTTTGGTTTAAGTTAAGGGTTAAGTTAAAACCTTTTTGTTTATATTACTTGCTTCCATTTTATTTGGTTGTTTAACACAGTAATTATATTTCTTGCAGTTTATTATTTTAAATTGGTTAAAGAGCTTTATTTATAATTCTATTTTTTAGCATAGTGAAAATCACAACCCTCACATATTTATTAAAAATTCTAATATCACTAGGCCTATATTTAAGATATAATTGTATAAATCAATCCCGTAATGTGGTATAATTGTGTTATATCTGTGGTATCAATGGTATAACTGTGGCGTATGTTTTTTTAAATAAATAAAATCTGTGTACCACATAAAACTTTTTGTTTAAATAAATAAAATCTATTTATCACAAATAACTTTTAATGGAAAGGTTTATTTGTGGCATAAAGGTGTATAGAGATTTAATTAAATATAACTTAGACTTGTAGGTTAAAAGAGCATAACGGATAGTTTATTATGTAAATAACCTCTGAGGGTGATTCCTATGAAATTGAAATATACATAATGTACTATTAAAATGAAGGAGTTAATTGCGGTATAGAAGTCCATTTCATTTAAATTAACTATAGTTTAAGTTTTTTTACAATAATTAATTTTATTAAATATCTTTTATTTAAACATTTAGTACAAACAAAACTATTATCCTCACAATAATTCCATGTATAACTTCATGTATGTAATTCTTTGTAGATTTCACTGTTGTTTACTGCTGGAACTACATCTTTCTATTTTAACATAAATAACATCAGACCAATTCCTCTTGAAGCAACTTTGTGAAATACAAAATTACATTTACCTACACTTCCCTGGTTACGTCTACAATGTCGGAAATGGAAGCACCTTGTAGGGCACGCACTCGTAGCTTAGAACGTAAATACAATGTATGTTTTAAAGGCTGCACTTGATTGTGCGGTTTGTCAATACAACGCTTTTTCAGTCAAGCAGGAAAAGTAGCTATAGAAGGATTCTTCCAATAGCATACAAGGTATATTTTCAAATTTAAATATCTTATTAAATTTTAAAATAATTTATCAAAAATAACTAGATCTTAATGTTTATCCATTTATTATCGTTAATATTTGCTAAAATAGAAAGGGAATGGTAAAAGTTAATGTAATTATTAAATATTTCCCATCCAAATACGTGTTACTTAGAGATGAACATTTTGAACATTTATCAACTTACCGTTTCAGAGATTGACAATTTCGAGTTATTGTTAAATTGCATCAAACATTACAAAGGGCAGTGACAATACATTTTTGTAACAAGATTCAAATACTGCTTTCGTAAATCATTGCATCCAAACAATAATTTTCGAGATACAGTATTTTGCGATCTGTAATGAAAATATACAGATCACTAATCAAAAGGTTTTAAAATCCACAAAGATTTTACATTTAATGATTTAATATTGATTTATGCCAATACATACTAAATTATTGGCTGTATTGATTTTGAAATATAAACTGATTTTCAAAAAATACCAGCTTATTTGATACAAGTAAAAGGGGATTAAGAAGGATTAGAACAGGTCTTGCAAGTAAAGATGACTGATTACTTTCCAAAGTATGTCGTTATTAACATAATAATATTAGATTTCGGTAAAAACAGATTTCTTACACAAATGTATTGTGAAGGCTGTATATGATGTTTAATGCAGTTTAACATTAACGTGAACATTTGTTACTCTCTAGTGCGGTGCATTGTGCAATGTTCACCTGCTAGTAACACGCATTTGGTTGGTAAATAATTTCATTTATTAATTACAATAAATTACTGGGTCTTGTAGAAATCTTTAACATATCCCAGCAGGTCACAACACCAAGTAGGATAAAAAAAGAAACACAATTTTAGGTCATCATTAGAACACCATATTTTCCATTACATGACTTGGTTTTAGTACTTTAGTAAATAAAAAACGCACCAATTAGTCTAGTGAACTTTTCTCGATTAGGGAAAGAAAAAGAATTGAAGGCAAAAGTTATTGTAAATGCGTTTTTTTTAGATTTTATTTTAACTTAGCTTGGAATGGTTTTTCAATTCTCACAGATTCAGTTCATCCAATTTTTAATAGGCAGGGTTTATATACTAATAACCGGTTTAACTCGGTTTTAGCCCCAAAAAATGGTTCAGGATATATTTTGTAAAACCTTCTGTCATACACATTATAAAATTCGTACAACCAAAATCTGGTTGTTTTTTGTTGAAACCTGTTGATATAATAAGACGAAGAAGAAGGTTTAAATATAACAATTCAAATTTTATAAATATCAGTCTCAATTATAATATCGATCGCGAAATATTCACTTTTGTTCATTATTACATATTTAAGTATTCAGTCAAAAGGAATGTACGGCAAACCCTGCGATTTATTTATGAAAATTTTAATTTGCAAAAATACGTATTTTCCCTTGGGTGAAAGAAAAGTCACTATGTATATAGTATTGAACAATAAATTAAACAGTTAAAATTAGTGGACACTAAACACAAATGTAAACATTTATAAACGTTATGAGACATTTCCATACGAAGGTACCCTGTTATATATTAAAAATATATCTGAACTATTGCTGAACTATCGCATACATATGCGTTACACCCTTCAATAATAATACTGTAAAGGATTTATCAAACCACTATATAGTTTTAATTTCTTAATGTCAATTAAATACGGTTTAACATCTTTAGAACCAAATCACACTTTTTGTTCCTGGCCATTGAAACGTCGTCTGAAGGAAACCTAATTAAACACACCTCTGTAATGTACAATGTTACTATATAGACCCACCACTATATGTAATATACTACTTACTATATGTATTATACCTCCAAAGTAAGGCATTATGATAGGCACAAAATTAGGATATTCTGTAAACTCGTGACTAATATCTAAAGATAGATCTACTTAAGTCGTTGGAAGAATTAAACGTCCGTTGTATTAGAACTCGTTGAATGCGACTGTTACTTAAGTTGGCGATTCTACCGTTGCTATTTATTATAGTGTATTAAATTCCATCTTATTCGGATGCCTACATCTATATTTCCCTATATCTAATAACAATTTAAGCATGTTACGCACTAAGTGATGTAACACTTGAAGAACTATTTCCGAATGATAAAAGGATGGGTTTTAATAGTGAATTTACGTGTCAAAAACTGCGATTGAGGTAATTTTAAGCACTTTTATTGTGTGCAGTACTTACAAATCACGTGTTTTTTTATTTAGATTGTAGTTTAGTGTTAGGTAGGATAATAGTAACTGTCTAAGGCAACACTTTGTCAAAGTATATTATTAAACTAAAAAATACTTTTATAAAATGCAAAGTTGGAAGATTATTTTGTTGACTTTTGAGTTATAAATGTCAAAATACCATATAATAATGTTATATATCCAATTACACGGACAAAAGAATTCGGAAATATAAATTAACCCTATCTACTTAGCTATCAGAATAATGGTAATATGTATATAATGTTGCAATATGTTATTACAAATTTAACATTTTGTTTTGGTCTAAATTTCATTTTTTTGTAACAGGTTTTGAAATTCATGAAATGAATAAAAACACTAATTTACAAAGAACGTTGGAATTGAGCTTACAATTGTTACAATTTTAAGTAGGGGAATCGCAATGCTTCATATTTTCCGATTGCTTCATCGAGTTATTTTAAAAATGAGTATAAAACAAAATATACAATATTTCTGAGAGTATTTATTCACAAGGCAAATGTTTTTTACGTGCCTTTTATTCGTAATATTTTTACAATATACTACAGAGAAAATAAAGCCATTTCTTTTAGATATTTTTATTTATTTTAGTATTTCATAAGCTATGTTGCAATATTGACTATATTTTGGCTATGATAATTGGCGAAGTACCACATATAAAGTTGTATTGCTACAAATAGGGACTAAGCACGTATATACCAATTGAACTTTGCAAGAGAGGCAAAATATCGTAATGTCATTCTTAGAAGAAACTATGTAAAGAGAAAAAGTATTTGACAGCCTTTCCTGATGTATATGTAAAGGTTTCATTAAGCCACCCATTAATTATAATAATTATAATAGTTATTTGTTTTTGATTATTGTAAAGTTTTAATTGCTAAGTAAATAAATTTGAAAGCAAAAAATGACAAGCAGCAAATACGTCTAGACCTAACGATTTGTGTCGTTAAAAACAGTAGTGTAGTTCGTTGTTTCTATGACTTTTACAATTTTTCTTTAATTACCTCAACTCGTTTGGGTTTTCGTTTCAACTCTTTAAAATAACACTCTTTAAAGATAACCGTCATTTGTGTCAAATGATAGACAAATTTTGAATTTGTTATGGTTAATTAATGTAAATTCCGCGTGCTTGATATCAATGTATACTTAATTTAAATTATTATTATGTTTATATTAATAATATATTAGTACTTATATCTAAAAGGTAAAATCATTATGAGTTGTTTATAACATGAAGTTATATAAAACAGTTAGAGTATATATTGATTTACTTTTCTGGATAAAAACTCAAGTAGAAAATATTGTTATGTCATTGTTCACACTTTCTACATTTTGCACATAGGTATCAATTTTATTTGCAGGAAGATGATATTACCTTGAAAACTGTTAATTGCCGTTACCATTAAAGGTTGTATTTTCGGGTTATTAGTAGGAAGGACGTGGTTCAGCAATGAGCACTTCTAATATTAAAGTTAGTTTCTATAAGAGATTTGAACTTTTCTTCTTCTTATTTTGTGTAATTGTTTTATTTTGTGTATCAAAAGGGCATTTCCCTTTATTAAATTTTCATTAGAAAAATACAAAATTAGTTTTACATAAAAGTATTTAAAATGGTTAACTTTGATATATATATATATTAAATGTCTGAGAGATGATAGATGCTAAGTTCAGCAAAGAATATTTCTAAAACTCTCCTTTTCTTCAACAATCAACTAAAAATAGAGAATTGCTCGAGCTACATGTGTTTACCAACCACCAATAATACAGGTCGATAGAGTTCAGACTCCGAAATATTAGTAACAATAAATTTACTAGAAGCAATAATCGCATGCCTTCTAACAGAAATAGAACACTCGTTTTGCAGGCGACAATGTTGAAATGTTCAATTAGTTGTTTTTACATGTCGTTTACAGTTATTGTTCGATAATTCTATGCAAGGATTTTCTTGATTTTTTAAAAAAAAACGCCACCACTACAACTTGAAACGTGGTGGTGTGTACTCTTTTATTTATACTTATTTGTATTTAAAATCAAATAATATATTGAAAACATCTAAAACTTCGCTTGTTCATCTAGGCTCTAACTGTTTCTACTTTATGGATTCTTTAAATGTTTGTTTATTGTTTAAATTTAAAAGTAAAAATTTAAACTCTCATATTAAATAATTGTAGTTTGTACGCTATAAATTAATAATATACCATTTTCCTAAAAAGATAATATAATATTATTCACAATTGATATCGAAATTAAGAATGTGGTATGAAGAGTGACAAAATTATCTTTACATGTCTAGCATGTCTAGCAATAATAAATAAGAAACCCTTAAATTTATATTTTATCTTTTTTAACTTCTAAAGCCATTTTCTGATATAGAAACGAAATATTTCATTTACAATATGGTTTTCTATTCAATAGCTCCTTACTTCTCATTTGTGAAACTTTTATCTGCAGGAAGTTGGTGCGCACTTCCTCTTTCAGGTATATTTTATAGGTTATTTCTTCTTAATAGCAAAGCACGCTCTAGGTTTTACTTTTCAGAGAATACCATATGTAATTTTTAATATTGCAGACAATCGATTTCATATTCTGTTTTACATATATAGTAAAACACATATGTTTTAATATGTTCAAAACAACAATGTTTTCTAATAAATGTATTATTTTAAATTATATCATTATTGGTACGACATTTTCTTTATTGTAATACATACGTATTTTGGAAAAAAGTATGTAACAGTTTAATATGTAATGTTTCAGTAGTAAATCCATAACTGTTTACCAAAAAAATTGTATAAAAAATATTTACTAAATTAGTAAAATTGTTTAGTTAATTTGCCCGATTTATATGAGCTGTAAAAGGTTAACCTATGTAATCTTCTCTAGTTTATTTCCTGACTCAATCATGGTATTCAATATATTGCTGTAAGATATTATTAGAATTAACTGGCAAAAATGTAACTTGCGAAATAAATAGTCTTAATAGTTTTTAGACTCATTTTGATGCTATAAATTTCTTCAAAGCTCACGTTGTTCCTAAGTTGTATAATTAAAATTCTCATAGAGGATTAAAAAGTCTTATTCATATGGAACAGGTGTCTGTATCTTAATTTTTTTTTCTTGCGTTATGAATGGAACGATCATAGAGTGATGGAACGTAAAATATTAAGTTGGTGTAAAGTTGGGTACTACTCTTGATTTAGATCATAATTGTCACACTTAGGTGTAAATCTCTGTTGATACTGAAAATGTCTTCTTCCAAACTAAATTCATTAATTTGACTATACTGGATGTATTTTTATAAAATATTTTATTTATTAAAATACGGTTTGATATTTTTATATATTTTAAAATACAAAAAATGTAATGCTTTTCAATTATTCTGGATTTTTGTATAAGCAGTATGTCTTTAAGATATTAAAGAGTTATGTAATTGGAAATAAAATAAGTGAAAATAAATGCAACATTAAAACTTAAAGTAATATAACAGTTCCATGTAGTAAAATAAATGACCGTTCTCTCTTAATATTATTTTGACATTAAGGTTATAACTAAGTAAACAATATTATATATATTATTTTCATTATTAAACTCGATTTTCTAAAATACACCTTTGAATTTCCCCACAATTAATTTTTATTCAATAAGAACTATAAGAAAATTTTATTCTAATATATTGGTGTATTTGTCAATAAGAAGATTTTAAAATATATAAATGTGCACATTAAAGTAAAAACATTTATTGTACTTAGGCTGGTTTCTATAAATATTATTAACCCTTACAATCGTACTTTACAAACCTAAGTTACTAAAATAAACGCCACGTTATTATAATGATTGTCTCTGAAATATGGCATATAACCTTAAACTGAATAGTTTTAGCGGTTGATCATTTTATCACAAAATAAAGTTGTATACGTAAATAAAATGCAAAACATTTTAACTATTTTAATTATAAAATGAAGAAATACATTTTACATGTGTTAATAATAATATTGCTTATAATATAAACAAAGATTATTAATAGATAAAAATTATTTTCTGAAGAAAATCAAACATGCTTCAATTTTAAACTCTCAGACTAATTTTAAATCATAAACTCTATAGATCTAATCATTATTACCAAGCATTTAGTAATGAAAGCGCTAGAATTGTATTTAATATAACTTCTTAAGACACTATATAACATATTATTTAGTTGGTAAATATATTGAGAGGCGTGAAGTAAAATCTAAATAAAAACTTGAATTTAATCTATATGCGGAACATTAAACACACAGTATCGCGTCTATACATAAATATTACAATTGGGAGGTAAAACTAAGTCAGGGGTCTTCTAATGTCTTAAACATGGTTTGAGTTGGAATTGTTTCAAGTTTTTATGTGCAAATAATAAAATGTTTATCTATGCAAGTACTTTTATGTGAAGCATTTATAAATGCATATCTTTGTATTCTCCATTTTTCTTCTAGTTAATCCAAAGAAACTACGAATGAAAGATGATTTCAGACGAATAAATATTTATTACACTTTGGCGATTACTTGCGTCCAAACTTTATTTGGCTAAAATTCTGGTAGCAAGTAATAGCAAAAGTGTAATAAGTGATTAACAACCAGCTCGTCATGAACAGCAAAAAAAATTTCGAATAAAGATTTTTTTTTAAGAGAGCTAATATTAGGCTGCAGTTGCCTAATGCTATCGAATAGTCCCGAAAGTCGCTCCCTAAGTAAGGTTCGTGTTTAGGTATACATTAAACTGTTAGCGATATATATATATATATATATATTTATGTCTGTTTGTATATATATATATATATATATATGTGTGTGTGTGTGTGTGTGTGTGTGTGTGTATTTGAATTAAGACTTACGTTGCTTATAGTTTACCACTGAAATTTGGATGTTTATAAAGGAAGTCACAATTTATAACTTCTTCTTCTAATTGGCATCTAGCTGCTTAGTACAGCCGATGACAGAATGTTCTGTGTATACTGCCTCTACTAGTGTCTAGTATGAGATACGTTCAAAGATGGTGTCCAGTTCTTCCCTCCAAGTATATCTCTGGCCAGTAAATTACAACGCCATAAAAGCAATACTTGCTGAACAGTTTCCTCTTTCTCTCAGCACGCGAGACAGAAGGGAATGTCCTCTACAGGTAGCCCTGATTCAGCAGAAGCCCAATCCTTACTCTCGCGGCAAAACTGGGAATCCTTCTGCGGAGAATTAGACCAATTGTAGAATACGTCAACTTTTTTAGCAATTGATTTTTTAAAATGAAAAAGTCGAGACAAGTGGGATGTTAAAACAATTGACTTCTATAACGTTCAAAATGGCTAATTGTAAGCTAACCAATTACATCTGATTTTTTAGAGCACTGTAAAGGTATAAAAAAGACGAATAAAACTGTGAAAGAGAATAATAAGGAAGTAAAAACTAATTACAACCTAAATCCCTCTTTTAATACTGAAATTAGGGACTAACAGCAAATTAACTATTTTTTTTTTAACTATTGGATAAACCGTCTCTACATATATCAAAAAAACAAAGACATTTTATCAAACTAGATTCTACAAATAATATTTCACATATGTATAATGAATTACGTTAGAAAAAGAACTGGGTGTCCTTGGAACAAACCTAATCATGACGACGCCAACATCAAGCACACGCACGCACACACACCCACCCACACACACACACACACCCTCACACACACACGCGTGCCCACACACACACACTTAGAACCTCAATAGATAGGTATAATATGTAGTAGGCTATTATCGATTTCACCTACCTAAATTGTTTTGCCGTTCTCGCAAGAATGATTATCTCCACTCCTTTAAACTTGCGAACCCTTCAAATTCAGGAGTGTTTAGACTCAACGATACCAAACCGTTGCCATGAATCACGTGATCCAGATTGTAGTACATGTACTGTTTTATCCCTGCAGTGTTATTGCATTCACATCTAAACCCAGGAGTGTTTTAACAAAAAGCATTCCTTAATCTAAACCCCTTTAAATGTTACCAGGAAGGTTGAAAGACTTTGGCAGATATTTTATCAAAGTATTTACAGTGTTACGTTAATTATTATGATTGTTTTAATGATAGTTTTGTCCAAAAATCTTCTAAAATGTTTGGAAAGTTGGAGTTAACCTATGAATAAAAAATGTTTATGGTTTTGAACTTTTAGGATTTAAAGTAATTTGTAAAGATTATTGCATTAATAACTATTGACCAAATAGAGTTCTGCTACGTACGAATTTTGTTACCTGAGGATAATATAAAACATAGTTGGAACAAAATCTCCATTTACATTCAGTGCTACTGCTCCGAGGAAACATTTGACTACTCTTATTACTGCTTATAATGTTTAGAAATGTTATCGACAATTTATTTGTTATATATAGGCATATAGTAGAATCATCTGTTTTCTATTGTAACAGTTGAACCTTTTTCCCGGGGTAAGTTTTTATCAGGGCTTTAATAAAAATGTGTGTTAATTACTAATTAACAAAATAATTAACCTTACTTACCAGGGGCTCCTAGTTCTCCGTTTCAGCCAGGCATAATAATGTCTTTCTGTAAACGATTTCTGATATCTTCAGAAGATAGAACTAGGTTACTTGAAATACAAATTGAAAGTTTGTAACGTTCTAGTTTACTCGAGAAATAAGAATTTAAATTTTTTAAATACAAAGTCATACAATTTATTAATGAGTGACAAATTACAAAAGAACAAAAGACAGCAATGTGTCGAGTAATTATCTCTTAATTACTGCTAATTATTCCATATATTTTAATTACTTATTAACCTTTAAAATTATATTTATCGAAAAGATAGTAACTTAAGTTTTTCGATTAAATTTTTAGAAATGAATATTCAAAGGACAATTTCTACCGTTCATGTGTTAACCGTTTATCATATAAAATTCAACTTAGTTAACATTAAAATACATTTTCTTTATTATTATCTAAAACCTACCTGGTTGTGCACTTATAAAAAACTGTAAAACATATTAAACATTTTACATGGTTTTTGGAATCACTAAACACTTAACACATCGCTCTTGCAAATCCGTGCACTTAAACAAAAATTATATAAACTTTTATTTATTTGAAACAATTGAATAATCGCTTCTGACTTCTCCTTTAGTTACGTTAATACAATTTGGTACCGGCCTTGACATCTTAAATTTTGAATACTGGAAGCTTACAAATTTCTAAATTATGTCCGAAAATGCCATTACGCCTGTTCTGTTCAAGAACCTCTGGAGGAGTGGGCCTTCTGCAAGGGCACGCCAACGGAATTTCCCACACTTGGTTATTATTTTGAATTTTTTGATTGGTCCATCAGATCAGGCGATATCAGACCATGCTTACGTCACATGGGGGGATGTCAGTTTTTAACTTAAGCTACCAACTCGTATGATATTTTACATTTTTACCCGCTAGGGGCGCTATGAAACTTACCCTAGAATTACTATTGTACAAAGAAAACAAAAATTTTCTTTTATATTCGGACGAAACAATTATTAAACAAAAATCAAATATATAAATGAATTTATATGTAACAACTTATTTTTAAGAGTGTTACTTTTTCTCTTGTCGACCTTAAAAGAAAATTTTTGTTCGATATTACATCTTATTTCTACTTCAACATTTTAAAGCAGAGTTGCGCGTAAGTAACAGTTGAGCCTTTTTTTCCGGGGTAAGTTTTTATCAGGGCTTTCTTAAATATCTGTGTTAATTACTAATAAACAAATTAATTAACCTTACTTACCAGGGGCTCCTAGTTCTCCGTTTCAGCCAGGCATAATAATGTCTTTCTGTAAACGATCTTCTGATACCTTCGGAAGTTAGAACTAGGTTACTAGGAAAATGAAAATATAAAGTTTGTAACGTTCTAGGTTAGTTGTGAAATAAGAATTAAAATTTTTAAAATACAAAGTCATACAATTTATTATTCAGTGACAAATTACAGTAAAACAAAAGACAGCAATTTGTCGAGTAATTATCTTTTAATTACTGCTAATTATTCCATAAATTTTAATTACTTATTAACTTTTAAAATTATATTTATCGAGAAGATAGTAACTTAAGTATTTCGATTAAATTTTTAGAAATGAATATTCAATGGACAATTTCTTCCGTTCATGTGTTAACCGTTTATCAATTAAAAATTTTTTAACTTAGTGAACATTAAAATACATTTTCTTTATTATCATCTAACACGTACCTGTTTGTGCACTTGTAAAACACTTTAAATACATCATTAATTATTGCACATCGCTTATGGAATCACTATTCACTGCACATTGCTCCTGGAATCACGGCGCTCTTACACAAAAATTATATAAACTTTTATTTATTTGAAACACGTATATAATCGCTTCTGACTTCTTCTTTAGCTCGTTAATAAAATTTGGTACCGGCCTTGACATCTTAAATTTTGAATACTGGAAGCTTATAAATTTCTAGGTTGCGTCCAAAAATGCCATCACGTCTGTTCTGTTCAAGAACCTCTGGAGAAGTGGGGTCGTTGCAAGGACACGCGAACGGAATTTCCCACCCTTCGTTGTAATTATGAATTTTTTGATTGGTGCATTGGATCAGGCGATATCAGACCATGCTTACGTCACATGGGGGGACGTCAGTTTTTTAACTTAAGCTACCAACTCGTACGATATTTTACATTTTTACCCGGTAGGGGCGCTACGAAACTTACCCTAGAATTACAATTGTGCAAAGAAAAAAAAAATCTTTTATATTCGGGCGATACAATTATTAAATAAAAATCAAATATATAAATGAATTTATATGTAACACCTTATTTATAAGAGTGTTACACTATTTTAATAAGAGTTGTGTGATAAATTTATAAAACATTACTTTTAAATGAAATAACAGATTGTTTTGGTCTTCCTATTCTGGTTTATTTCACTTTGACATAAATAAATTAAACCTATTTTTTCTGCAAAAATTAAAGTTTTTATAGTAGGAAATTATTCTCGTTTTTTAAATAACGTTACCTGATTATTTAAGTAAGCACAAATGTTTTTTTTTTGTTATTCAAATAAAAAAGTTTAATTTTTTTTGACCTATACAATATCAATTGTATTGTGAATTTAAAAATATAATAATTATTATCTAGTACAGTGTTTGTGTGGTACATTCGGCGGTTTTTCCAAAAGATGAAGGATTGTCCGTGAATCATAGCATTGAACAAAGTACTGATATAGCTCAAAAGGGCGTCTCCTGAAAGGGAGTTAAAATCACCAAGTAGTGGTTTCATAATAAGTAAATAGGAAATATCAATGGGAAATCTAAAAATTTTATGTAATCTTCAACTGAGAAGTTGAGTTAGAACTATCGAAATGATTAAAAATAATATGCAATATAAAGTATTTCGTGAAATGGAAATAACATCATGGTGCAACACAATTACTTTTCGTTTTGAAATGTATTGGTAGCGCCATTTACTGGCACATAAACGTTTATCTGCAGGAAGCAGTTACTACGTTCATGCTTTCAAGACGAGTTTTATGTCGAAATAACGTTTCAATGCTAACCAAGAGAAAGTAGTGTAATGGTTTATGAGAAGAAGTGAATTGTAATCCTAATTCATTTTATTTATAGTAATTTTATTCATTATATTTTTATGAAAACTTTTGTTTCTTATAGTGGTTTTAGACCCACTTTCACAATCACTGTTATTTGCTGTAGTTCTTTGTTATTAAATTAAGGGCGATCTTTAACGAATTTTGATTTGTAATTTGTTTCGCCTAAATTAAATTGTCTGGTATAATAGGTTTGTTTATTCCTTCAATTAAAAAAATTTATATTTTTAATTCTGTTTAGGAGATCAAATATAAAATTTTATCATGGTTTAAACGACCTACTTAGGTTATATTTAAAAATAATTAAGGTTATATTAAGATTAATTAAACCTATCGTAAGTGAACGAAGTTTTGCGGGGAAAGCAAAATCTTCAAATAGTTCGAAATCCTACAGCGAAATTTAAAATATCCATCAAAACGAAACATACAAATTTTTTGTATGTAAGTATTATATATATATATATATATATATATATATATATATATATATATATTTATATATATAATGAACTAAGTCAAAATACAAATACAAGAATTATAATTGAATTTACAATTTGACTTATTTCTTTATTAATACATAAGAATACATATTGCAAATTTATATACAAAATGACAGCACTGATACTAAAATTTATAAAAAAATAATAATTAATTTAGACCATCGTGCTTTTCTTATGTAATTTAATTAATAACTACAGGATAGTACTCAGGTAGAAATTAAACTAATATTAAACATTTTGCGTAATTTAGAATGTAGGAAGTAATACTTACTGGTGAATATTTTATGGTTAAATTGCGTATGAGAGATTAAATTATTTGTTCTGAATAGGTATTCTCGACTACGTATTTACGGGCCTCTCACAAGCACTCAAAATTTGGTATTACTTTACAATTAGTGATGAATTATCGAGGCAAATTTATTACTTTGTGGATTAAAACCAAAAATGATTTCTTTCATTACTACCCCTTATTGAAGTGGCCTTAATGTAGCCAAGAAAGTTGTACTTGTTAAAGAAAGTTTAACAAAAAGAGGTAACAAAAATAATTTGTTTTTCAAATTATTGTTTAAAGGTATTTTCAAAACTCAATGAAATATTTTTAGTAAACTTATTCTCTTCAGATCAAATGTATATCTCATGAGCTTCTTATCAGTTCAGTAGCAAAGATGGCAGAGGTTTGTACTGTTCCAGGAAGTAATTGTTTCCCCATCTCCCAAGGGAATTATTAATTAAATGATATAATTTGTTTATTTTATTTCCTTAAAACGATAACCTAATAACTTGGTTTTGTTGGAGGAGGAATAAATGCGATACGCCGCACGAGACAATGTAGTTTAAATATCAGCAGCTTACAAGTTATATTAATTTACCTAGTTCAAATAAATGGACATACAATATAAAATTGCATCTTTTCTTCATTGGTGGAAATAAATGTCTGACATAAAACGTACTAACTATAATTTTATCAAATGATAATTTAATTTACATCTAATTGAACATCAAGCTCTTAAATCAACAAATTTATTCAATTATTTAGACATTTTTTATGATTTCCATTTGAAAATTTTTGGATTCGATAAAATAAAGAAAAAAAAAATGCTATTGGATCAAATAAGTCAAATTATCTTCAGCTTTCGCCAGTTTGAATGTGATGTAAGCAATGCTATTACGTTACGATAAAGGGATAATACTTGGAACTCTCCAAAACTACAATTTTGGATTGCCACTAAATTGTAAATAACTTACAGTAATAAAATTTATAGATTTAGTAATAAAAATTGTATTAAAATTGTTTCCCTAAATCCTTTATTAAACAACTTTTTTATAATATGAATTTATTGACAAAGTATTGCGTCTATAATCCATTAACTAAATATTAACATACGTTCAAATAATCGAATGTTAACCCAGTAAACCCAATAAAATACCTGACAAGCACAGCAGTAAAATATTTTCAAGATACTTTGACTATTATAACAATGCTAAAATGCACTACATTAGGTTTCACGACGTCAAAACCATCCCTATACGCCACTCTTGGGGTTATTTCCTCAGTTACCAAGATGAGGTTTCTTCCTATTACCACCAAATTTATCTGTGACTGTGAAAAAAACCCCTGTTGGGTATAAGAATATAAATTCTTACATTTATCATAACAAATTACTCACTAAAGCAAGTTCAAGTAACTTGATTTATTTACCAATACTTGGGTAGTAATCTTTCCAATGATCCATTATTTACAGCATCGGATTAAATATTTTTTTGTCTGCCATTTGAAACAATGTATCCATATCTATCTATCCCTATATATATATATATATATATATATATATATATATATATATATGTGTGTGTGTGTGTGTGTGTGTGTGTGTGTGTTTGTGTGTGTGTGTGTGTGTGTGTGTGTGTGTGTGTGTGTTACGACGGGCAAAAAGGGTTATCCACGGTCGTTGCACAGGTAAACTGATTGACATAAAAGAGTTAAATAAGAAAATGCAGTAAATGAAATAAGAAAAGGGGGTAAATTAAAAATGTAAAGTTGTAAGATGAGAGCTAAAGAGATATCAAGGGAATTAGGAAATATTATAAAATATTATTTAAAATTATAAACCAAGCAAACCCATCTAACAGGGAGAAGGGCCTTAGCGTGATACCGGTAACAAATATTTGTAAAGGGGAAACGCTGAAAATCACCATACAGTTACGTTTGACATTTGAAAAGTTACAGGAGAGCGAAAGAAAAAAAAATAACAAAAATGCAAAAAAAGGCACCCTTAAAGGGGAAAACGACCAGAAAGTTAAAACGGCTAAAATATCGATGTGTTATTGAATTTATGTTTTGCTGTGAGAATTAATTTGATTTAAAATAGGAATTTGTGCTTAGGATAAGGAAATTTTATTAGGTTTTTGATAGTAAAGAGGATTTAATAAGTAAATTTTGAAGGTAGTTATATATCTAATTTTCTCATTACAAGTTTTGAAATTTTATTTAGTAAATGTTTTCCTATTATGTTCTCATTAAAATTGACTTGTTTATTAAATGGAAAATATAGGAAGCAAATTCTATAATATCAAGAAGTAAATAAATTGAAATTGATAAATGAAATTTATATTTAGTAAATGTTTTTATATTGTTTTGTCATTAAAAGTAACTGCTTTATTTAGGGAAAAATAGTGGAAGTAAATTCTATAATTTCAAGAGGCAAATCAATTTTAAATTAATAAATGTAAGTTTTATTTAGTGAATGTCTTTATATTGTTTTGTCATTAAAAGTAACTTGTTTATTTAAGGAAAATAGAGGAAGTAAATTGTATAGTTTTAGAAGTAAATAAATTTGAAATTAATACATGTAAATTTTATTTAGTAAATGTCTTTATATTGTTTTGCCATTAAAAGTAACTTGTTTGTTAAATGGAACAAAGAGGAAGTAAAGTATATAATTTCAAGAAATTAATTTGAGATTGATAAAATTAAAATTTATTTAGTAAATGTGTTAAATTGTTTTGTCATTAAAATTAACTTGTTTATTAAATTGAACAAAGAGGAAGTAAAGTATATAATTTCAAAAAATAAATTTTAAATTAATAAATTCAAAAGTTATTCAGTAAATGTTTTAAAATTGTTTTGTCATTAAAATTAACTTGTTTATTAAATTGAACAAAGAGGAAGTAAAGTATATAATATCAAGAAATAAATTTGAAATTAATAAATTTAAAAGTTATATGAAGCAACTGTGGCGTAATGTTTATTTTTAAATAAATAAAACCTCTAAACCACAAATAACATTTTATTTAAACCTTATGTACATTTCGATTGCCCAGCAGTCATCTTCAGAGGTATTTAAAAAATACAACTAACTTTAAACAACATAAAACAACAAATATATAGGCTTAAACCGGCAACTACTTCGCCACGCCCCTTATTTAAAAAAACTAGTACGACCACTTCTAATGTATTACGACCATTTCTTGATGTCTTATGTTTTAGAAATAATAATAAAATTGAATTTGATATATATAGAAAACATACAAATAATGATAGATATATCCCGGTAGATTCTAACCATTGCAAATCCCATAAATTAGCAGCTTTTAACAATATGGTTAATAGAATTATTACTATTCCATTGCATAAAAATAGATTTAAATGTGAGTTGGCCAGAATTAAAGAGATCGCTAAATTCAATGGATATGATCCTAGAATAATAGATAATATATTGAGGAAACAAAAATTAAAAAAGTTTAGAAACGATTCTACTACCTTAATAACACAAAAAGAAAATGTTAAAAATAAATTCATTAGCTTACCTTTTGATATGGATTTAACTAAAGGTCTAGATAAAGTTTTTAAACAGGTAAATTTAAAAGTAGCTTACAAAAGCTTAAATAGCTTAAAAAATGTATTAGGTAACCCTAAAGATAAAATTAAGATGATGGATAAATCTGGGATTTATAAAATAAATTGTAATTCATGTAGGAAAATTTATATTCGCCAAACGAAAAGGAAAATATTAACCAGATTTAATGATCATATTAGCCATATAAAATTTCAAAGACCTGAAAAATCTAGTGTTGCACAACATATTCTAAACACTAAACACACTTTAGAATTAAATGATCTAAAATTATTGAAAAATGTTAATTCAAAGGGTCTTTTGAATAGTTTTGAAAGTTTGTACATTCACAAATATGACGAAAATAATTTATTAAATTGTGATAAAGGGCCTATCCCTAAATCTCAGTTATATTCATTAATTAGGAGATAGTTATTACTTTGTTAATAAGGAATATTATTGTTTTTTAGTAAAATTGAAATAGTTGTAACGGTAACTCTTCACCACGAGAAGGGGAAGACCGGACCAAGTTGTAGAGGGGGAATTTACTGCAACGTGATTGGTCGTATTAGTTTTTTAAATAAGGGGCGTGGCGAAGTAGTTGCCGGTTTAAGCCTATATATTTGTTGTATTATGTTGTTTAAAGTTAGTTGTATTTTTTAAATACCTCTGAAGATGATTGCTGGGCAATCGAAATGTACATAAGGTTTAAATAAAATGTTATTTGTGGTTTAGAGGTTTTATTTATTTAAAAATAAATTTAAAAGTTATTCAGGAGATGTGTTATAATTTTTTGTCCTTAAAATGAACTTGTTTATTTAAATGAAACACTTAGGAAGAAAATTCAGTAAATAAGAGTAAGTAAGATAGCGTGCTTGAAGATGGTGTAAATATTATAAATTTTAAGGGAAAATAAATTTTACGTTGCTAACGGTAAATGACAGAAAATTAAGGTCATTATGATGTTTTGTCATAATTATGTTGTTGTTATCATAAATTTAACTTGTTTATTTTAGGAAAAATATAGGAAATAGATTCTGAAGATATTGGAGAGTAAAACTTTGCTATAAGCAAAAGGATTTAAACAAAGGAAGCAAAAGGAAAGTAAACAAAGTGTACAATTTAAATATTAATGTAAAATTCAATATTTCTTCTATTTTATGTTGAGAGGGTAACAAGAATTAGATTTTTTATTCAAAAATTGAATTTAAAGTTTAAATTAGTAAATATTGTGTTTTTAAAAAAAGTAAATTTAATATTGGAAATTGAAATAAAATTTTTTAAAAGTGCATACTGTGATATGCAGAGATAAATACTTCATTCTAAAATTTAAAAATAAGGCATTTTTTAACTAACTTGCAAAAAAAAAATCAGTTCATTTATTTAAACAAATTTCTTGCACACTCCAAAAACAACAATGGTCATTTCGCTGTCAAGATGCCTTTCAATAGAACTCCTTCCCTGGGAAGACACATCCGTTAACGGTTAAATCCCCAGCAAGATAGGTTTTTTGAAAATTTAATTCCAGTGACTAGTTCTCTGGCAGATTATGGCGAGCTTAACACAGCGTTCCTCACTACGGCCAGGAGCGGCTAGTTTCTAAATTGTTACTCTGCAGTGACAGCAAGTGGAGGGTCTGCGATTAGGAGCCAGTTAACGAAAGGGTGGATGGCTGGGTAAGTGAGCGTAATATCGGGGCGCGTTTCAATGAGTGGGTGTGTGTGTGTGTGTGTGTGTGTGTGTGTGTGTGTGAGTGTGAGTGTGTGTGTGTGTGTGTGTATGTGTGTTGTGTGAGTTTTTGAATCTGTATAGTTGGGGTCACAGGTCAATAACGGTTTACTAATATTTTACATATCGGTTTATATCACTCATCGGTTTATATAGATCCATTGGCCAAGATTCATGGTTGGTTTTTATTGAACAAGTAATTTATGTCCTTAATGTAGATGTTGTTTTCCCCATGTCTGGCATTGCAATCTAAAATTAGATATTTTGTTTTGAATATTTTATAGAACATGTAATTCTCATGCAATATGAAAACAATATTTCCTCTCTAAAATGAAACATATACACTTACAAATACAGTAATATATACATAGAACTATCAAAAATGATTGATAGAGATATTAAGACTTCAAAGTAATGAAATATTTGAATGGAATAGAGAAGAAAAGTTTACAGTCCCTTGATATTTTATGTATTAGGAATAATAGTAATAGCATTAATTTTGATACATATTGAAAACTTACAAAAAATATTGGTACATCTCAATAGATTCAAACCATTGCACATCTCAAAAGTCCGCCTCGTTTAAATATAACGTTTATGTGATTAGGAGGTCTCATATATATATAATGATAAATTCCCCCACTGTTGCTCCAAGTTAATACAAATGAAAGTGTTAACAAAGTGTTCATGGCGTTAAAATCTACACGTAATTTACAAACATGATTTGATTTTTATTTGAAATTTTCCGCTCTGTTTAAATTTAAATTTTTTTATTAAAATTTATAGTTAGACCGCGTAAATTAAAACAGTAGGTGTAAAAAGTAGTTACCTATATCTAAAACATTTATTTTCAGTTTTTTTGTATATAAATTTAAATTTAAATAGTAATAAACTATTTTGTATGACGAATTTATATAATTAGCCATATTATAATTTCTTTTCATAAGATTTTATTATTAAATCTTATCACGGACAATACGTGAAGCCAGGTATTTGATCCATCAAGTAAATGATAATATTTCGAACTTATAGCTACTAAAATGTCCATGTGAACCTTAATTTTTTTGACTGAATTCACATACTAGTACGTGTAAAAATACGGTTATGAAAAACATGAAGTTTTTTATAACATATATTATCAATAAAATCTCATGGCTTATCCTAGGCACGAACATAATGACTTGAAGTTTTAGTAAAAAAATTAAAATTTTTTTCTTATTGGGTTATTTAGCCACCGCATTCCTAAAATATCAATTTAAAAGACCGGCGAATATCTTGTTTAATCACACTCTAAAGAACTGCTTCAGCAATGAAGTTGCTTGTTGCTTGTTTGTTTAAACTGCAATAATATGACAAAATGTGAAAACATTGACTGGTGTTAAATAGTATATTTAGAATAAATAGATACATTGAAAATTAAACGTTGTTAATAAATAAATATATATATATAACAACGTTACGATATATATATTATATATATATATATATATATATATATATATATATATATATATATAAGTTACGTTTTATATTAAGAAAGAAAGGTTTTTAGAAATGATTTTTATTTTTACAAACCTTTGAATTTAATAAACAATTAATTTAGAAAACTGTTACATAAATCTTACTTAATAAAACAATACAATTGATATGCACTCAATCGGAATGGAAAACGTCTGTGCGATACAGAGGCGACTTACACACTGCCGGGGCTCTGTTCTCACACCTATATAATACTAAAGCTGCGTAAGCAGGAATTTTCTTAGCACGCATTTAATTATGAAATGTTCACATAAAATGTTTATATAACTCCTCCATCCCTAAAGAAAACTTCGGGGGTTGGCGAAGTTTCGGCGTTGGTTGAAGTCTTCTTCTTCTTCCTGATGAGGGCGAAGTATATAAGCTGCTGAATAGGCCTCCGTAAAGGGCAATTTTCGGCATGGGTTGAAGTCCTCTTCACTGGAGAAAGTCACCAGGCAAAGGTTGATTTCCAAGATCCAGTTAAATGGGTTGTCTGCGATTTCCAACGCAGTATCCTCGTAGTTTGTAGGCGTTATTGTTTTTGATGATGGGCATTTTACAGTCTAATTTTCTGTTCATTATAACTGAACTGAGCAAAAGTATTTGGAATTGATTAATACAATTTATAATGAGTCTTTTCTATCATAGGATAGATACAAAATGTTTATAACATATACAATTGTTATCAGAATCTAATTTTTGTTCTACAAAATTTACATTGATTACAATAAAAGTTTTATATAATTTTTCATAATTTTTACCATCATTTACATTCAAATTGCCTGCTATAGATTTGATAAAGGATTCTAGTGAGTTTATAAGAATTCCTTTTGTTTTGTTATCTCTTTAAGAGTATAGTTTCTAATTTTCTTCAATTACAATTCCTTTTTTGTGATTAACATATTTCAAATAATTAAGAATATTTATTATCATAATTAGTTACATATCATTTAATTAATTACAAAAGTTTGGAACACATACAATTAATAAAAACAATGTTGTTTAAAAGTTTAATAAAGTTTCTTGCATAGAACTAGTGGACAAAGGTATGGTAGGGATTTTAATTTGATTGTGTCGAAGATGAACAAGAAGGATTTTGGTCATTAATTACATTTTTTATCTTCTTAGGCCTTTTAATTTTCGACAAATGTATTTTGTCTTTTGTGTTATGATGTCTAGGCTTTATTTTTCCAGTTTTTCTTTCTTTATCTATCGAAGCTATTTCTTCCTTGCTATATCTGTTTTTAGTTTTGCTTTGCTTCTGAACTGATTTTATATAAACTTCAGATGGTATTTCTGGAAGTGGTTCTTTGTTTACATTCCTTTTTTCTAAAACTTTTTCTTTAATTCTTTGATTGCTATCCCTAATGTTTTCGTAAAGTATTTTTGTTTTTTCTTTATGGTTTAAAACGTAGTCATTTACAATTTGTTTTTCTAAATCTATATCTAATAAAGAGTTTGAATTTATGTGTCCAAATAAGACTTCGCACGGCGTTAATTTTGTGACTGAATGAATGCTATTGTTATAGGCTATTATAGCATATTTGACTTTCCTAATTATACTGTCTTTTTTAAATTCGATTTGATTATTTAACAGCCTTATGTGTTCTATTAAGGTGGAATGAAATCTTTCACATAATCCGTTTGATTGGGGGTTTTGTGTACTGATAAAATGGATTTTGATTTTATGCAGGTCTAATATCTCCTTCACAATTCTGTTATTAAACTCCGTTCCATTGTCTGAGATAATAACTGTTGGTAAGCAGAACTGCGCAAAGTAATCTAATAACTTGTCTGCAATCTCTGTAGCTTGAGAGCTTCCCAAGCGATAAGCTTGAGCATACTTTGTGAAACTGTCGACAATGCTGATAAACGCATTCTTTTCTAAAGAGATAGTGTCGATGTGAATTATCTGGAAAGGCCTTGCAGCTGTAGGCGTCAAGTTCATCTCTAGTTGTAAGGGAATTCTGTCATATTTGGTTCTTTGACATATGTCACACTGATTTATGAAATTTTGGATTAGTGATTTTAAATTAGGCCAATAATATCTTCGCTTAATTTGTTCGTATGTTTCCTGTATCCCTCGGTGATTGGTTTTGCTAACATGATAATTACTTATTGTTTCTAGGGTATCTTCTTCCGAAGTTAGGTCTAAGAGTTTTTTATTACACTTAACTAAATTTAGTTCAGTTTGTTTTAAATTTTTGGCTATGCATGATGCAAATCTCTCATAAAAATCGTCTTCAAAATATAGATTATATTTTATTTTTGGTACCAAATATGATTTTACAAAATTAACTATGTCCTTTTTAAAATTATTTTCTGATATTTCGACTATTAAACGGGTTCTTGAAGTTCCAAATAGTTTTATAATTTTTACTTTCTTCGGCTCGTATTTCACTAATGATAAAAATACTTGATTTTTCCCAAAGTTTACAGGCTCGTCGGAAATTGGTATTTCGATTTGGGTGTTCCCTTCGAAGTTGGAATGCACGGTTTGACTGTCACTTTCTTGATCGTACTCTAAGTTGGCATTATCTGTTGCGTCGAGTTGTACGACCATAGACTCATTATCGTCATTCAATTCCGGGAAGTAACGACTCAGTAAGTTCGCTGGAGATAATTCAAGGTCTGGTTCTACAGTGTGTTGGGTGTTTGTTGACCTTTTATCAGTAACGTTCAATAGTATTCTAGATAAAGCATCGGCATTTTGGTTTAATTTGCCTTTTTTGTATCTTATGTCATAATCATATTCTTCTAGTTTTAATCTCCATCTTAAAAGCTTGGAATTTGGTTCTTTAACTGAAAATAACCATTGTAAAGGTTTATGGTCTGTATAAATTTTAAATTTTCTTCCAAATAAATAAGGCCTAAAGTGTTTAGTGGCCCATACGATTGCTAGTAATTCCTTTTCAATCGCGGAGTAATTAGTTTCGCTATCGTTTAAAGTTCTGCTGGCATACGCTATAGGAAGGTCCTTTCCATTTTTGTCCTGGCTTAAAATTGCTCCTAGTGCAAAATTACTAGCGTCTGTCGTTAGAGTAAACTCCTTTTCAAAATCTGGGTATTGTAGAAGGGGCTCGTTAGTCAATATATTTTTACATATTTCAAAACATTCTATAAAGTCTGGATTTTCTATATTTATTTTTGCATTTTTCTTTAAACAGTTAGTAAACTTTTTTGTTATCTTGGCGAAGTTTTTAATAAATTTTCGATAATAGCCTATTAGTCCTAAAAATCCTTTAATTTGTTTGGTGGTTTTGGGTATTGGATAGTTTTTGATTGCCAAAATCTTTGCTGGGTTAGGTTTTACGCCTTCCGGTGTAACAACATGCCCTAGATACGCTACTTCTTTTCTTAAAAATTCTATTTTATCCAGCTGTACTTTAAAGTTGGCTTTGCGTAATCTGTCGAATACTTCTTTAAGTCTTTGTATATGTTCTTGGAGGCTAGTGGAGTAAATTATAATGTCGTCTAAATAAACTAAACATGTTTCATTTTGGATGCCTCTCAGAATATTATTCATAATTCTTTGAAATGTAGGGGGGCTATTCTTTAGTCCAAAGGGCATTCTTAAAAATTCGTAGTGTCCCGTTTCTGTTGAATACGCTGTTTTTTCTATGCTATTTTTATCCATTTCTACTTGGTGAAATCCTGAGGCTAAATCTAAAGTTGTAAAATACTGAGATCGTCCTAATTTATCTAATATATCGGTAATGTTTGGCAAGGGAAATTTATCGTCAATTGTTTTCTTGTTTAATCCTCTAAAATCTATTACTAATCGAAATTTTCTTTTGCCAGAAGCGTCTTGTTTTTTGGGTACAATCCAGACAGGAGAGTTCCATGGAGAATTTGAAGGTCTAATAATTCCTTGTTCAAGCATGTCCTCAGTTTGTTTATTAATTTCGTTCTTGTAAATCTCTGGATATCTATAATTTCTGGAGTATACGGGAATTTCATCAGTAGTCCTAATAACATGTTTTATTTGGTTGGTAAAAGTTAAATCGTTTCCCTCAATATGGAATAAATCTGCATAATCTTTTATTAAACTTGTTATAGCGGATTTTTCTTCCGAGTTCATATGTTCCATTCTAAATTTTGATAAATCTAAATTTTTTCTTCTCGAATTTTTTTGCTTATAATCTAATAAATTGAAATTAGTGTTCGTTTGCATTGTATCAGGTTTGAAAATATTATATTCCTCTAAAGATTTTACTTCTAATGGTTTACTTATTGTTAATTTTACATTTTCTTCCGCATTGTTTATAATAGGGCAATAGGCTTCACCCTTATGCACTGAAACTATACACTGCGGAATTTCTAATCCGTTCACTTGTTTGTGTGGTAAAATACTTTCTCCATTATGAATATTTTGTATTTTTAATTTAACTGTTTGGCTAGTGCGGGCTTGTATAACGTAACTAAATTGTTCCTGCTTTATTGACGTGCTGTCTGTTTTATTACAACTTCCCTTTTCAGTGTTAAAATATTGAATAGGGATTTCCTCATCACAAAGTATTAATTTATTATTTATAAAGTCTAAGCTTATTCCTAAATCCTTTATATTGTCTAGCCCGAGTAATAGGTCGAAATTCTGATGAAAGTCAAATAAATAAAATTTAATTGCTTTTTTAGACAACAGAGGTATGGTGCAGCAAAAATTTTCTTTTGAAGTGCCGTGTGCGGTGATTACTTCAAACGGATCTTTTTTTATGCTTGTTTTAAAATTTTTCCAGCCTTAAGATTTTCGCATAAATGATCTAGTACTGCCTGTGTCAATTAATATTCTAGATTTGGTGTCTGTGTCGTATATAAATGGTAGCTCGTTATTTTCGCTTTGTAGATTCATTATTGAAAATCGATTCCGAGGCTTGTATGTCCTAAAAAATCGTCCTGATCGATTTTAGCGGTCTCTTCTTCGTAGTTGTCGGTTAAATTTTGGGATTCTTCGAAGTACTCTTCTTTCCCGAGATCTTCTTCAAAAGCGAATGATTCTTGTCCATTAGTCTGGTACATAGTGTAATCGTCTTTTTCGGCTCCTTGTCCGGTCATTTGATTCAAATTAGTTTGTCTAGAAGGCCTGTCTGTTTGTCTAGTGGAAATACTCATAGGGGTAGGTTGATAACCCGTATTTCGCTGAGGATACTGAGGTTTAGTAGTGTTGTTGTTTGGTTGTCCCCTTTGAGGCTGACCCTGATTAGCAAAAGTTGGTGGTCTATAGGAAGGATTTGGGTGTTGATAAGGTTGTTTAGGTATTTGGTGGTATTTAAATTCAGTATGTATTGGTCTTCTTACGTTATGAGTTTGGCTTTTCTGAAAGACTGGTTGTTTGCTTGGCTGAGTAAACATTTTATTATTTTTAAATTGAAAGTCGTTTGTGAGCATATTAAGTGCTTCACTAAGAGTGTTAGGGTTCTTGGTACGCATTAGTGACCCGATGGGTTCATGCAAACCCCTAAGGAGAACTCTTAAAGCTAGTTTCTGAGCGTATTCTATTAAAATGTCTTTAGCCATCTGCCTTTGAGGCTCTTTATTCATAAAAAATGAAATTTGTAAATTTAGTAACTTTTGAATTTTCTCATAGAATTGAAATGGTGATTCGTTACTTTCTTGTTTTAATTCTGACATCTCTAAGTTTAATGTGAAACAATCTCTTTTGTCTGAATAACTAATTAATAATACTTTTCTAGTTTCGTGCCAATTGTAAGAGTTAGAGTTTACAACCATTTCCAGTGCTTGGCCTTTTAATTTAGAAAGAATAGAGGAGAACAGATACTCATTTTGAAAATCCTCTGGATTTTCGCTTACATAAAACTTATTTACTATCTTATCACATATTGAGATAAATCTGTGGAGCATAGTGGGCTCTCCACTATACTCGGGTATCATGTCAAGATACTCCTTTTTTAATATTGGCGTTGCCATTATTTAATATTATTTTCAAAATAATAAAAATTAAAAATCAATTATATAAAATTAAAAAGTATTTACTCTACTTTTCTTAATTCTATATCTTAAGATCTACTTACAAGTTGATCCAAAATACTTTGCTTATTTGAACAACTTTCACTTTTCACCTACACGATATTCGCTCGTGTTATTAATAGATATGCGCTCTATTAAGTGGTTGTAGATATTCACTCTACTTAAAGTTTCCTCAATTAACGGTTAAAACCGACGGACGTTATATTCACTAACTTCCTTGAGGTGTCCTACCGTTTTCTTGATGTCGTTACAGATATGCACTCTGTAACGAATCGCGTTTTTGCAGTATCTCGGTTAATCGATTGAAATCGAAAAAAAATTATGTTCATTAATTTTCCCGAGATGTCCTACCGACTGCGCCAGTTACGTTTTATATTAAGCAAGAAAGGTTTTTAAAAATGATTTTTATTTTTACAAACCTTTGAATTTAATAAACAATTAATTTAGAAAACTGTTACATAAATTTTACTTAATAAAACAATACAATTGATATGCACTCAATCGGAGTGGAAAACGTCTGTGCGATACAGAGGCGACTTACACACTGCCGGGGCTCTGTTCTCACACCTATATAATACTAAAGCTGCGTAAGCAGGAATTTTCCTAGCACGCATTTAATTATGAAATGTTCACATAAAATGTTTATATAACTTATATATATATATATATATATATATATATATATATATATATATATATATATATATATATACTTATATATGTACATATATATATACTTTTATATATATATATTGTAACAAATATTTCAAATGAAAGATAAGGAATAATATGTCTATAAAGTATAATTTAAAATTTAAGTAGCATATTATTTTAAAAATTTTAAAAGTATAATTGACTCATTTTCAATGGAAATATATGTTTAGGCCATATAATTATTTTTCAATTTTTTAAGGCACATTCAAACTTTTAGAACTGTGTATAGTATAGCGTTGTGTATATATGGGATGTAATATTATGTACTCTCTGACCATTAGTTTTTCTTTATATAAGTATTAAGTGTGTATGAAGCCTAGCATTACTGTAAGCTAATGTTACATATTAGTACATTTTACGTTTGATTAGCACGAGAAAAGTTCTTTGAAGGTTCTGAAGTTAAAAATTACTTCTTACTGATTTATTAGTGAATTTTAACAAACACCATCTCTGACACTAACTAAAAGCTACTACAAACAGGCCATCGCACATTCATAATCTACAATCATTTCGCAACTGGTTAGGCACAATCCTACGGGTTGCTGCGTATAGGACCCTATAGAATGTCTTGTTCCAGGTCTAACGTTGTAGATATAATGTAAATTTTATTATTATGTGTAGCAATATACTTCAACGTTCTATTTCAAGTGCAAATATCTAGTGAATCAGCTTATCTATCACGAAGTAGTAATTTTGCACTGTATCCCAATTTCAGGTTTGAGTATGCTCTAACAGAAGAAATGCACGTCATCCTCACCATACCCTCACTGGCAAGGTGTTGGTAAGGTAATACTCTTGCTTATCCGGAAATCACGGAAAATATTTTATTTAAAGGTATCACAAGTAACCGACCGGATTATAGGGTTATTTAAGAGATTCGTTAGGTGCAAAATAAATTTAACTCTTAGTCGTAAGTTAGTAAAAACAATCAATTTTTATTTATATAAAATACTAATTTCTACTGGTGTTTTACTTCTTATTTAGTTATATTATAAAACAAATATTATAAAATCTAAAATTATATTTAATATTATATCAAATATATTAAAACATATTACCTATAATTTTTATTCTTTAACTTTAAATATTCAATCTAACCTGTAATATACTTAACAAATAAATATACAACCTATTAAAGTATGTCACAACAAATACATAAAAACCTCCAAATATATACAACATTGAAAAAAGGTTTATTTTAATTACCTATATTTACTATATATATATATATATATATATATATATATATATATATATATATATATATATGAAGTTTAATATATTACTATTGTAAGTAATTTTATCCACCATTAAGTGCTATATATAATAGTAATATATTAAACTTCATAAAGTCTGTGCAACGGAAAAACAATGAATAACGTAATATATATATATATATATATATATATATATATATATAAATATATAAATATATATATATATATATATATATATATATATATATATATATATATATATATATATATATATATATATATGTCCAATGGGAAATTATTTTCGTATTATGCTAAAATTCCATTATATTTCATTTCTATTTGCAGTTAGGACCATTTTGAAAATTTGTTCACTAGTCATATCTCGACTTATTGAAAAAGATTTAAAATCAATTAAAATTTGCTAGTGTGTTCTTAGACTACTTCGTTTTTAATTGAAATTCACTATAAAAAAAGAAAAATATTAAATTAAAATGTTTTTTCTCAGAGTTTATATAAAACGTTTTAAGTCTCTAATAAAATGAATTATTCCAAAATTATAGACAACCCAAAACAGTGATAACTTGTTTGCCAGTTCACTTTCACGGTAATCCTCATTAGGGGACAGTGTTTTGGCCCTTCGGCCGATCTCTCTTTCTCTCTCTCTCTCTCTCTCTCTCTCTGTGTCTCTCTCTATCTTTTTCTAGAATATAAATTTGAAAGTTTATTCTTTTGTTTAAAGTTTGTTATTCTACCATTTACTTTTTTTTATTAAATTTATAAATTTTATTTAACTTTTAATCTTTTATTCAACTGTTCTCGATATTTATTTTGGGATTACAATACCACTTTACTCCTACTTGCGTACAGTTTATTTTAAACTTATTTTTATAATTTAGCAATTATGTGAAAATGCGCGACATGTGAATTTTAAAATTTTGAAATGAGAAGGCACTTTGAAAAAAGATGTTAAATGTTTAGTTTCGGGAGGAGTAATCCTAAGGCCTACTCTGGGAAAACACGAATTCTACATTTTGTCATCACCGCTAGTCATTAGCCGTAGATTTTTTAATAATCACTCACAGTTTATAAATCAATATCTAGCCTGTCATCTCATCTTCTTCCCGTTTTTGTTTTCTAAACGGTAGTAGCCTTTGTTTACGTCTCTAAATCTAAGCTGCTTTTTTATATTCCTTACTCTGCTTGTATATCACCTATCAGATGTTGCTTCAAATCGTGAGATGGCTGGTGGTCCATTTCCCCACTCCTCTTTACAAACAAATTATCTGTTTTCACTTCAATCCCTCGAACTACGTTTCGGTGTGATTAAATATTTTTTTACATCTTGAATTTCTCTCAGATTTCGTTAGCTGATCACGGATTTACTGATTTTACGGATAAAACCATTGGATAAATAGATTTCATACATAAATCATTAGGTTTTAGTAAAGATTGTTGCGTTTTTGATGAAGTAATTTTCTGGTTTTTTAATAATCTTCTCAATTGTAATTCAAATGTTTTTTTTTAATAGTTGTAAGTATTTTCGTTTTTAATCAAATGTAGGCCTATGTATAATGATATGATAGAATTTAATAGTGTCTTTTATCTGTAAATATGTATATATATATATATATATATATATATATATATATATATATATATGAAGTTATTATATTACTCTTGTAATTAATTTTTCCACCATTAAGTGCAATAATTTTACCTTGAGTGATGAGGCACCTTTCGGTCACTTGACCATTCTTGACCATACTTGACCAAGTAAAATTACTTACAATAGTAATATATTAACTTCATAAAGTCAGTGCAACGGAAAAACAATGGATAACGTTAAATATCAAGAATATATATATATATATATATATATATATGTTTATACTTATAAATGTTTGTAAACCCAATTACATGATATTAATTTTATAAGTTTTAATAATATTTTTTAATAAATACAGACTATTACAACAAACTAATAATCCGCAAACACGTGTAGTATTTTGAGAACTAAAGACAATTTTGATAATTATTTTATAGATTTTAATTGAATAATAATTAAGACCTTACTTGATGACGCGATTCGAAACAATTGTTCCTCTTATTAAGCAGAGCCTCTACTCTCTGTTGACTATTGTTAAGATCTACAGAAATGTTTGAAACACCGAATTAATTTACAAGAATTATGTAAAGAAAAGTCTATCATAATTTAATCAATCTTTAAACAAATTTATCATTGTGGTACTTTTTTAATAATAGAAACCTTATAATGGTCTTGTCACGCTATTACGGCCTTATATAATTTAAAGTGATTAACACACTACCACTCCGTTTTGTCGCAGTATAACTGATTTGTAGCTTTTAAAGGAAATACAATATTAGATATTCGTCATGTCACGTCAATACAGCACCATAACACGTAACGTGATCACCATTGTTAGTGTTATTTGTAACTACAAAGACTAGAAATGTTTGGAAAACCATGGTGTTATTCGTGGACTATGTGAGAAGTCATACATTGATCAAACGAACAGTCAGATCTCAGCGGAGAAAAAAAAGATGTTTCAAAATGTAACTTTAAAAAACGTAAACCATGGCATTACTCGATCCAATTTGTTAATTAAATCTAAAAACGTCAGTGAGTCAGTTTTTAGAAAATCTTAAAATAAAGCAAGCTTTTAAATTTAAATCAGGTAAATACTAATTGAAAATATATAAATATATTTATTACCAAGAAAGTATGCAATCAGTAAAATAGATTCTACCAATTGCTGATCCAAGGGACAAGAATTTTGTTAAAGCTTAAGTAATGTAGTAATATTATATGTAAATGAGCATTTTCGTGAAACAGTAGTCAACAATATCGAATTTATCGAAGCGCAAAGACTCTCTTACAATAAAAAAATAACTAAATAAAGTATTATAAATAATATAGGTTTTCAAAGTTAAATATTGCAAGAGAAAATAGTTTTATATACTAAGATTGTTAGCAATCCTATTAAATGGAATAAACTGATTTATTTCAAGAAATAAATATTTTCGACTATAAAAATATTAGGAACAATATCAAAGGACTATGATTTTAGACTATAATTTATATTCTTTAAATGAAAGAATAATTTTAGATTTGTCATTGATATTCGTAGATATTTCATTTATATTTGAAGATATATCACGGATAATTGTAGATATCTCATGAATATTTGTAGATTCCTCATGGATATTTGCAGATACGTCACGATATTTGTAGCTATTATATCAATAATGTTTTTATAGATTTCACAGTTGTTGTAGATACTTCATGGATATTTGTATATTTTCAACGAACATTTATAGATAGTAAATGGATACTTGTCGATATCTCATGAATGGTTATAGGTGGATTACGGATCTTTGCAGATATCTAATTTATATTTCAAGATATACCTTGGATATTTGTAAATATCTCTAGAAGTTTTCAAGATATGTCGCAGATATTTTTAGATATCTCATGGTAAAATGTAGATTTTTCATGACTATTTGTAGTTACCCACATATACAGTTAGAGGTAGAAGATATATCGCTAATATTTGTAAATATCTCATTTATATTTAAAGGTATATCAAATATATATTTAGATATTTCACAGATATTTATATCCATCTCACAGATATTTGTAGATATCTCACGGATATTTGAATCCATCTTACTGTTATTTGTAGATATTTATAGACAACTGTTGAGCATTCATAGCTAACCACGGATATTTTAAGATAAGTCACAAATATTTGTAGATGTCTCACGAATATTTATAGAAATTTCATGGATATTTATGGTAAATACTCACTTATATTTGTTGATGTGTCCCGGATATTTGTAGGTCCACATGAACATTAGTAAATATCTCATGGTTGCTTGTAGATATCTCATGGATATTTTAAATACTTGTTTACAGGTATATCATGATCACATACAATATTCCTAGATGTAGATATTTGTCTTTCGTAACCTGATGGTGTAACTGTTCGTGGTCGAAGCTTGTAAGGGTTATTAGAGAATAATTGCTAACTATTGGATTTAAAACTTTAATGAAAGACTACTTTAGTCATTCTCTTTGTGTATATTTTATACACGGACACAAACTGGCACGCAAGTCTAATGGCGATAATTATGGCGAGACACTGGACGCGGTTAAATGGTCCAGTAGGGCAATCCTTTGCATGTAAGCAGACTCGTAACTCAGCGTGGTTACAGAATCCACAGTTACGCGCTACAATTTGTGGAAAACTATTTAAAAAGACATTACCATAATTCTGGGTTTGAAATGACCCCAGTCACGCCATTTTAAATACGGCTGAGTAATAAAACTTGTAGATCCATATTGAGACACTGGTGACTTTAATGCACGGTAGGAATGATGTTTCCTCCGCAACGGCTCTTTAATTGGGCAATAGTTGGGGAATGCATCGTTTATTCACGTTTGTATATAAAAATGGTCAATTAAAGTGAACAATTAGGGCCTTTTGTTAAATATGATGGTAGTGGGGTTGTTGGGGGATATAAAAAGCGCCGTTGATTTCGGACGGGTTATTTGAAAAGAGGTAATTAGAAAAATATTTTAGAAGCTAACAGGTGAGGAGTTTTGCTTACAGTCATTTTATTTGGAACCACAGTTACTATAATAAAACGGTTTTAAGTGTGGCCTACACTTGAGGGTTTGTTTGAACATGCTACTCTTTCGTCAGAAAATAACAAAAATTGAAAATTAAATATGAATTAAATGTTTACTGTTTGGTTAGAAATTGCAAAGGATAAGAAACATTACAGTAAAAAACAAAAAAAAAATATCTTAAGTCATAGATTTAGTAGATATTAAAGAAATAAAATCATTAAAGTTATTTATGTATTTGAGTGCTGTTTTCTGCCTTTCCTAACGATACAATATTTTTCTTTGTTTACGGGTTTCGATGTGACTCCTTTTTCAAATCCTAAATCGTACTGTTCGCCCAAACTTTGAGCTCGTCTATACTAGCCACGCTCCCTATACAAAGACGATCGCAAGGCTTGGGCAAACAATACGATTTAGTTTTTGAAATTGGAGGTACTACGAAACGCGTCAATAAAATAAAATATTGTATGGCTTTTAAAAACAGAAATCTATACTAAAATATATAAAAATATTTCTAACAGAAATGAAGATGAGTATATTAATAATTTCATTGACGTTTTGTTAAAAAAAAAAAGTTTAAATTTTTTCTAAAACATCCTTTGTTGACAAATGATTAAAAATTAGCAGAATATTAGACTTAATGGTTGCTAAACCATATTTAATTTTTTTTGTTCAACTATATATTAGCAACGGGTGATAAATAAATGTTTTTATATATTGTTCTGGTGCAACACCATAGGAACTCAAACTTAAGATCAATAATTTACTAAATATTTAGCTAGCTGAAAAGCTAGTTGGTTTTTAACTACATTCAGGGAAATAGTTCCAAAAGACGATCCTGCTTAAAATAACACAGAAGTCTGATAATGCATAGTTAGGCAGGATCATACTTAGCACGACCTCACTGGAATCGGCTCAAAAAATTGGTGAATGGTAAAAGAGTCTATACGTTTCAGTGTTTCTTTTAATATGTGCGTTTTTAGCAATGGCAATATACTCTCTTATATGATTACAGAAACCTGGCAGTATCTTGTTAAACAAACTCGTTTTGAAGTTGACCATAGTTGGGTTTTGGCTAGTTAAAACGTGTCATGATCTGGTATAACCCGAACCGAATGAGTGGGGTGGTTGATGGTTCCTTATAGTGTGTGTGTGTGTGTGTGTGTGTGTGTGTGCGTAATAATTGGGGTAGTTAAACCAGACATTGAATTCTTGAAAATGTAGAAATTATTAATCATGAAATATATTGAGTACATAAACTAATTCTAAAGTCCATTGTAAAAAGCAAAAAATACCTTCTTAGTAATACATCTCTTCAAATGTCACAGTACAATTAATCACAAAACCGAAACAAATACGTCACGAAATTATGAAAATAAAAGTATACGAACCTATACGACAACGTACTTTACAGGGTAAATATTATGAACTTGGAGGGCGACGGAAATTAATAGATAAAAGTGACTAAAATGACCGCAGCTAGAGGTCTAATTTTCCATACAAGAATATACACATTGATAAATTAGACACTTTAAATTTATATATAATCTGTAATAAATTACTACCCTGACATAATTAAATGAATAATGTATTGCTTAGCCATAACGCACAAAAGATTAATTTCATGCTTCAAGAAACACCCCTGAGAAGTCATTTTGTTTATACTAATTTTGCTGAAGGTACTGAATTACATTTTACGATCTACAATTTAGTTCAAGACAAGTCTTTCCATCAGAGTTACTTGCTTCAAATTTGTTTCTCGCTTCAACCTTCTTTTCACCTAAATTAAAAAATAATAAGCTTTTTAGATAGCAATTCTAATTGAAAATTTCTTTTTCTTCGTGATAACAATATATTTTTGATAGTTATAACGGTATGAAATAGGGATTTGTGATTAGCACATAATATAGTCAAGTAGAAATTTCCGTTTATATGTGTTTATAAATATCATTTACCTTTTCAGATATAATGTAACTGTGTCTAACTAAAACAACTATAAACAAAGGCCTAATTTAGTTACAATTTAAACAAAAGTACTATGTATTTAGTAAACACATAAATTTGCTAATTTGGATCATTTTTAAATAGAACAAGTAATTGTGTTATAAATTAAAGAAGAAAAATATGATAAATGTAGGGATTTCAATCAGGTGTTTTTATTAAACTATCTCGTTAGCAAAATATCATAGACCTAACACAACAAACCGTGGAACAAAATATTAGGAGTGAAACGAAGTATTATGAAAGTATATCAAATAGTTTGGAGCGACAGTAATTTTAACTAAAGAGCAGTTTAGAGATTATTTCTATCGGTAGATGCAAATAATATCTAAAATACGTTAATATTACGTCGTTGCATAAAATTTGTTGTGCAAATACTTTAAACGAGCGACTTGGGTTTTAATAAGTATATGAATCTCGGTTCACAACAAATTCTATTCCTCCTCATTTTTCGAAAAACATTCAAAACCTTCCCACACTTTTATAACTTTAAACGTTCTAATCTCAAAAAGGCTAATTAACATTCAACCACAAAAAAAAACATTTTATTATTTTACATCTCCTTTGAACGCTATACCGTTTAAATTATAATGTATATAAGTGCAATTAACTCTTTGTTGGTCACGGTTGAACTGACAGATCAAAAAGGGATATTTTGCTTTGCCAGATCTTGGAGAGTGACAATAAAGCATTTAACTTTCTAGTGTCTTTTTAGCTTATAGCAGTGGAAAGGTCAGTAGGGTTTTGACATTCGTCAGACCATTGAGTGGTTTTCTTTACATTTTCAATCTATCAGATCCCCACGACTGAGTTCGTAAGTTTCTCCTACAATGATTTATAATTATTTTGAGTAATAAATTATTTTTATTGTCAATAAATATAGTTATTTCTCCGTAATATATTATTATTTCCTACTTGCTATAGGGATAAATTGGATATATAATCTAAGAGATCACCGCGAATACCAATAAAACTAATATTTTAGTTTGTTCACCAAGCATACTTATTTTTTGTTACAAAATGAAACAAATTTGGAAGAAATTCGTCGTATGCTTGAATCCTCTTGAGGAAGATGCGTCGTCGTATGAGGAAGATGTTAGCTATAACTAAGGTTTGATTTTAGAAGAAACGGATAAGATGAAGACGTCCTGGAGTATGGTAATGCAATTGATGACGCTCTTGGAAGAAGTGATAAAAAGGAACCTATTGGTATGTGTGATGAGGAGAGTTTTTTGTTGCTCATCAATTGAAAAATAAGAAGATTATAGATAGCCCACATGGAAATGAAAAAAAAAAAATCATATAGTCAATCAAAAAACCGTGGATTACAAAACGTTATGGTTCAGTTTTCTGACTTGAATGGAGCAGCTAAACATATTAATTCATTGACGAAACTGATGAATACATTGATGAAATGCGTTTTTACATGTTGCCTGTTATTGACACAACAATATTTTGTTACAAAATAAAAAACTATATCAGAATAAATATTTTTTTGTATTCTATCGGAATTGTTTGTTATGTGTGTTTCTGTTCTTAATGAAATTTTTATTTATTAATTTTGTTTAACTCTGATAAACTCGAAAAAAATATCTGTGATTTTATGTTTAGTTATGAAAAAAGAACAAAAATTCGTCATGTTTTCGAATCCCTCTCCTGGATTATACCCTATCCCTTTTTATAATAGCCCTAGAGAGGGCTACTAGAAGATGAAAATATAGAGAAAAAATAGCTATGATAGTTATGAAATAAAAAAAAGTAAAATTCGTTATATTCTCAAATCCCTTTCCTGAATTATATCCTATCCTTTTCATAATGGTCCTAGAATGTGCTATTAAAAGATGGAAATAAAAGACGAATAGGTGATGAATGACCGACACCATGTTACATATACAACTTTGAAGACGTGTAGGTAATATAGGCTCAATATTACGATAACCAGAAGAATAGGTCAAAGAGTAAAACGTTAGCTTACGAATGTTATCTCAAAAAGTATTGAATACATCTAAAGAGAAGAGAAGAGAAGAAATAGCTCATTCTAAACTAAAAGTCTCGATATATAACTGATTTCAAATATCTAGCACGAAGTATGCTAGTGATGGAAAATGTGTAAAGTAATAAAGGGAAGAGATGCCATAACGGTTGTGAACAACATTTTATGGAATAATAATAATAACAAATACAACAAAAAACGAATATTATCACAGTGATGCGTGCCTGAATTTTGTATTTTTCTTAGAGCTCCAACAGAGGGTAGAAGGGCTTCCGAGAAGATAAAAACAGGCCTAATATAGAACGTACCTGAGGCATTACACTCGTCCTAAACTTAAAAATGACAAAATATTTTTAAATTTTATGTATATGATATGTATATCGAAATAATAAATGGCGAAATTAAGTTTTTCCAATAGCATTCTTGGTGTTAATTTACTTTAAAAGGTAAATTTTAATTCATTGCATTTCAAAACACTGTGATGTTGAAGTTATGCATTTGTTTCATCAGTTTGTGTTAGTAATACTAATTTCAGACTTACATATTTTTACTTTCATTAAAAAACCAAGTCTATTTTACTTTCGTAACTTTTAAATACTCAACTTTACAATTAGTGATGTAACTTCTTATTGATCAACAAATAATAATAACATTATTTTAAATCCTATAGTTAAATATATGTTCTATATTGCAGAAATACACAAAACTTTTACTTTTGTTAAACGCTAAATACACACATCTTGAGATTCAGAAACACATTGCATTGGGGTATTTTATTATTGAAATTCACAAATCACATTTTAAAGGATTAGGTGGAACGATTGGAATTAAGTGATACAACTTTCAAATTTACTTTATTTACAATCACCAAATCACTATTCTAAAGCTATTTTAACTCAACTATATGGGCCAAGAGTATAACACTGGTAGCTGTAGATGTACATCTACCGGTTTCTGTAATGTGATATGGTTTAGCATTTGCTGGAAATATGTGGTTAGCCTGAAGACATTAGTATAATAACACAGCATCGTTATCCATCGGGCTATTAACCGAATAAATCGATCATACGTTAAATAGAAGATGGATTTTGAGGTCAATAGAAGGTTAATGACTAGAATTGCAAATGTTTTGCAATTTCAAAAGTTACTAGGAGTCTCAAATTAAGACTGTCATAAAAATGTATAACAATGGTCTGACGTCAATATAAGTCTGACTTGAGCAAGCGGATTTTTTTTTTAAATAATGGTTTCTAATAATAACCGATTCCTATGCTACTAAGTACATTTAACTGAAGCATAACTATATATAAATATTGTGCTATGTGTTTGACAATGTTGTAAAAGCCATATACGAGTATATGAGTATATTAGTTCTGCTTTTCGTATTGAATCTAAGGTCAAAGTAAATTAGATAGGAACTTACTACATAACAATAATAACTTCTCAAAGTTAAAGGTAAGAATAATAAGAACAAATAGGAAAACACTTTAGTCCTAACACATTCACTTTAAGATATAGCTAAGAGGTTTCGGTACTACGGCAAGCTAAGATCTCTTACAGCATTTGTATTTACATAAAGTTTTCTAATACTCAAACAGTTATTTTTCCTAACCTAAATGTATAAAAAACTAAACTTTTTTAAGTAAAATTGATAAACGTTTACCTTTTCTTTGGCAATAAATTCATACTTGCTGTAACTGTAATCTTACTTGGACGCAGTTTAAATGTATTTTAAGACAAATGCGAAGAAGCACGTAGAAGTTAAAACAACCTTAGAAGATACTTAACTGCCTTCGTCGTCAGACATGGAAGAGTCTATGAGGAAGTCAACCCTTGATACGGTCACTTATTGCAAAGTATAAGTAATTCAATTCCAGAAGTTGTGATATCAAAATAAAATAGGTAGGCTTTTGAGTGGTGGGAAATATTGAGTATTGGGATTGCTGTTAAAGTCAACATTTAGATTGTCGTTGATATCTAAGCCAAGATTGATACATGTAAATAACTTATACATTGAACTCATTATACATTAATCTATTAATAACAAAATTTTCACTAATATTAGTAAGTTATTATTTTTGTATAAACATTTAGGGACTATTATTCTTTTGTTCATTATTACATTGAAAGGGGTGGAGACGATTACTTTTCTTCTCCTATCTGTACAAACTAGCTCAGGTTAAAAATAGACGTAAAGAGAGTTGGATTGCACAAAGAATAAAGTATTATTTGAAAAAAATCTGTATCCACATCAAATGTGGAAGACAAGTTTTGAAAGAATGTTTTGAACTTGAGTGGATGAAAAAAGAATTGTAATAGCTATTGAGTAAGATATACGTAAATACATACACACACACACACACACACACACACACACACACACAAATTCAATTGTTTAATATTCCTTATGATGTTGGTACTGTTAGCCAACGAAAAGCTTTGAATTGTAAATTCAATTATAATTCTTGTATTTGTATTTTGACTTAGTTATATATATATATATATATATATATATATATATATATATATATATATATATATATATGGGGAGAGTGGGAACTAATAGTAGGGTTTGAAAATATGAATCTATTGGTTAAAGTGTATTATTAGTAGATGTCAAAACCACAGTTTCAGCTCAACAGGTGGTTTTGATGAAAAATACGTTACTTTTCCGTTAAAAACGGTTAGGTGGGGTATGAGGGGTTGGTTTCAGCGATTATTGGAGGGTGACGTGAATGGTAGGAGGTCTGGAATGTGCGCGGTTGTGCGCGGTTGTGCGTAGGTGTATGTGGCAGGTGTTTTTTTTAGAAATACGTTAATTTTCCGTTAAAGACCTTTAGGTGAGGTAGTATGGGTTGGTTGGTGATATGCGTGTTGGCTGTTGTGTGATGTAATTAGAAGCATGTTCGGACATGTTGGGGGGTAATGTAAAAACCGTTGTTTACCTAGAGAATGTGTGTATTATATTCTGTACCCAGTTCGTTGCTGACCTATATTTTTACTATAGCGTCGCGTGTGTACGGTTGAAATCCGTTACGAGGTGATGGGATTATTTTCGCTATAAATGTGTCAGTCGCAAAGACTGAACGGTGACTTCTCAGTTTGTTCTCCAGATCTTTACTGGTTAAAAAATGTAAAAGCATGTTAATTTATTGATATAGGTTCCTCGCTCGTGAGCTAATGTGTTTACACATCGTTGTGCTAGCGATTGTTTGTTATAACAGGTATTTGGCCTGAATAAATTGTTTTTAAAAACCTACCTCTGTTTCGAGTTATAAACATGTTCGGACCATTGAAAAGTGTTTTTAAAACTTTACCTGCGCGCTTGTACGTGCGAGTGCTCACGATTGTGTGACGTAATTAAAAACATGTTCGGACATGTTGTGGGCAATGTAAAACGTCATTGGGAACTTGTATAGATGATGACGATGACATACTTGTGTTATAGTTGTGGGGATAAGTAGTTGGTTAGTATGTCAAGGTCATAGGAAGATGTTTTTAAAAAGAGTCGCAAGCAGAAGTGCTTGCGACATTAATATACATTTTTTTATTTATTTATTATTTTTTTATTATTATTTTTTTTTTACACAAATACAATAGCATCTTATAATTACAACGCTATATTATAACAAAAATACAATTTTTTTTTTAGACTAATACAGCTACTGATGTAAAGTCAGTTCGGTGGACCCACATCCGGACGGTCCGTTGGAGACTATGTGAAATTCGCCGGCACCCACCTCATCCAAATCCATGTTCGCCAACAGCGTGATGAAGCGTCTAGGTAGGAATATCTGGAATTTCGGGTCTTCTCCTTCCTTGTATGGGAAACCTCCGAGCGCAGCAACAACTGCTTCCCCGTAGGTAGTGTCGATTTTTCTGAGGTAGTGCACCGAATACTTTTTACCTTCCTTCAGTTCTGAACATTTCTTGATGGGCAACCCGTCAGCTTTAGACTTTGAGTTGAACTGTTGAATTGTTGACTGTAAAGTTGCTTCGCGGATCATAGTTACGGAGGAGAAGTAACTGTATCGTGTAGCTCTGCCTGAGGTCTATAAGGAAATGATGTCTAACCACCGCTCTCTTTGGTTTATATAATGCGTTTCCCCCTCCCTTATTATTGTAGTCATAGTCTTAAGACTGTCGCGACTTTCATCGCACGTAGAAGCGCGCAATTCGTTTCTTTGTGTTGCGGGGCTATAACGCTTTTACAAACGTTCTGGATTCCTCTCAGGAAGGTCCATTCTCTTGAGGAACCGATATCGATAACTTCAGCAGAAGTGAAAGCACGAATCCATTTCGCCTTTTCGTCACCCGTTGTAAATATCAGATCGAACTGTTTCACGTAGTGTAACATGACGTTACGAAGCTCTACGTAATCGGTGAACCCTTCCTCCCACGATATGTGATGATAATTCTTACTCAACCAATTGTTGGTTTTCTTGTAATTATTGCTCAAGGTAGAGTATTCGAAAGGCGGTTTAAACAGGAACGTGTAGGTAGCGTTTGTTTGTAGGTCCAATAATACGAGTTCCTTCACTATAAACGCGTTACACTCTCCTTTAAAACATTGCATCTCTAACACGCAAGCAGATCGTTCCATTATTTCTTTTTCCTTGTCCTCTATTCTCCAAAACGTCCGGACGCAGACTGCAAATAGGTCTCGATCCTTTTCGCCTTTTATACCTCTTCCTGCTTAGGAAGAATGCTCGTAGCGTTCTCATCTTCCCCCGACGTTATCGGTTCAACGTTCTTGATATCTTCCTCCTCGTCTTCTACGCTCGTTTCTTGATCCAGCATAAGCAACAGCTGTCTATTGAGTTCAACCTCTTGTGGCAACCGGTTGTATATGCTATAATCAATGTACCCGTACTCTGGTGGCTCACCAATCCCACCTTTTAAACAAGCCTCTACATAGTCTCTAATACTGTCCTCAGACAACTTCAACTGTTCCAAGTACCTTTCAACGGCAGGAACCACACCATTTAGTACGTAAAATTCTCTAGGCGTCAACATAACCTTTTGCCCGTTCCGATGATAATCTTTAATACGAACGTAGTGTTTGCCGTATATCTTTACGGTGTCAACTTCGATATCTGTTCCGGGTAATATCAAACGTGTCTTCTTTCCGCTTTCTCGACAGGCTAGGAAGGTTTCAAAAACGTTCAAGTAGCCGACAAAGGTCTTGAACGAATCCGCTGTAAATAATATGTATCTTTTGGAGTGGTTGATGAGCACTCCTGGCAAAAGAGACAGAGACTCAAAAACCCCTACTGTCACGTTCTTTCCCATGCACGCAGTTAGTGGGTACACAGCACGGAGATAGGCACCGATAAACATATCGCTTATGTCGTCTTCAAGATCGTCTTCCCTGTTCCTTTTCATTTCCGATAGACGTATTGCGTTGTTATAGAGCGAGGTTAGAGCGTTGTCAACGTCTTTAAACTCTGGTATTTCTACACGAGTTTCTTTTGAATTTTCATTAGAAACCGTATCATCCACGTTTTCGTCCAACTTAACACCACCCGCTAAAGGTTCGTCCGTCTCACTACATGTGTTCATTATGTGCGTTCAAGGTCCTTTCTAACTATGAATGTCTGGAAAGTGATCTTGACTGGCCGAGATCAAAGTTTTAAATGAAAACAACTCCATCCGACTTTCTTATATACATCGCCACCCCCTCCCACTGATCAAAACAAAACACCTCTACGACACTCTCTTTACACTCCCTGTGAGAGGCGTATAAGTTACTATCGTATCGTGTAAAAACAAACAGTAAGCAGCCGTTTTGTCAGGAATATTTTCTGCTGTCTCAAATTCTAACCTGATATCAACTGTTGAGCTCTTCACAGATTCGTTCTGTTTCGAACAATCAATAACCACTATTGGTGAATATTCCTCATACGAATCCGGAGAAAACTGAGGCGCGTTCTTACGCCCGTAATACGATGATTGAAACTTAGCGTACATCTCGTACAGCATTGAATAACGTTTTTTCGAAAAATCGGCGCTAACGTTGTCGTACGGGAAAAACTGCGAGTTTAGGAACAGTTTTATGTTTTTAAGATTGCAATGATCGAAATTAGTTGAATATCTTGTAATGACGTGCTTCCTGTTAGTCTGAAATGCAAAAATTACAAATCTTGGTTTCTCCATTTGGTTCGACGTTTTTATCGTCCATGAATGTCTCTGAGTTTGCGGCAGTACGGGGTATTCGTGCAACTCCCAACTCCGAAATGGTACCACGATCTCGTGGTCATCGTTTAGCTCTCTCAAAAGCCTGACCTTGTGTTCATCAGACAATCTCACGTGCGGCACCCGCCATACTATCTTTTCCAAAACGCATTTCCAATCCAATGTGGCATCGGTTGCACCGGTAGCTCCTATTGTGCAATCGTTGTCTGAAGAAGATCTTATTAGAACCAACTCTTGACGGACGTTCATTATTATCCTACGGTAATCCTCTGCAAACCCCAACAACAATTGAAGCGGAATACAAAAGTCAAAATTCCCTGTTGAGTTTGGTTTTTCATTAATATCGGTAGGAAACAACCAACCGGACATTCTTATAATGTTGCGATCTGGAGCCGAAAGAGATACTAGGCCTTTTAGAGTGCTGGTTATTCCCACGCGTTTCACGGAATCAACCGTAACACCGGAAATTTCATATCTAATCTCCTCGAACAGATACGACATCGCGTTATTCACAAACGGGACTTCCGTTCCCAAAGTCCCATCTTTTTTCGTCACCTTTCCTTCGATGTACAGGTAGCTCTCCGACGGCAGAGTGTACGCATCTTGCGATTGAATAGGAATACGGATTTCGTCGTTATTTCCTAATCTGGATGAAGCGTAAGGGTTGTGGCTGTGATACTCCTTCTCCCAAATCGTTTCGTCGAACACCGGACCGTGGCCTATGTCTAATATATCCATCGTTAAGAACTGTGAAACCTATTCTTTCTAGAAACGTCTTGTTCTCACTTGTTATCCTTTCTATCTGTTCACAAGAACTGAATTTCGTTCCACCAAGAGTATCGTTAATAAAGTCTAACCCCATACTCATACGCGTTTTATATGCAACCTGATGCTTATAGTTTCTCCTCTAAAATCAACTGGATCCCCGTTTTGATCAAGCACTCTCACTACGACTTCTGAAATCAAACTGAATTTTATGGGCAAGTAAACCAGATTTTGTGGTACTTCTATTATTTTATATCCCGGCGGAACCGATGGAAAAAACGAATGTATAATATGTTCCCTCTTTCCGTTTTTTTAAGAACCGTCTATGATGTTACAGGAAATTTCGATGTTGTTTACCTTTATAATATTGACCTCTTCATCGCCTAAATGAGGTTTCTTTTCTTCGTTCGGTGCGAGGTTTCTTTTAAACCCCAACAGCGATCCTATAGAATGTGGTTGATCGAAATGTATGTTGAATTTAGTAACTATTTCGCATCGAAGGAGGCTGTTATTTGCCGTAAGCGAAAAGTTGCTGTAACCTATGGACCTCTGTATCACTCTGTTCACTTCGTCAATTTCATAAGACCCTGTAGGCAATTCTATCTCGTATATTTTATTGTTTTTTACGTCACCCGCTTTGCTGTAGTGTAATTTGTTGTTAATGCCTTTGGTGACGTTTGGTATGGAATTGTATGTAGTGAATTCTAATAGAGCCGCTTCCCACTGGCTTTCTTCGTGCAGCCTTAAAGGTGGAAACAGCACGCTCCTCAGTATAGACTCGTCCCCAGTAAGGGATACCGTGTACGAAGACATCTTAAATGACACTGACTTTATTTGCCAGGAATTCTAAACATAAATGGCCGCAAATTAACGAGTCTTCCGGTTGTCTTCTTTCATAATTGTATAGAATTGTTTTTGCCGATCGTAAATACTGATTCAATTCCGATGGTGGTGGCAAGTTGCCGAAACTATCGAAGTAAAACACTGTGCTTCCTAATTTTTTGTAACAGACCCAATGCGTTCCCGACCCGACGGTGCTGTCCAAGTTCACTATAGCTGATTCGTTTACACGAGGTTTTGACGGAAGATTGTCTCTCATAAAGACGCCTCTGAAATTCGGTATAGAAAGGCAGTATGCGTAACGTTCGAGCTCTTCATTCGTCAATGCCTTGTTCGGTAATACGAGTTTTCTACTACTATTTAATACACATTTCTGTACGGTCGCAGGTACAACCCCCTCCCGTTTTTTGAACCATTGTTCCTACGTCTTCTCCTGTACTTACTGTCTGTCCTCTTTCGACCAACTCTTCTGACAGGCACCCTTTTACGTCTTTTTCTTATTCTCCTTTTCATCCGTCCACCTCCGATTGCACTTTTTGCCTTCATCGCTCCGGCCACCGCTAAAGCAGCCGCTCTTTCACCAATACTAGCGTCACTAGACTTAGCCCTTTGCCAAGCTTTTTCTGCTAAAACCCTGTCTGCTACAGAACGTGATGCTGAATCAGAATATCGGGAATAAACTTTGTCGTGGACCTTACAGGCTTCGTCTAACTTATTTATACCCCGATCTCCTCGTGCCAAACGTTTTTTCAACTTTGTACCTGGTCCGCAATATCTATACCCACCCGGTATGTGTAATTCCACCGGTAAAGCGTCGATAGCCCTGTTGACTACGGCACCAACTGGAATAATACCGACTGCTTTTTTCGCAAGTCTTACAAGTGATGATGATAAACCACTTCCTTCTCTTACAAACTTCTTTCCGTTACTAAATGTTTTACCGTTTAACATATTAAATATATATGTATCTATTATTTATCTACACGGTTACTTCATATAGAATGTCCATTTGTTGTAGAAACTTGTTACTTTATAATAACGAACCACTTCATACCAAGTTTTTTTAAAATAAAGAAATACCTCTATCACATCCAAATGCTTGCAATAATTATTTCTTGTTTTATTTTGTTTATTATTTTTTTATATTTTTTTTGTAGCATATATTTAATAATTGTTATTCTTTTTACAACAATAATTACTAACACATGTATCACATTAACTTTTTATTGAACAAAAAATAATATTTACATTGTATTACACTTAACTAAATAGTAAATGGAAGTAACAGCTCTTCTCCGGTCAATTCCCCTCCTCCGCAATACCGTCAACGGCTGGTTTTTCCGCTTCTGGAGGATAAGATATTGGTGACGTTCCACGAGCGTCGGTAGTATCCTTTCCATAGTTCGAGGCGCCGACTGTAACTCTCATGCTGAATCCTTGATCCAATAGCTTATTCATCTCGGTTGAGAAAACGTTAACAGCATCTTTTTGTTCGATGCGTAGCGGATAATACTCTATATATCTAGCAGTCAAAGCCATCTTGTAAGTTTATGACGGATGTTTCCTCTTCAAGAAGTAAATTTGAAATATGTATTATTTTTAGTTTCGCTCTCTATATAACAATATATTACATTAGCCTTGTACAATAAAGGCGTTGCTTATCCCTGTTTCCTCTTCTTTGCGGGATGTATTGGTATTGGTTATGAGTAAACCGTCATCCTACGCACAGCATGACATCGTGCTCCAAAATCCTCACCCTTTACTAATTTTAAATAATTGCACCTCGGAAACCATCCACCATGTTCGATCCATGGAAATTCATGTGCTTCCCAATCCTTTAAACCACCACCACAGTAAAAGCATATAACGCCATCAGGTGGAGAGTGAAAGAAAAAACCGGCTTCTGCAAATTGCCAAGCATAAGGGCGGGAATATACAAATCTGGTGTTGTTGGACGAATCCAGCCTGCTTCCAGGTGTACTGTATCTCGGGTATGCAACCATATCTCCTATATTATAAACTGAAATATTTTCTTGAATATATACTATCTATTTGCAGACTAGGTGCAACTCTCCACTTCCTTCGTGCGTGTGTACTCTGCATCTTGTGTTATCGTATCTATTTATATTATCCGTTGTATCCCCTCCACTGCTCAATTTTCGATTTTCTCCTTCAGAAAAGTCGTTCTTATATGTTTCCCCAGGTTCTGCTATAGCTTTCGGTTGTCTGACTGAATCCTGCTTCTGTCTCTTGTTTGCGACTGGTTCCTCTTTTGGAATAAACTTTAACTTTGTACCACTGACTGAATCCTGCTTCTGTCTCTTGTTTGCGACTGGTTCCTCTTTTGGAATAAACTTCAACTTTGTACCACCAAAGATGTACTTCCAGTTTAAATAGGTACGTCCATCTACACCCGGTAAAGCTACTCTTCTCCCGTCTCCAGTATGCATGTAATGGAAGAGTGAAGACGCGAACCTTTCTAGAGTTTCTATGTTTACGGCATCCAACTGTTCTATAGGGTTACCAACTCCGCTCAAACGTTTGTTGTAGAACTCGAAACCATCTTTCGATAATAACGGTGTCACAGACCTGACGTATTCCAATGTAGCAGCATCGTTTGATGACACAGGCCTACCAACATTTTCGATAATTTTATTTTGCATATCGTAATTTCCGTTTCTAGTGAGTTTAAATCCTACGCCTGAAGGTCCTTTGGGACCCCGTTCACCTGGCTGAGCTCTAACAGCGATTTTACTCTTGGAGATTTGATGACGACCAAACTTGTCCACGCTCATCTTTATAAATGAAGTTAAGCAATAACGTTTCTTCGTTTTAATTCTTCTGTCAACGACACTACCTCGTTCTCTAGCCCCGTGTGTCCTGCAGACATAGAGTCATATAACAAACGCAGACGATTCACTAACTCGTTTGCATTATTGTAATAAACAACGTTGGTATGCTGAGTGTCTTTTAAATTCACACCAGCTCCTGATTTGCTCTTGTCTTCTCTCGGAGGAAATAGATGTGCTATAATTCTTTTATATTTCTTTGACCTGTTCCTGTACACAGGTGCGTTAGAACTGTATCCCTTTCTATGAGCGTTGGTCAGTTGGGAAATGCGTTTAAAATTTTCGAGATCTCTTTTTGTATATTTCTCTGGAATATAATTGAAGATTAGCTCGAACAGACCGCGCGTACCTCGAAAAGTTTTATTCTTTACCAGTATGTTATCTTTGTTGGTGATCTCCAATTTCGCGTCACCTATATCCAATGTACCGTCTTTAGCCAACCGAGCGCCGAACGTATGGTATTGTTTCTTCCTGCTTGTATCAGACATTGAATCTAACATCTTTAATAAATACTTTTTACCCATAGGACCTTTACTCGATATATTGTCGCTCAATATACTGACGTCTTTAGTTGACTCGTGAACAGACGTTCTTCCATCATCTTCATCCGTTACATAGTCTGCTGATGTGTCTGTCAACTCAGCGCCCGACTCCTGTTTAAAGGGTATTATGTCTTGCGCGTCACCATCAATCCATGCGTTTTCACCGAGTTTTTCAGATATCTTCTTTAACGGTTCTACTATCGGTTTGAAAGTGGTCTCCAAGTATTTATCCCTTTCGCTTATGCCTAATTTCAAGGCTTCATTTTTTTTTCTGATGGTATCGCTCAACACTTTTATTTCGTTTACCAACTTCCTTTGTTTCTCCATGTATTTACTTAGCGCTTGTTATCCAGTTGAATAGCTGTATCGTAATGTTAACATTGTAAATCGCTCTGCGAGTTTATTACAACGTATCTGTCAAATCCCAGTCTGTATCGACCTTCATCGATGTTACGCTCCTTATCGACGACTAGGAATCCGAAATGATCGTTCCATGCTGTAGAACATATCTGTTTAAATCTGTTGTATTCCATATCAGCACCTACGTGATCGTTGTATACGTGTCTCGTGTTAGTCTCATCCTGCTTGAACATTATAATGAGATTGGCGTTATCTCGTAATAGCTGCTTAGGGATTTTGCTATAGGTTTGCCCTATGTAAATACAATCTATCATGTTATGTCGCCCCATGGCAAAGTACGTGGTTATGTGATGATGTCTTTCCGAGCTAACGTCATCGAATAAAAATACAGAATACGGTCGAGCTTTACTTGGTCCCATGATTTCTTCGTTTACATCAAATTTGAACCAATTGACGCCTGGCACCTCGGATATAACCTTTTCCAAAAGTAGATACTTTGGTTGGTTGAGCGACTTGGAAAATATGTATACATTATTGAATCGCAGTCCGTTAGCTTGCGTGAGCAGGTTAAACACTACGTTTGTTTTCCCGCAGTTTGATGGCCCCGAGACTATGCATCTTACAGTGTCAGGAAGTAATGCACCGTGTTTCCCTTCACTGTGGGTGGTTTTATCAGCAGTCAGAAGATCTATATTTTTAACAACAAATTTATCCTTTTGCTCTAATATTTCCATTTCTTGCCTGCTTACAGACTCATATTATACTGTACATCCGTTATTAGATTAAATCTTTTTTATTTATCCACGTATCCTGGCTGCGGTCGAAACCTAACCAACGCACAAGAACTTTATCGCCCTTTCTGCGGAGTATTTTCTCAACTAAATATACGTTTCCAACTGTAGACGGTGATAGCTCGTGCCCGTAGAAACCACCTTGTATGATATCCCCTTTGTGATCTTTCAAAAGATAAGTCTCAGGAAACGTCGGTTGTATCCTGTAAACTGTAAACACTTCATTCGAAAAATTAGGAAGGTATCCTTTGGTAAAAACGCGCTTGTGTTTGCTAATACGCACTTGATCACCGAGGAAAAACCTTTTCGGCATTCGTTTTTCCGTATGCGGTTTTGTTTGCCGGACTATACGATCAAACACCTTTCGTTCGTTCTTTTTATTAACGTCTACAGGTTTCACGCCGATAGTCCTGTGTACCGTATTATTGTATTCGTTTATCAAAACAGGTAATACGTCATGCCAGACGTATGATCCTCTTTTTGAGAAAACCTTGTACATCTTACTCTTTAGCGTTCTATTGAAACGTTCTATTATTGCAGCTTTAATTTCGCTCTTGCTAGAGTAATGGTTGATACGATATTTCTTCATTAATTGTTTGAATGGATTATTGAAAAATTCTTTACCATCATCCGTCTGGAGTTTCTTAATCCTCTCTTGAAGCAATAGCCCCTCTACAGCATTAGCAACGTTTTCCGAAGACTTGTTTTTTAATGGAATAGCGTGCGCAATTTTAGTAAAACAATCTATAAGTGTAAGTATGTAATTAAAACCTTTATTATCCTTAGCGTATGGTCTCATCTCTACAAGATCAGCTTGGAAAAATTTATCGTCTAGTCCTTTTAAGATAGTATTTCGTCTAGGAAATTTTCTTCTTGCTGGTGCGTGTAATTCGCGTACAATCTTTTCTTTTAACTCCATCGTTACCGTTAGTGACTATAGGAAACAAATAATAGAATTTAGATTTGTTTATATATAACTGTTGTTACGTTAACATTCGGATATATCTCGCAAGGAATAGTGCCCGTACGGTAACGTGTTTATGCAGTCTGAAAGTATTTTTCTTTTGTCGTCTCTTGTTGATAGTGATCTTTTGCGTTGTAACATGGTGTAAAGCTCATGACCGAAGCTACGAATTGTGTTGAAAGTAGCCTTGTACTCTACGTTTTCGAACAGACATTTCCTGTAGTGTTCAAACATAATAGATTTCTTCAAGTAGCTCTTTTTTATTCCTTTAGCCTTTTTTATTACTCCTTCCTCCTCTTCACAGTTGTGTCCACCTACGGCGGTAGTCATAGCGTACATCTTCGGCATCAACGCTATGAGTTCGATGATTGGGATGCTGTTTAGCTCGTCCTTAAATTTACCTAGAACCTTTTTATTAACGCCTCCGTCGTAAGTGGGATGGTGCGGTGGGTATTCCGAGAAATCAAAATCGTTTTTATGTTGAAATGTCTTGAGGTCTTCGTAAAGATCATTTGTTCGAATCCAGTAGAGAAACGCGTCTGTATCCATATACGATATTCCGATTTTATCTCTTCCGTAATGACGTACCATCTTTTCGTAGTGGAAGTCGTACATGTGCGTCTTGGAGATGTCTAAGATGGACATACCGATATAAAGTGGTCTGTCGAGAACTATCTTAGTCTTATTCATACAAACCAATACCAGATCTTTATTTATAATAATAGACGTATTAAAGTTGTCTCGCTTCACAAGTTTCATTAGTTTCTTTTCGTCTGTAACAAGCCTAACATCTATATGTTTTCGTTTGTTTTCCAGAGTTTTTCCGAAAATTGCGTTGTTCATTAATTTGAAGAAATCTCTCTGGAAAGCAGATTTAGCGGCGGATCTCCTAGCAGTGTTCGAATCGATGTACGGCTTTAACCAATATGATTGTGCAAAACGTATGACTCTATGAACTTTGGTAATACGAAGTCCTAGTTGTATGGCTTGTTGCACGGTCCAATAGTGAGCGACGTAATGATCTTTCGATTCAACAGTCATCAAAAGCTTTTTGTATTTACCTCCAGGCGGAACTTCGCTTTTTGGTAGAAGAGGGAGATCGTAGTGATGATCATGGAGCGCCTCCGGGTATTCAAAGTCGAACTCCAAAATATACCCGAAACAACCGTAACGAGGGATATGTTGAATTTCTTCTATCGTAGTTGGATCTACCCATTCGAATCCTCCAGATGGCAAGGGCATCGACATGGCCCACCCGTAAAGGTTGTTTGCGTCGAAGTACCCCAGGTAGACAGACTCTTTCTCACTATCAAAGTCAGGCAAATGCTTGTTGTTGGCTCTAACATGTTTCCTAACGCACTGCGTTAGACCGCCTCGGACGCCCGACTCTACCATGAGGATCATATCGACATCCATCATCAATTCCAAAGTGCATCCTGTTTCTCTCAACATAGCCTGCCACGCCAGTCCTGGTGAGGTGTAAGAATGGAGTGGATCAAGCCCGTAAGCGTTCATACAGGTGTTTCTAAATTCCTCCATAACATCGCAAAGAAGGGTCACGTCGAGTTGTACATAAAAATCACTGTACTCTCCCAAAGTCTTAAACTCCATTCCGTTCCATACGTTACATGCGTGTTGGTATTCTTCATCACTAATTCCGCATTCATTTAGCTTGCTGTAAAAACATTCTATGGGAGGAAGCGAAGTTTCGTTGAACCTATCTGCATCGTCTATATAATCGTAAAGGAAAACACCTTTTCTTAACACTAGTTCAAGCTTCCCTTCAGGTACAAGTTTCTTCGTCTCCAGCAGATCGTCCCGTGATAGATTTTCGCTAAGTTTCATAAGGCTTGAAGGTAAAAACCTATAAGAGTCGATGAATCTCAATTTTAGTTTACCGACCTTTTTCGAAAAACTTATAAACTTTTCTTTCGACGAGGCTAACACATCGATTTGTCCTTTCCATAAGTTCAATTCATGTATTATAAAATGTGAATCGTATCCACTTAAATTGTGCAGCACGACAGGTATAAAACTAGGTAGCTTATAATTTATGTTGCACGAGTTACAAGCCGATCCTCTATACTTTCCTGTGAGATGGTCATGGTCACGGACTTTATGATTTATGTCTGTAAAAGATTTTTTACACAAGTAACAAGTAGTTGCGGATGTGTATGCAAGTATTTCGTCATCACTCATCTCTAACATGGGAACAATATTTGAGTACATCCCTTCAACTTTCTCGGCAACTAGTTTCAGCTGTTGTAGAAAGTTCTTTACCGCATCACAACCCCTGTAAACAAGCGGTTTTGATGTTAACCCATACCTCGTGAGATGGTTTTCGTCTAAAGTAGACTTTACCATCATGCAGTAGCTATTAGGCTCGTGTTTTTGGTATAAATGTTTGGTGACGTCTTCAGGATCTTCCATAACCGTTTTAATAGGTATCAAAGTAGATTCAAAGTCGGCGTATATCACTATAGGTACACTGTATAGCTGATTCGTTTTGTTGAAAGAAACAAACCGTTTATCACGATGAGGTAATTCCATTTTAACGGGGGCATGTACTCCGCATAAGCGGTTGTGTTCGGTCAACCACCGTCGCCCTCCGAGTTCCATTGAAAGAGATTTGAAAGCAAAACATTTCTTACATACCGTCACGCTACTATCATATCTTTTCATTTGGCCACTTACCAATCTGTTAAAATTCTTAATGTAGACGTAATGCGAGACATCACCATCGTGTAGAAGTAGTAAGTCTGTGTGGCGAATATCTTCAGTTTCTACTACTCTCAGCGGATAAACATTATGACTTTCGTCGAGACTAAAAACGTTCACGGATACTCCAGGATTTCGTTTTTCAAAGAGTTTTATATCCTCAACTGAGACCGGATATTGCAATCCAGCAAAGTTGTACTTATTGCCAACTTGTTCGTATTTGTAGTCAACTCTACATGCGTTTTTTGGACCAACATGTTTTGCTAGCATTGCGTATCGAAAACATTTATTGTCGGAGTTCTGGACATTAATGCAAGACAAGGTGGATGCTATCGTCTTAGGTAACGGGATATAACTACTTCCACGATTACCATACCCGTGTTTATGTACTCTTACAACCATACTCTTAACTTTACCTAATGTCCATCCAGACCCCCGACTTTCGTGTTCAGTTATTTTCAAAACAATCTCCTGCATACATTCCCTGACTACGTTTTCCAGGTCTGATGCAAAAGTAATTTTTCTGTTCCTAGTTATAAACGCTCTCTGAGATATTTCTCCTTCCACATTTACAAACTCGGACTCCATCACAAGTCCAAACTTTATAAAATTTAAACGAATGAGCTCCTCTTTCAACAGCTCCACTACAACATCGCTCGCTTCAATTATGTAATCGTCCAAATAGAGTTCGGTTACGTTCCTTATAAGGAAATGTTTGACATATGACCTAGGTAACGCTTGAGATAGAAGTTCGGGTTTCAACTTTTGTCTTGGGGGAGCGTAATGTATGACTGTTGCTCTGTCAGCTACTGATTCCTTTCTAGTTTCCGGCAAGTCTGGTAAGCTGTATAATTCGTTGTTTTCTTGATCGAGATAAGGTGTATGGAATATCTCAACATGCGACAACAGGAGTAAGCGGTCGTTGAATTCTTCTCCACAAATCTCGCACGAGAATAAGCTATTCCTTTCTGTGTTCCTTTCTCCATCAGCTGGAATAGTTCCTTCATAGTCGGGAATTGTGTAAACTTCTCTGTCTTCATTTTCCTGTGTGCAGACTCTGTGAAATAACTCAAAATGCATCAGATACAGTAACTCATCTTTGAATTCATCTCTACAAATTTCACAGCAGAAAACATTGTTAGATTCCATTTTTTAGTATATTTGTTCTACTCAAATTCAAGTTAGAAACTAAAATGATACTAAAATCATGCATGTCTTATATATATATATATCCTGAACTACATCCCCCACCACTATATATTTAAAAAAAGCATTATCCTTGTTACCCCCCCCTTCTATCACTGTCCTTTCAAAAAGTTATTGCGCACGTATAAAAAAGCAAAAACTGCAAACAAGCGAATTATAATTGTTCAAACCTAACTATAATTAACATGGCTCCTCTGAATATAGAAAAACCTATTCATTGTATAGAATGGTCGTGGATAGCCACTTTATCAGAGGAAGAAGTTGAACAAGTTTTTGCTGTATTCACGGCTGTCGATATACAAAACATGACAACCGTAATGAATACCTCGTTGGAAGACTTTTTACAAACTACTGTAGACTCACTTGAGGACGATGAAGATCCTTCGTTGAAGGAAAATGTAGTGTCTTATGCTGAAGATGCAACAGATTCATATGATGGGCAACCGCAGGCTACTAGCACACCGATAAGTAGCAATCCTCGGCGTGACGGTGTATGCTCCGCAAGAAGACGACTTTCGTTCGAAGACAGTGATCAAAGCTCTCAGTAATAACCCAAAGTACTGAAAATTTCAAAACCTTTTCCAAACCAATCCTCTCAATATCACCCATCCCTCTATCCCTCGCTTCCTTCCCTTCCCAAGAATAGAGCAGCTGATGGGAGAACCCATCAGCTGATCTATTCTATTAACTATATATAACCTTGACATACTGACCTAGTGCCTAGAACTGTGTTACGTTATTCAGTATGTTTATATCTTTAAGGGTTTGAGTAAAGTTACCCGCTTTAGCTGGAACTATCATTAAGTGTCTGCTGTTGCTATTGCTGTATCGCATCCCTGATCCGTAGTATGTTGTGGGAAACATTTGAGCTAATACAGTCCTATATTTAAAGGAATTTACTTGGCGATTAATCCTGTTGTTTCGCAAATATCCAATCCTATGAGCGTTGGTCTTGACTAATATATCTTTATAGGCTGCGATATCATTCTCGTCATAGACGTCATCATCAGGTATTCTCTTGAAAAGAAGCTCATACAATCCTTTAGTCGGATTGTAAACGGTATCACCCAATCGCAGACCACCATCTTCTTCGAACAACAATTGCGTGTCACCAACAAAGATGTTATCTTTCTCCAAACGTGGACCGTATGTATGATCAATACTCTTTTTATTACCGGCAGCGTCATTCATGAATTTCTTCATGTAAGATTTAGTGAGCGGATTAACGAAAGTCTCCTCTAACCACTCTGTTGCTACGTCATAAGCACCCGGAGTTGATATAACTTCGCCGACACTGGGTTCTGGGGGATCGGATGTCTCAGCTATTACATTTAAGTCTGTAAATTCAGGATATAACAAGGAGGCATGGTCTGTTTTCACCCTTTCTAACACTGTGTCGTCCGTCAAAGAGTGGGTCGTAGGAGATGACACCGCTTTAGGAATAAAACTATACTTTGCAAAACGTTCTCCCGAATCACACGCGGTTAGCGTTTTGGATTTATACAAAGCTTTTTCAGATAGTATTTTATCTAAAGCGGTTTTAATCAACTCTCTGATAGGTTCTATAATATAATGTAAACGTTTTTGTACTCTACTTTCGCTCTCAATTTTTCGTATCTTAAACCGATTATACTTTGACTTTATCAATTTCCTAAGCGAGGTTATTTCATTGAGAAGGTTTTCCTCAGACATATTCCCACACCGGTAAACAAAATAATACTGAGAATTCAGATAGTGAGTTTATAATATAATATGAAGTTGCATAAATAGATAAAAAGCTTGTGTTCTATACATGCTGCTCTTGTGTAGTAGCCTTGGTAAATATGTGTCAGGGTCGTTTATAATAAAGAGAATAGAGCAGCTGATGGGCGAACCCATCAGCTGCTCTATTCTTGGAAAGGAAAGCAAAGGAAGGAAAGGAGGGTATGTATGAGGAAACAGTTGCTGAGAAGATGAATCGTATTATTTTTTAACCCAATGTAGAAGCTTCTTTTTGGAGTTGTGATCTGCAAACTTTACTTCAAGATACCATCCGTCTTTAAGAGGTTGTTTTTTAAACTTCTTAAAAGGGAAATGTATGATGAAGGCACCTTTTGTAGTTCCCACGATGGCCTCATCATCGTTCAAGTATGATAGAAGTCGATATTTGGTGTTAGTTTTGAGTCTGGATATTTATATTTTCGGCAAAATATTTTTTGAAGACTTATTTGTGGAAGATTTTGTTTCTTTCAGGCCTGTTGTATTACGCTCGCGATGACGGCTGCACAGTATAACACCATCACCTGCAATACGAGCGTTGCATATTCCGTTTCTCTTTATTCCTTTCGAAAATCTGTATGTACAAAGTCGGAATTGCTTTTGGGAATTGGAGGGTAGAGTAGGTAAAAACTCAAGTTTTTTGGCTGCAGTAGGTTTCGGAGAAATAGTCGAGGATGTGTTTTTACAATTTTTAACAGGACTATCTGTTAGCAGTAGGTCCTTAACCAGGTTGTTGAAATGATAGGCTGCGGTATTTGAAGTGCTTGCGGTTTCAGTTCTCCTATGTATGGTGGACATTTTTAGAGGAGCTGTAGAAATCCTGACGGTTGGATCCATTCTTCAGCTATAACATTGAGAAGCAAAATGATGATGTTATCGCGAGTCTATGCTATTTATACGATTTAAAACGAAGGAGGGGTTATACTGTATCACTAGGAAGGGAGGGGGAGAATGACGTTTTGGATGTGAAGAGGTAGGTGAGGTTTAACATAGTAGAATAGTTGAGTAAAGAAGATATCGGGGGGAGGTGGAAGGAATTGAAGTGTTCCAAATCACAAATTGAAGTAACTCTGCGGGGGGAATTGAACTTATTATTATTTTTTTTCGGTGTAGGAGGTAACAGAACGTATTATAACTTTATTACAAGCTTTGGAAAATGTGTGAAGCATTTTCTTCCAGCTAAAAACTGGGTCAAGGTCGTTTAAATATTAAAAATTTTTTTTCCTTAAAACTATGGGAAAGAATAGGAAGGAGTGACTCTAAGCAGAATGTACTGAATATCCTCCTTGTAACACTCTGCACAAAGGGATCCCTAGGCGCTCTACTAGACTGGAACGCAATTCTTCACGTCACCAGCCGAATAGACCAACGGCAACCTAGAGGGATTGGGGTGTAAGTGAATAATAGACATACGCTGAATTCGTTCTTGCTGTATGACTATTGGAAGACGGGTGACGCAACGAATGACGCGAAATTCATCTCGCCAATCATCCGCTACGTTTACTCACCTCGGGGAAAAGACAAAAAATGTGGGTGGGGTGGGGGGTTGGATATCAAGCTCCCAGTGAACAGAAACAATGATGTCCAGGAGAACACGCTTTGCCCGGGTAGCCCCCAGACAAACTATCCGGAGATAGCCTTAGCGTGCGTGAAAGAGGAAGGAGTATTAGGGATATTAATGATGTAAACCTGGAAGTAAGAAACATATATTATTTTACCTGAAAAGTAAACAATAAAAAAATGTTATTAAATTCCCCCCCCAAATATGTGATTTTCGGTATTTTGAATAACAATTTATGTATTCCACAAGACTAAATCAACAATAATTTTACGAAATTGATTTACACCTCATGAGATACCCCATTCTGTTCCAACTACATATAAAGCACGTGCTTATGTGTAATATACTCCAGACATGGGCTTGAAGTAATTAAAAGATACCCAATAAAAATCACATTAGGGGGGGGTTGATGAAAATCAGAAACAATCAAGATTCCTGAGGTAAACATGAAAGTAGGAGTAATATTGTTTATAATACCTGAAAAATAAACAACAATAAATATTGGTATTATTTATATAAAACCTGAAATAAATAAAGATATAATTATTTTAACCTGAAAAAACTGCTGAAACAAGAATAAATATTGGTATTATTTATATAAACCTGGAAGAAATACATATATAATTATTTTAACCTGAAAAACATGCTGTGTTTATGCTATAGTTATAAAAATAAAATTTAACATGCAACCACAAAATACATCTAAACATTTAGTCTAACATGCACAAAAAAATTAAATAATATAATATAATGTAAACCAAAGTGAGCTATATAAAGTACAACAAGGAATAAACATATATTATAATTGTATTTCTTAACAAGCTAACAAAAACTCACAATACAGAGATGTTATCTCAAATTATATGCTTTGGAAATAAGATATGACCAAGATATGCGAACAATATACAACTGGCGATATTTTCGCAGATTTTTTGGGTTTCAAGCATGGTTACTTATTTTGAACCGCAAAAAACCGTTATCTCTGGGTGCATACCTTCTTTACAAAGCATAAAACCAAAGTAACCTATATAAAATACAAGGGAATAAAAAATATATTAAAACATTGAAATATCTTAAAAGCTAACAAGAACATAGTATTCACTCTATAAAGTCATGCATAGAAGTGAACAGTCTCTAAACGTTTCGCTCGTTTATATAGAGCTAATACCTACATGCAGTGCAACACCTGCCCCCCTATGAGTTCATCAAACCTAGTTTTACCCGTCCCCCACAACACCTGTCTTAACACCTGTCAGTGTGAGTTTTATTAATCCTAACGTAATTGCATTGTATTTCAAAACAAACACACACAAGTATGTCGTGGATATCAACTATGCCCAACACTTGTGTGTGTGTGTGTGTGTGTGTGTGTGTGTGTGTGTGTGTGTGTATTGTTTGATGTTTGAATATTAATAAAATAGAGGATTTTTAGTTGAGAAAAGGTGTAAAATGACTTAAGCTTGGTCAAAGCAAACACAAAATTACATTTTTTCTACAAGACATAATATATATTTTTTAAATAATAAGTTACAATAATTATACTATTAAAAAGAAATATTGTTGTTAAACAAAAAATTATTACAAATGTTAGGAAAGATAAATTCTCATAATAGAGTCAACAGTTTCTCTGCAAATTCCGCAAGTTTTGCAGGCTAATCCGCAAAGCAAACAAGCAATAACGTGTCTGCAGGGTAAATAAACCACTTGAACTTCTTCTGATAGACAGATTTTACATTCTGCACGAAGTATATCTGCTGCCAATGAGGTCTTCCTAGTAACTAAAGCCTTCTCCCTGAAACTGTCAACGGGAATGAATGCCTTGCTTTTCCCCATTTGTACGATGTCCATCGCTAGTCAATCTGAACGGCAAATGTTACTTTTTTGATAGCTATTGCAGTTTATATACGCTACTCTTTTAATTACGTCACACAATCATGAGCACTCGCACGTACAAGCGCCCAGGTAAAGTCTTAAAAACACTTTTCAATGGTCCGAACATGTTTATAACTCGAAACAGAGGTAGGTTTTTAAAAACAATTTATTCAGGCCAAATACCTGTTACAACAAACAATCGCTAGCACAACGATGTGTAAACACATTAGCTCACTAGCGAGGAACCTATATCAATAAATTAACATGCTTTTACATTTTTTAACCAGTAAAGATCTGGAGAACAGACAGAGAAGTCACCGTTCAGTCTTTGCGACTGACACATTTATAGCGAAAATAATCCCATCACCTCGTAACGGATTTCAACCGTACACACGCGACGCTATAGTAAAAATATAGGTCAGCAACGAACTGGGTACAGAATATAATACACACATTCTCTAGGTAAACAACGGTTTTTACATTACCCCCCAACATGTCCGAACATGCTTCTAATTACATCACACAACAGCCAACACGCATATCACCAACCAACCCATACTACCTCACCTAACGGTCTTTAACGGAAAATTAACGTATTTCTAAAAAAAACACCTGCCACATACACCTACGCACAACCGCGCACAACCGCGCACATTCCAGACCTCCTACCATTCACGTCACCCTCCAATAATCGCTGAAACCAACCCCTCATACCCCACCTAACCGTTTTTAACGGAAAAGTAACGTATTTTTCATCAAAACCACCTGTTGAGCTGAAACTGTGGTTTTGACATCTACTATTATTATTTCAAAAAAAAAAACTTTAATAAAATAGCCACAATTCCAAAATTGCCGTCCCCTGTATTATTCCCCAAGTGATGGTCTTATAACAAAAATGTGGTCTTTAACTGGGGTTGATTTCAAAACAAGAAAATGGGAATCTAAATGAAATGATTTCAGCAGGTACGGATCCAACTAAAATCTAATGTCAATGTGGTAAGTTTAGTTATCAGAATGATAGAAGGAGATTTCATATTTATTACTGAAACAGTATCGTCATTCCGTTCCAGTCTTATTGTTGCAAAGAACTCTGTGAAGTCCACCTATACTAAGATGCAAGTCTGAAGCAATCATTGATTAATTTATGAAAGTTTTGTAACCAATTATTTTAATCATATGTAGAATAATTTTATGAGTCATGTTAAAATACCCTTCCTTTCTCCATTATTAGAGAAATACACTAGTTTAAACTCAGGTGAAACCAACAAAACACTGAAACACCAAACATAAATTCTACGAAATAGGTTCCACTTGTATCTAGATCAACAAATAAAACAAACGTTCCGAACTTCGCTTGCTATATTTATTGGTAACACATTAGTTCTAAATATTACATTTAGGTGATCAGACACTATTTTACAAAACACAAACGCCTTACATAACACACTAAGGATTTTCACTCAAATTCATTTGTATTAATTCCTAAAATATGTGGTAGCATACAGTGTTACAGTATACACTAGGTTATACAACAATTAGGATATAAATCCAACAGCAGAATGTGTCGCGGTCGGAAAATGAATACGTTAAACTCAAAAAATATTTTTTTAAAATTTTTTTAAAGTAAGTATTGTTTGTTATTAGTGTCATATGTTTTTCCTTTGTATATAACGACTGTCTAGATAAACGTGTCAATAACCTCTCTTTACGGAAAAACGACATGAATATGAACATTTTATCCACACGTCATCAGGTTTTCAAAATATAATTATCTTCCTCTACATAAATACAAATACATCCGACATAATAAATAACATCGTAATAAAAAATAAAGACGTTACAATAAATCATTTAATGTGTCATAGGTTAATGACAGATCACAGACCTATTCATGGTGATACAAATACAGTCTACGTTTCTACTTTCTATCCGAAAATCCTTTTCAAGAGCTGAAGTTATATTAATTTAATACTAAGCTATAATTTACAGTTTTCAAATTCATTACCAATACTTGTAACATAATCAAGTATCGTTTATAAATTACTATACTTGATAGTAAATTAAATGAATTTAGCTCCTTAAATGGACTTTTAGATAGAAAGTAGAAACGTAGATTATATTTATATTAGCATTATTTGGCCTGTCATTTGTCAATAACTTTAAACACTTTTGATAGCTATTTATAGACATTAAATAAATTTTAAGTAACAAATGTATTTCTTTTTCAGTGTCTGTAATATATATTTTATAATATTTAATTATAATATATAATATATTTTATAATATATTTTATAATATATATATATTTATTTGTAATATTAAAGTTCTAAGGTCTTGTAAAACACAAACAATCAATCATGACTTTAACGGATTTAGAGTTATTTAATTAACTTATTTCACTTTTGTTACTTCTATGCAATTCATATATATATATATATATATATATATATATATATATATATATATATATATATATATATATATGTGTGTGTTTGTGTGTGTGTGTGTGTATGTAGTGTGTGTGTGTGTGTGTGTGTGTGTGTGTGTGTGTGTGTGTGTGTGAGAGTGAGTGTGTGTGCGTGTGTGTGTGTGTATGTGTTTGTGTGTTTGTGTTTGTGTGTATGTTTGTGTGTGTGTGTGTGTGTGTGTGTGTAGTTTATGCTAATTTGATATAACTGGTATGTCTGCAAAATGAGACCAAGTATGATAGCAGATTGATTTAGCTCAACTTGTTTACAAATAAGCTCTTGAATACGATGAAAATCAAAACGGTGTTGACAACTATTGAAAGAACCTTTAGAAATTCTAGCATCATTGAATCTACAATTTGCAAGCTCGTTCACTTACGGAACCCCAATTTATGTGTCAACTTAATTAATTCTATTTATTTGCAGCAATACATGTTTGCTTTGGTCTATATACTGATTACATGTCATGATGTCAATTGGTAGTTATTTATATCTTTTATTTTCCCTTAGGTATACGAATGGTAGTAGTTAGTTGCTGGTAATGTTACGTCGGTTCAATACATTTCTATTAGTCTATTTCAATATATTGGAAAGTAATAAAACGTAGCTCCTTAATACTACATATTAGATAATCTCAGAATTTCTGTTACTTTAGTTGTGATTACTTTTTTTCTAATGTAAAATAGATAACCATTTGAATCAAAGTTTTATAATAATGACAAACAAATGTCGTAATAGAATGTTGCACATTATGTGTACTTATTGTCGAATAGTATGTAAAATTTCATCTTTATATACAACAGTTATTTAATTTTTTTCAAAAATCAAAGATATTCCTTTTTATGATATAGGTCTAATATTGATTAATTATCATTATAGCGACATTTCTGAATATAGCATTCAAAATTTGAAGTACATTATACATATAAAACTTATATTTAAATCATCTTTGATAAATAGATTTATGCAAAGGTTACCTTGTAACACTCCTAAAAATAAGGTTTTCCATATAAATTCATTTATATATTTAATTTTAATTTAATAATTGTATCGTTCGAATATAAAAGAAAATTTTTGTTTTCTTGTTACGATTGTAATTCTAGGTTATGTTTCGTAGCGCCCCTAGTGGGTAAAAATGTAAAATATCTTACGAGTTGGTAGCTTAACTTAAAAAACTGACATCACCCGATGTGACGTAAGCATGGTCTGATATCGCCTGATCTGACGGACCAATCAAAATATTCAAAATAATAACCAAGGGTGGGATATCCGTTGACGTGCCCCTTCCGAAGGCCCACTCATCCAGAGGTTCTTGAACAGAACAGACGTAATGGCATTTTCGGACATAATTTAGAAATTTGTAAGCTTTCAGTATTCCAAATTTTAAGATGACAAGGCCGGTAACAAACTTTATTAACGAGCTAAAGAAGAAGTCAGAAGCGATTATTTATGTATTTCAAATGAGTAAAAGTTAATATCATTTTCGTTTAAGTGCGCTGATTTGCAAGAGCGATGTGTTAAGTGTTTAGTGATTCCAAAAGCCATGGGCAAAGTTTAATATGTTTTAAAGTGTTTTATAAGTGATGTGCACAATCAGGTACAATTTAGATAATAATAAAGAAAATGTATTTTAATGTTAACTAAGTTGAATTTTAAAAGATAAACGGTTAACACATGAACGGTAGAAATTGTCCTTTGAATAAAAATTCAAAATTAATTTAGGAAAACGTAAATTACTATCTTGTCGATATAAATATAATTTTAAAGGTTAATAAGTAATTAAAATGTATGGAATAACTAGCAGTAATTAAAAGTAAATTACTCGACACATTGCTGTCTTTGTTCTTTTGTAAATTGTCACTGATTAATAAATTGTATAACATTGTATTTTAAAACTTTATATTTTCATTTCCAAAGTAACCTAGTCCGTTACAAATGCGCGACTCTGCGTTATTTAAATTACTGCAGTTTTTAGTTGAATTCTAAAATGTAAGTCTCATACTCCGCTAGTTTTAGAAAAATATACTAATTAAAAAGTGAATGATAATTGCTGCTTAATTAAAATTAATTAAAATTAAAATAATGATTACTGCTAACGAATTCCAAGGATAAATGCCATTCATGTGTCAATTATTTAAGTTGTGCAGCCCTCCTTAAAAATACTCGTCAGTGTGTAGCAAGGTTAATTTCAAACTATCAAAATGTCTAGCGATTAAAAAATCAATATTGATCTGTTGATAAAAGATGAGTTAATTTTCGAACTAAAAATTAGAAGTGTAGAGGTTAGAATGGACAGTACAGTATCCGAAATAAGAAAGACCTTGAGAAAAATAGCCAAATATTCTAGTTATAAAGCGGACCCTAAAAATTTAATTGGTAAAATGGATGTGCCTAGCGAATTTTTGTTAATTGAAAATAAATATACGGACTTAGTAGAAATGTGTAATAATTTAAAAACCGACCCTAGAGCTATTGATGTTTTAAGAGCTGAAACAAAACTAGTACATTTCAGATTAAGATATAAATGCTTGTTGAAATATGAATTAGAATGTAAAATGTCAGACGACCTAAAAGATTTCTTAAAAAAGATGAAAGGTTTGGAAAAATTAATAGCTGAAACAGATTTAGACAGTAAAGTTAGGATAGAAACCGAAAGACAACTATCTACTAGTAGTCTAGAGGAAGAGAAATTTATGAATGATGTGTTTGAAAAGACTGAATCAAAAACAAACGATTGCGATAGGAAATCAACGGAAATTGCAATACCTGAACTGTTAATTGGTAATAATACAAATTTAGAAATAACTAATTTTGAACATCAATTACTAAAACGTCAAACACATTGTATGCCAGTGTTTAGTCCTGAACTGTAACAATAAAGGGAATAAATTTAAACGCTCAGATTTAAAAAACAAAAATGTAATAAATCCGAATATCTCAAAGAATGAAACCAAAATTGAACAGGTTAATGTACTGAATAAATCAAAATTTTTCAGAGAGACTAGAAAATGTTTGAAAATTATGAAAATGGTAGAAAAGAAAAATTGGTTAAAGAATGAAACAAAAATTATTGTGCTACCTACAATAAACATTAAATTAAGTGGTAATTTAAATTGTAATGCTTTATTGGACACTGGATGTTCAATAAACATAATAAACGAAGAATTTTTTGAAACATTGTTAAAACAAAAACTAGTTAAGAAAATTGTAAAAGAACAGGATAAAGTGTCAGCAGCCAATAATACAGAAATAAAAATAAAAGGTAACTGCATTGTTAAAGTTAAAGTAAAAAAATTTTCATGGCAAGTGAAATTGTTAATAGCAGAAGGTTTATTGTAAAATAATTTTAGGACTTCCCTTTATCAAAGAATCAGGTTTAGTAATAGATATTTCAAAAAACTCATGTTATTTTAATTTTAAACCGAATGTGAAAGTAGCGTTAAACAGTGTAAAGAGTTGTATGGTTAATAATTTAAACTCAAACGAAATTGAAAATAGGTTTTGAGGAAGCCAAAAAAGACATAGAAAAATTAGTAAAATGTTATCCTAATGTTTTCACAGATAATATTGGTAAAGCATTAAACTTTGAATCTGAATTAAAGGTTAAAAGTGAAGAAAGAGTAAAATTAAAACCATACCCATTAAGTCCGCCAAAAATGGCAATTTTAAAGGAAATATTAGATGAACTTTTAGAACAAAAAATTATAGAGCATTCGAATAGTCCATATTTATGTCCTTCGTTTTTAGTATCAAAAAAGGACAAACATAGGCTAGTAGTTAATTATGGAAAACTAAACCAAATAATAGAGAGAGTTTCACATCCAATAGGAGATGTGTCTGATTGTTATCAATACTTAAGTGGTGCAAAATATTTTACTTGTATAGACTTGTGTAATTCTTTTCATCGGATTCCATTGTCCGAAAGCAGCAAAAAATATACTGATTTCAGTACTCCTTTTAGTCAATACAATTACACGCGAATTTCTTATGGTCTCCATGTTGGGAGCGGAATATTGAGTGCGTATGTAGAACGAATTTTTCCGATATAAAGTATAAATTCATGATAAATTTTGTTGATGACATCATTATTTATAGTAAATCTTTAAAAGTACATATTCAACATGTAACTGAAGTAGTCAATAGATTAAGTGAAAATAATTTAACTGTTAATTTGTCAAAGGCAAAGTTTGCTTGTACAGAGATAACCTTTTTAGGCAACAAAATAAGCGAAAATGTAATTAAGATAGACCCAGATAGAACTAATTCTTTTGAAGAATTTCCAAGACCCAAAAACTCAAAAGATGTATCAAGATTTATTGGCATGGTATCTTTCTTTAGTACCTTTATAAAAGATTATGCTAAAATTGCTAGCCCATTAAACGAGCTACGCAAAAAGAGAGTAAAATTTAATTGGAATCAAGAATGTGAAAATAGTTTTGTTAAATTAAAAAAATTTATAATGAACCCGCCTTGTCTAAATATTGCTAACTATGATAAACCATTTTATTTAATGACAGACGCCAGTAAACATTATATAGGTTCATGTTTGATGCAAAAAGATAACAACGATAAACATAAACCTATAGCATTTTATTCTAAAAAATTTACAGATTCTGAACGCAACTTATCAGTGTATGAAAAGGAAACTTTAGCGATAGTGTTAAGTATCTAAAAGTTTTACAAATATTTAGAAGTATAGCCATTTTATTAAATAACTGACAATCAAGCGCTGTCATGGTCTTTAAGTCACTTCAGAAAGCTAGGAAAAATCGGGCGTTGGCTTGAGCGCATATTAAGTTTACCTTTCAAAATATTCCATGTAAACGGTAGGGACAACCCTGTAGCTGATGCCTTAAGCAGAATTCATACTGAATTTAGTGACATAGAAAATGAATTAATAGAAGTAGAATCAAAAGATGAAATTCTTAACATTAACAAAACAAGTAAAAAAAATAGATGGGTCAGTAATAAATTGTTAAATGTAAATGTAATCTCTCAAATAACCTTACGTTTTATAGATATAATGGAACACCAAAGAAATGACCCAGAAGTTAATACGATAGTTCAAAGTGTACAAAACGGAACTAATATTAAAAACTTTTATTTGAATAACGGAGTTTTAATGTTTAAAATTAAGGAGAAATCCAAAGCACAGATTTATTTACCAAAATTGTTAATAGTATGTTATTCCAATATTATCATAACTCTATGATGGGAGGCCATTTAAGTCAAGTGAGAACATTCGCAAAAATAAATGACTATTTTTATAGACCTGATTTAAAGAGCATTATTTTGGAAAAAGTGAAAAACTGTGAAGTTTGTATTCAATCCAAACAATCTCTGAGAGTGTATTATGGACCATTAATAAGTAAGACCGCCAATAAACCGATGGAAAAATTGTATATTGATATTTTGGGGCCTCTCGTTCGTAGTAAAAAGGGTAATAATTATTTGTTAATCTGTGTGGACGATTTATCAAAATTTTGTTTTGTTATACCGTTAAGAAGAGCTACCTCTGTAAATGTCATCAACAAAATGCAGGATATTATTTTTGCTAATTTCGGAGTACCACAATGTGTTGTTTCTGATCAAGGTCCGTGCTTTAAATCAACAGAATTTAAAACTTTTATGTTCAATAACGGTATCAAACATACAAAAATAATCCCCTATATGTCTTGTGAAAATCGCGCTGAGCGATATATACGAAAAACGTTAAAAACTTTTTAAGAGCATACTTCCATAACAAACAAACATCTTGGGACGAAGGAATAAGCCTTTTGCAGAGGAGTTTAAATTCTGCTCTAAATGAATCTACTGGATATTCCGCATTCGAATTACTGTTTAACTATAAACCGAATGATCCTTTAAGCAACATGTGGGGCTTAAATGATATAATAGAGAACAAGTGTTCGAAGGGGGAATGGATAGAAAAGATTAAGAGAGCAGTTGAAAATTTAAAAAAATCTTCAAAACGCAACGAAAGATACGGAAAATATGTTAAAGAGAAAAATAAATATCCGTTTAAAATAGGGGATGAGGTTTATGTTAGATGCCATTATTTATCGAAAAAGGTTGATAATTTTCAAAGTAAATTGGCTATGAAATATGAAGGTCCGTATAAAATTATGAATTTTTTTAGTCCTGTGTCTGTACTAATCCAACAAAGTAATAACCTCAATAATATAAGAAGAGCTCATATAAGTCCATTAAAATTGAAACAGGGGCGTACTGAAAGATAAATTCCTTATAAAAAGGAAAGGGGTAGGAAAACTTCATTGGGTATACAAGTAAAGGTATATACGATTATAAGTAATTGCATACACAACACGACAACAATATATATGTCATGCCTGCATGGTATATAGCCCACACAAATACACGAGGCTGACTGACTTATAGCTTCTATTACATTTAACACAACACGATTCCAATACGACTAGGAATCCAGACTTTACTCGACAGACTAACCAAATTGTGTACAATCTAAATATACCACTTGAGTATGCGTTTACAAGCAAGGGTTACTATTTATTATCCTTTGTGCAAATGTAAAAAAAGGAAAAAGAATTTTAAGGTATGGGACTTGAAATATCAAGATTTACAAATGTTCAGAAATGTAAAAGATGTAAGTTAAAGGTAAGGTTAGAGTGAAGAAGGAATTTTAAGGTATGGGACTTAAAATTTCAAAAGTTAACAAACTCAAAACATACGCCGTACAAAGTTGTAATGTAATAACATAAGGTTGTTAAAACAATGAAGTGCTAACGAAACCTAAGAATATTAGTTTAAAGATATGGACTTGAAATTCAAGGTTTTTGAAGTGTATAAAACGAGTTTGCAAAATAATATTGTAAATATGGTTAGTCAACGGTAGGCCCGTGAGAGCTTACGTGAGAAGCGGATGTACTTCCGTAGGGGGAATAGCGAACATTCCATAGTGGAGAATGTAGGTAAACAAAAACATCCGTTATTGAATAGATTGTTTACACTTTTACTATAGTACGTTAGAGCTCTATATACGTATACAATTTTCTTCAATTGTGAAAGGGGACTGCACACACTCATGTATAAAATGTTGAAGTAGAAATAAAATGTAATGTCGAACAAAAATTTTCTTTGCAAGTCTACAAGAGATAATGTAACACTCCTAAAAATAATGTGTTCCATATAAATTCATTTATATATTTAATTTTTATTTAATAACTGTATCGTCCGAATATAAAAGAAAATTTTTGTTTTCTTGGTACGATTGTAATTCTAGGTTAAGTTTCGTAGCGCCCCTAGTGGGTAAAAATGTAAAATATCTTACGAGTTGGTAGCTTAACTTAAAAAACTGACATCACCCGATGTGACGTAAGTATGGTCTGATATCGCCTGATCTGACGGACCAATCAAAATATTCAAATTATTAACCAAGGGTGGGATTTCCGTTGGCGTGCAACTTCAGTAGGCCCACTCATCCAGAGGTTCTTGAACAGAACAGACGTAATGGCATTTTCGGACATAATTTAGAAATTTGTAAGCTTCCAGTACTCCAAATTTTAAGATGACAAGGCCGGTAACAAATTTTATTAACAAGCTAAAGAAGAAGTCAGAAGCGATTATTTATGTATTTCAAATGAGTAAAAGTTATTATCATTTTCGTTTAAGTGCGCTGATTTGCAAGAGCGATGTGTTAAGTGTTTAGTGATTCCAAAAGCCATGGGCAAAGTTTAATATGTTTTAAAGTGTTTTATAAGTGATGTGCACAATCAGGTACGTTTTAGATAATAATAAAGAAAATGTATTTTAATGTTAACTAAGTTGAATTTTAAATGATAAACGGTTAACACACGAACGGTAGAAATTGTCCTTTGAATAAAAATTAAAAATTAATTTGGAAAAACTTAAGTTACTATCTTGTCGATATAAATATAATTTTAAAGGTTAATAAGTAATTAAAATGTATGGAATAACTAGCAGTAATTAAAAGTAAATTACTCGACACATTGCTGTCTTTGTTCTTTTTAATTTATCACTGATTATTAAATTGTATAACATTGTATTTTAAAACTCTATATTTCATTTCCAAAGTAACCTAGTCCGTTACAACCTAGAGGTTTGAGTTTCAGTAAGTAAAACACTATAATTGCACACGCTGCGCGCTCAACACAATCACACAAACACACACACACACACAGACACACACACACACACATATACACACACAGATACACACTGCAACGTCCCTTCCCGTTGAAGAATGATATATTTATTATATATTTATATATATCAGCTGCTTACACCGTTTTGTCTACCGTGTTACGATCCCTAAATTTTGTCTTGTGTTCTCGCGTAATGCACCACGCTCAAATACACGTCTATTCCTGCTGACATCTACCTAAACGTTTGTATGACCTCCCCTAAGTTAGTTGGCAGGTTTGGTAGGTCTGTATTTAGTCACACATGTCAGTAAAATAGTCAGCTGGAAAGAAACAACATTTATATGAACCAACAAAATTTTTAAAGAATCTTACCACTTCATGAGATCTGCAGGCACAGTAAGGGGACATGCAAAATATGATCATGTTTAAGATACCTTTTTTAAAATACTCATGTGTTCTTTAAACATGATCTGCCAGTAGGCATCGTCTCTAGGCTTCAATGCAAAAAACCAACTAACTTTTAGAATAGCTCAGTAAAATTGTTCTCTGGGATGAACTCGTTTGACAAAACATTAGGATTTGAATTTTCTATATTTATTAATTAATAAAATTTAATTAAAACTGTACTCTGATTTTATATTCATTATTTATCAGTTGGAAAAAACTAAAAGGTTTTATTGGTTGTTCAACACAGGATAAATTTAAATACTGTAAGTTTGTATAATGCATTTAATTACTGATTTAAACTAAACTAATATTCTTTTCAAATAAAACATATTTAGATCTCTCTTTATCTGCACAAATTATTAATCAAAAGTTCATTAATTTTCACATTTTTAATTCCTACATTTCATATACAATTCATTAATTACATTTCCATATAAAAAAAAATTATTTCCAAATTTAACATTATAAAATACTTTATCTTTTTATTTCAAGATTGAATTGGTAAATTCACATTTTATTATAAATAATATTAAAATATATACGATCCAATAAATCTGGTCTTCTTGAAAATGATTGGCTTATGGCCAAAACCACTTTGTAAATTTAATATTTATTATTCATTATTTCAACAATATTGTTATAGGTTTACTACTTTTTAATTATTACCTACTAATTAATTTTATTACTGTTAAGATTTATTTATTTATTCAACATAGAATGAAGTCATTGGTTAAGTTTAATTGGTAATTTGAATTTAATAAATTGAACTGACTAAATTTGACTTTCAATTTTATATAATAGAGAAAATGACTTGCCAAGGATTTCCCTGCCGGACCTGGAGTCCTCTCGTCTGGATTCTCTGGTCCCTTGACATCGGAAGTTGCTATCCCTGGTCAGTCGATGGAAGTCTCTCTCCATTTCCACGACCTAGAGGCTGAGTCTGGAGTCCTCGTCCATGGATGCAAGTAGACGGCAGGAACATGGCTATTTTGGTCCCATCTGGCCTGGTTATGATTGTCCTAGGCGCTGAACGACATAACGACAGTTAGCACCTCGTATTAAAAACGTTTTACAGACTGCCTTACAGGTCCTTAAGTTCCTGTATTTATTGCGGCTGTGTCGACCTTCCCCTCCCTTCGCAGCTTGTCGCGATCTCCGTGCTTGTTTCTTGTACGGGCGGGTTGGACAACTTATCAGTTTTAACCTGCATTATTTTGTTATCTGTTTTAGAACACTGAAAAATGTCTATTATTTTTAAATGGCTGTAACGTTTTTGTTATTTGAGTTTTTTAAATTATGCTTTCACTACGGTTTATTATGGATTTTTCTGGTCATTTCAAAATGCCGATGATAGTTCTACGTGACCTAGTTCTTAGGTTAGCATTTTTCGGCACTTAGAAAATTTTTCACTTCACTCTCGTTTGTCAAATTTAGTTAGTTATTACAATTTCATGCTATCATAATTTTTAATTTGTCCTAATAATACTTATTCAAAATTTTACTGACTTTTTGACCCTTTACTATGTTTATTATACCATAAATTAAAACCTTATTATTTAAATATTAAAAATGTTATTTAACACTTTGGCTACCGGACCAGTTTTACCCCAATCTTTCTCCCCGATCGAGATCGATTTTTTCATATATTTCATTTCTATTCCTGTAGTAGAGTCATAATCATATAGTTTATGTACTGGAAAAGGTTTAATTTACATACATTTTTGCGTGTCCATCTATTGTACACGTGGGGTGGACAAGGTTATAACAGAATTCAGTACATTTCAGGCCCATGTGTACCATAGCTGGACACACTTGTGATTCAACAGTTTGATATTATTATCACATAATAGTCAATTATTGTTACAATGTTATTAGTAATTAGTATCATAATATAGGGAGACTAGTATAATTCAATGGAAATGTTAGTATTTATAACAATATTTATTGTTATTTTTCCGTACTTGTTATTAGGTTGATACTTTTGCCAGTGGAGTTGATTCTTCTTGTGTTTCCTAATGTTTTATCTTACATGACTTGGTACGTTTCATTATCACAAAAACTTGTAAAATAGAAAGATAACCCAATTACTACAAATCCTAACTAATAAAATCAACTCTAATTACTGAAAATGAATGGCAGAGAAGTTACTGAGTACTGTAACTACTAAAAGCAAACCTAGTTATTAAAACTGAAAATTAAAATGAACTGAATACGATTTATCTTCTTACCTATTTCTTAGTTATATTGTGTCTCGAAAACACTTAGAGAACACATGTAGATTATATCACATCATTACAAGCAGGAAATGAAATTGTAAATCTTTTAGCATTTTGTGATGCATAATTTCGACCAAATCGTGTTATCATTTTATTGTAGCATATTGTGCACAATCTGGGAATCACATCCATACCTATTTTATTCGAGCACAAACCAACTACAAACCTTTCCCTAAATGTTGTTATGTCCATCTGAGATTTTGGAACATTTTGTAATATTATGTGTGCGTTTACTACACACGCGTTGAGCAATCATTCTATTGTCAGTGTTCTGTACCATTTTAAACCCCGTCTAAGTGGAATATTGTATGATTATCTGATCCGACAAATAGATAAATGTTTTACTGGCATTATAATCCACAACAGTTGATGAAATTGGTATATCTTGACCTTGTTTGGTTGTTTCAGTGACAATTTGTGGAACTGCTTTAGTGGTCAAGAAGAGAACATCTCTTTTGTCTTTCCAATTACTTACAATCACGTTTGTATTGCTTTTTAAACTTCATTATCAATGAATAATTCAAAATCGTTCAGGGGAGTATCCTCTGATCTCTTAGAAATTAAATTATAATTTATTCCTGGCTGCCTAACAGACACTAAATCATTCAAATTGCCTGTTATGTCACTCAAGATCAGTTGCTCAGACTGTGATAATCTTACAATCTTATGATGATCAGAAATATTTGATTCATCACTGGTTGAATCTGAGGTGAATGTTGTCTTCATCCTCTTAGGTCCAGGCTCATCATCTTCATAATCTGGATCTTATTATTATCAGTGAAAACGTTATCTGTTTCACTACTAACACACTTAAGAAAGTAGTTAAGTTTACTGTATTTTAATAAGGATATATACATTGTTCAAAAAAAACTAATACACCCGGGTAGTTTATTATTTTAACCTAATACCTGTTCTAATATTTCCTAAACAAGTAATAATTGAATATAATATTATCAGTAATAAGACAATAATAACTTAACCCCACCCCAAGATGATATTTCTACTACCTGGACCCAGTACTATAGCCAGAGCCATAAATATACCATTAGAGTGTGTCCATATTTGTACACAGTTATTGAGAACGTTGTTCTGTTCTGTGTCCAGGAATTGTACACGTGGGTCCGAGGGGAAAACCGATGTGTCCAAACCGAGGGGAAAATCGATGTGTTGTACACATGGTAGCCAAAGTGTTAAAAAATAAGAAATTATTAATTTTTTAAGTGAAACGTTAATTCAGACCATTTCAACACACACGCGCACACATACTCAAATATAAAAAAAAATTGTGTATCATTTTCACCATTTAATTAATCTCTCCTAATAATTGATTTATGTTAAGAAACAATTCGGTTCAGCTTTGGTTTTGAATTTGTATTCACAATGTGGGAAGGATTGCATTTTTATATAATACATTTATTAAACAATTTTCAGAGTCTATTTTTATTCGTTCAAAAGTTGGATAAAATTATATAGGGCCAAGTGTGTTAAACGAGAACCTGATAGTAATGGTCCTGCTCTCGGTTGAATTGAAACGAAAATACAGAGGCATTATTTTTATCGCAAGATAGCTACATATATACACATACAGGGCTATTGTGTAAACGAACTTGGAAGGTTTTGCTAACCTACGCTGTAGTAATCTAAGTGCCTAAGTACACTGTGTGTGATTCAATTTTGGAAGACAACTTTAAGAAAGAACATTTTTAACTAAGAGGTAAGAAAATATGCTTGCAGGAACACTAGGCAATCGTTGAAAACCATTACAGGAAGATGGTTTATGTAATGCGTGGGTGGATATCAGTAGAATTTATTTTTCCCTGAAGCTTAATTTTTAGTGATCAAACTATTATGACCTGAAGGAGTCAAATTAATTTCTTGACCAGAAAATGTTCTTGACTTGTGTGTTATATACAGTAAAGGTTTGAGCACATAGTGCTTCATGAGGATCAATATGTTAGCCCAAGTAAACTTCCATTTTGTGATCTTAAAAATACCCAAAACAATACTCAACAATTATTGCAAATTTATTCCTTGATATGAACATATTTGATATTATTCGTCATAGTTTGTACGTGCATTTATACCAGCAAATGTTAATTTTGCGTTTTGAATATTCTGATTTAATTATAATAATTTTATAGATTTTAGCACAATTTTAAATACATTAAATATAAACAAATTAGCTGATAGATATACAAACTAATTGTTGTTAATGCGCCTAATCTCCAGATGTCCAACTTTAGACATAGGCGAGCTCTTACTCCAACTATTTCGATACATCCTTACTCTCCTTTTTAAATACCAATTAAAAATTGAAATTCACATCTACTACTAATTCGGCTAACATCCTATTCACTACTCTATAGAAGCTACGGGAGGGTAATTATAACAAACATATTTTGCAAGTAGACCTACTTTGTTCAAACCCTTTCACAAAACAATCCAGCCTTTCAAGAACCAATTGCTGACATCTATATGTCTTTTTCATATTCGCGATAGGTTTGAACTTATTTTTTCATAAACTTCTTAATTATAACAAAAAAACACTATTAATTTTAAAATAGTATTTTTTAAAAACTTTGAATAAATTTTAGAACCAAGGCTAAACTTTGTCGAATAGACGTGGTTTTTAATTACTGTTCAAACAATAATTATTTACTTGAATTTGCCGTTACATTTTAGACAATTTATACAAATTTCATTTAAATAAACTTCCCTCAATTGAATTTAGACTTCTCATTATATTGCCCTAATAATATCCTTATTTACTCAAAAATTACTTCTTTATTTCCATACATTTCAAGCCTATTTGCTAATCATATAAAATTTGATGAAGTTATAGTCAAGTAATACCCGTCTACTGGCCTAACCTACTTTGATTCACTTTATTAATATCACTATTGCATAGGTTCACAAATGACACTTACTTTTGATATTATAAAAGAAAATGTGTATTATAAAAGTATATATATATATATATATATATTTATTTATTTATATATTTATTTATTTATATTTTACACGTATATATATATATTTTATAATTACATATTATGAGAAAATTCGTATATATATATATATATATATATATATATATATATATATATATATATATATATATATATATGTATACAAATATCAAAATGATTATGCCTACAAGTAAATATAGATAATTCGTGTAAAACAAAAATACCAATTATTAGAATTATGTTTCAAAATACAATTAAGCTATTAAATTTTGTTCTTTGTAAATTTAATATGCATCAAATTGAACACAATTAAATATAAATGTGAACGTATAAAAAAGGATAAGATGTATCTGATATAAAATTATTCTATGGTAATTTAAAATAGCCATTGGGGATGATTGCTTGGCCATTGAAATTAATAACAAATGTATTAGGTAATAATTAATAAATACGTCTTCTAAATGCAATAAATGATAAATTTAATAATAAAATGCATTTTTTAGCAAATGAACTATTTATTATAAAACAAATCATATCAACAAATTAAATGCAATAATTTAATCTCATTTTAAACATATCTAATGACCAAGGTATAATTTGTAGATCGAAGCAGAAAAACCTCCCGGGATTCAAATAGAATTAACCGAATGTGCGATCCGATGGATCTGTGCGTAGTCACGTATCACAACAAAGGAACTCTAGGTTAAGCCCACAAGACGGGAAACAAGACAAAACATAATTACATCACTATTCCCTTGTGGCTGTTACTTAACCGAAAGGGGAGATAGGTGTTTTGGTAGGCGATGCTGATTAGACAGAGACCCGGGTTAGGTATGTTTAATACCTAATCACTCGGTGTTATTGGACGAGCTGCTCAATTAGGTGTAATTTAATTAATCAGATTTCAAATAAACTATTTAAACTGCTTAGAATGGCTTGGCTGTTACAAGCCGGTCTGTCAGTAGGGATGGTTTTTGTAATTAACACATACTTTGCTTCCAACCTATATAAAAGAAACTCGACTCTTTTGCAACGTTTTGTTGGGATATAAAAGATTTGTTATTTTATAAATAAACGTATTCGCACATGTAAATAGACACTTGAAATATGCACTCTAATTCGTCAATTATAAACAATAAAAATTGATTATAAGGTTTTTTCTAATTTTTTATATAAAGGGATTTATTCTTACATGTTAATTTTATGTTTGCTATATCATTACGGATTTCAAATGACCCTTTCACGAATATAAAAAACTTGTTTTAAGAGTAAATGTTTATTCTCTGAAAAATTGAAATTAAGGACTTTAGTGATTTTCATATTTATAACGACTGCATATTTTATATGGTTATTACTATATATTAAAATATAAATATTTTACATAAATTATATAATCTTTGAACATTCCTTAAATATGAACCTTCCGTAAGGGCAATAAACTTTATTTCATTATAGATAAAACATACGGAACTATCATTATACGTAATTACGCTTGTAATAGCACCTAATTTACATTCTTTGGATTTATTATTGAACAGTTTTACTTGCTTAACATACTCAATGAATAATGCTTTTACATATTAAAAGTTCATTATTCATGAGTAGGTAATTAAATAAATAGAAATGATTTAAATTGGACTTCTATCTATTTTAAACTACTTTAGATAAAATGGATATAATTTACCTAATTTGACGTTTGTATAAGTGTTTTTATATTGTAAAGATTTTCTTTTCAAATGAAAGTAATTACATAGCAATGTCTTTGGTTCACCTTAGCTCTAGAGTAAAAAAACGTAATTCAGTATGAGATAATATACTAGCAAGCAGCACCCAAATTTTTTTATTGAGATTTATGATGAAACCATTTGGCTTTTCGGGATAATATAATGTTTTTATTATTGTTTTTGTTATATCAAATAATTATGCTTATAGACTTTTCTTTAAAGGATATAAAAGAAAACATTAGCTTTTGCAGATGAATCTGCTTTTGAATACAAACACGTAATAAAATGTTTTAAAACCAATAAAGGGCTTTTCGGTTGTTAAATTATCTTTAATTTATATTATATACCTAAATACATTCATTAAAATTAGACCTAATACCATTAGAATCTATATAATTATATGTTATTGGGTAACATATTGTATAAAATGTGGCAAATTGCAATTACATATCATAAGAGTATCAATTCTCTAACCTAAAAAAACCTTATTAGTTCCTCAGTAAAATTATTGAAAAATTGGTCTTGATCTAATGTCTTACAAATTAATGAAGCGACACACAATCCAAAAAATGTTTCTTAAAGCAAGTTTTATCCCAACATAGAAAGTTATATTTAATTTATCTATTAAAATCATTAGTGATACCAGGAATCATAGCTTTCCTCAGAAAATTATATTTATCAGGAATAAGTTATAACTGCTTTTCTTAGGTTAGAGTCAACCCAAATCATATAACAAATAAATTCAGCTAATGGGATGGATCAATTGTTTTTGGTTCATATAGGTTAATATCACTCTGTGTGTGTGTTGTGTCAGTGTGTGCTTAGGTGTGTGTGTGTGTGTGTGTTGAAACGGGTTAAAAAGTCACATTTTTTTAAGAAAATAAAAATTCCACTTATTTTAAGAGGTTTTGCAGTCCAAATAGCGAAGCCAAAACAAAATAAAATTGCCTTAGGCATAATGTAAGTTTAATTTATCTTGTTAAATGATAGAAATAACGCCATTTTAGGGATTGGGGATCTTTCCAGATTTAAAAGGGGGAAGTCTAAAATCCACCTAGAGAGATAATCGACATTCGAGGGGGCGCAAAATGAAAAAAAGTAGGTCAAAGTGAAGAGATAAAAAAACCTCCCGAAGGTGTTAAAGTAAAATTATAAAATTAGTGAATATGTCGACAACATACTTACAAATGGTGAGAAAAGCATGAAGGAAGTAAACGAGACAAAGCTTCCGGTCACACAAGCAGTGGGCAACTTGTAATTTGTCTAGAGCAGCCGGGAGGAGTTGACAAAGTCTGAGAACGTCAAACATTTAGTGTATGGAGATACCACGAAAGGATCGGTCATGTGCTAGTGCACTCCGGTTGGTACAACTCCGACCGGTTTGCAAACCGATAAGTGAAAACGCAGGGCTAAAAGGAGATATACCACTGTATTGTAGTGACGTGTGTTTTAAAACCGTTTTGGGGAGGAAACTGTTTTGCGTCCTCAAGGAAATTGTTGCAGAAATTTAGATCGAATAAAGGTTTTGAGTCAGTGATAATATAAATATAAACAGTGCTTAAAATTAAAGTGGTTAAACAATTTACGGTAACAAGTAACCAAATTCACCTATAAAATTTAACTTTGAATCGTGAGGTAGAAAAAAAAACAAGTAGGTCCTAACCGGGAGTAAAATTAAGTTTGAAAATTATAAAGATAGTGTTAAAGACTTGTTAAAAGACTAAATCCAGGACTTTAAATTTAAAAACATACATAAAAATAAAAATGTGTAATTACGCGCAAGAGAAAAACGTATTGTCTGTTTCGGATATCACGCCAACTGGGAAACAATGGAGAGCTGGTGACGCGAGTTTTGGGCGAGTCCTATATCCAATATGGCCAGATACAAAAGGAGAGAGATGACATCACACCAACGATGGACCAGAGAGGAAGTAACGCAGGAAAGGTCAGATTTTAGCTTTTCTCTCTGTCTCTCTCAAATAAACTAAGAATTATATTTAAAATTTTTGGGGAACTTTTACAAATTTTAAAGTTTAAATTTCAATAAATTTTGCAATAATTGAAAATGCGTTTAAAAGGAGTGACTTCGTTTCAGAAAGAATGTGGTGGGGATAGCGTTAGGTTGTGGTAATTACCTCAAACTAAAATGGCGAACTCTCCCATTGTAGAAAGCACAAAACAAAATATGTAGAAATAAGTTTTTGAAAGTGAAAGTTAAAAAGTAAAATTTTGGAAAATGAATATAGGATCCTAATAAGTAAATTTAAGTCATAAAAAATTTAAATAATTTTCAAGTAATAGAATAGGCTATGTTAGAGATAAGGCATGTGCGAAATTTAAAGTGTTCTCATGTGGGATTATAATTAAATGTTGTCGAATTTAAATTAAGATATAAAATAATTCAAAATTATTTTTTTAGAAATAACTAGGATTTTAAAAATGTCTGCTGTTTTTATATGTGATTTA
>JBAIZL010000016.1:2074305-2119305 GCA_036971475.1 Prosapia bicincta
GTTCATCATATACCCGAAAAAAGATATTCACCACAGCAATGTAAGTAGTTTATTTCAATAAAATTTAGTTTATTTATGTTATTGACATAATATACATCTCCGTGGAGGGTTTTTAATCCATTTACAGTTACGTTTATACTGATGTTCAAAACCTGACTAATAACATTGGAACTTAGAACTTACAGACTTAGATGCCAAATTATTTTAGTTAAATTTGAATAATTAATTAGTAAAATATATATTAGAAATGGTTTTTTTTTTAAACTAACAATCTAAAACATTCTTTTGCAACAAAAAACAATCTTATTTTCCAATTTTCAATATTTAGACCAATATTAGTATATTTTCCGGCTTATAATTGAATTTGGCTATTGACATTTAGAAACATTAGTCGTAGGATCAAATTTCAAACTACTTGTATAAAATAAACTATTATAATCCTATTAAAATATAAAGTAATCATGGAAACCATGTAAAAAATAATGTTTCAAATACCCGGTTGTTTAATTTCAAAATACAAAGTATAGATTTTTGAATTATTGACTGAGTGTTGAATTTATGTTTTTTATGTGAAAGTAAATAATACAAATAGACAAAAATAATGTTCGTTTGTGTGTAAAACTAATAATAACAAGATGTAAAATATTTAATTTTGACATATAAAACTGTAGAATATTACATGGGAAAATTGGTATAACAGGAATTATTTATTGTTTGTGAACAATGGTTAGGTGGAAGCACGGGTCTGGAGGAAATGATATATATTGAAATACGTTACATTATATCTAATTTCCTTCGAAAAGCTAATCAAAAATGTAATGACCACCAAAAATTATAAAGTTTAATTACTTCAGAAATCGAAAAAAGTGGGTGACTGTTGAAGACAGTTGACAAGGAGTATTGAGAGACTCCCAAAGAAGCTATTCAAACGCATATATTCATTTCATAAACAAAATATTGTCCAAATAAAAATCACTAAACTATACCGAGTTTCTAAACTTGAACCGAGAGGCAGATCAGTACAGTTCTCAAGCGAATACAACAAAAAATATGAAAACTTAAAACTGTTTTAATGTAAATAAACCAATAATATGTAAACATTTAACATACTACTGTTCAAAGAATTTTTGATGCATTCAAAGAAGGTTTTTGCCTAATATTATTGAATAACTTAAATATTTCTCTACGAATTGCTATAATTGGAACTCTCCCTATTCAACATAAACTTACTAAGACTTTAGATTAGTACAACAATACGCAGCAATTAAATAAATATATTTTCACACAAACTCATTAGGTATCGACAAATGTGTTTAAAGTTTTTAATTGTAAAACTGTAACACTTTAGATATAATATTTTTCAAATTTAGTATAATTTTTGAAGGTCTGTGATTAATTATCGTAAAAGTGTGCCTTCATATGATGATTGGTGAGCCTAGAGAAACAGACGGTTTTGTCTTGGCACTTTGATAGTAGGCCTTCACTAAAGTTGAGTTTTACCACGTGAAATTATTTAATATCTTCAGCGCTTTGTTTATTGTTTTGAAATGTATTTCCTAAAATATAAAAATAAATAAGTATTTAGTATGTTCAACAGTTTAAACTCAAATTTAGAATACGCAAATATATTAAAGCATCAACGCTACAGGGGAGCATATTTAGGTGTTTTTGGTAGGTTTATTGAATTAGTACGCCTAAAGCCGTTTGCGGGTCAGGTTATTCTTCAGAGAAAATGTTATAAAACAATTACTTTTAGTTCCTATTCATTTACACTTTGATATAGTGAATGCAGATCGACCAGTAAAGGCATTGCCTCTATTTATTACTATGTAACTGCAACTAACTATTTATTTGCTGTGTATGAAAGGTCGTGAAAATAAACCTTGCAAGTTATATTTTTTATTAAAATTGCTGGCTCCCTATTTTACTCTAGTTATGAGATTTTTTAAAGTTATTACATCCAAATATTTCTCTATATGAACATGACATCATCATAATTAGTAAATCAATCAAATAAACTGTTTTAAAACTATTATATAACACTTTTATAAAATTATATATTTAACCACAAAATATATATATATATAATAAATCAATTAAATGCGCAAAATATCCCCCTTGAATTTTAAACAAATTAGTACCGATGTTTGTTGAGATTTGTTTTACTTCTAATTTTAAACGATAAAGATTCGTTACTGTAATGATTGATTGTTCTAGGACAAATATCTAATAATTACCACATGCCACTAAGAAGGGTTCGAAACGGAAACAGTGTAACGTACAGATCCATTAGAGTTTTTTTGACAGAGATGCTAGTTTAAATAGAATAGTTGAATAAACGAGTGAGAACCAGGGTGGCCTCCCTTTAAGTGTTTTTTTCGCTTTACTTGTAAAACATAATTCTGACGTGGATATATTATTAGTCGAGTGAATATAAATCCGCTAAGGGTTTTACTTTTTAGAACTATCGTGTATTTGGAATTCTGATAAAGTAAACATTAGGGTGATTATCAAATAAGAAATATACCATATATGTGAGGTAGGTTACAGTCTTTACATACCAAGTTAATAAAACAGGTTTAACATATGTAATATAATAAACATTTTACTTCATGAGCAACATTCCCGTTAATGAGCTCCTGTCTTTCTGAGTCCTACATATCAGTCCTACATACTAACGTAATTTAGAGCCAGATAACTAGTAATCATCAAAAAGGTATTTACAGATTTTATTTTGACGTTGTCTCAAATCTAACAAAATATGTTAATGAAATCTGATGTTCTTATTAAACCGGAGATTACCTTTGTAGAGGAATATAAAGAGAGCCAGATTAAACCAGAAGTATATTATACATTTGCATAAGGCTGTGGGGACAGTTGTGAGCTGTGCATAGTTCTGGGGTTGTTTTACATAAATGTACCGTAAATAACGAGAACCTGCTCGACCTAATTCTTACTTTTTAAAACGTTTAGAAGTTCCAGGTTCTTCAGCTATTCCAAATGTCTCAATATTATACACATTGTTACAAGCATATACTGTACAATCGTATACATAATTTTACAATAAAACCGTTATATATGAATGCGTTACAAATGAACATATCTCTAACTAACATTTTACTAACACCAGAATTTATTGCTTTTTAAAGTTTAATCGACATATTAAATTTTTCCTTTTACTTACAAGCTGCGTTAGGCCTTTAAAAAGTTTATTGTTATTTTATGTTATACACACACACACACACACACACAACCACACACACACACACACAAACACACACATATATATATATATATATATATATATATATATATATATATATATATATATATATATATATTTATAAACTGAGTAATATAAGCAGAAGCGATTGTTCTTAGAGTTACTAAAGAATATATTGCATCAAATATAAGATATAAACACCACCACCGTCTCAAATACTTTAAATGTTTCAATTTGGGATAAGATCTTGAAAATAGTCATCGCAGCCCTAAGCAACGCAAACTATGAAAATCTGTAAATACCTTGTAACCGAAGTGTCTAATTTACCTACTCCCACCTTTCAACAAAATGTTATTGCACTACTCTCAACAATAGAAAATTTCATGTTATCGCACGATAATTCACCGGATATGTGAAGAAACATTTAGTGATTCATAACGATATCAGATCCATGCAACTTTATAACTCCACTAAATATAGGTAAAATCTCTTAAGCTGGCACTTAGGTAAAAAATTTGTATTCCTCGTGTATAAAACATCTGACCATAATTCATGGCATACCAGACCCAACCCTTAGATATGCCTATTATAGAACGCTTCCGTCAACGCATTTCATGTGTTGCTATTATTTCTACTATACATTAGAAAGTATTATTAAGTTACAAAGTCATGAGTCAACCCCATACGTTAGCGGAAATTCAAATGTTGATGTTTTTAAAAATGACCTGTGAGCACCTCCACACTTTCCTCGTTCTCGGCCTCTCGCCATGGCCTGCAGACCCTAAGTGCTAGTTTATAAAATTTGACCTATACCAATTGCTGACCAATTTGACCAATTGTTGAATAAAATCCCATTATCATTAGAGTCAACGATAAGGTTTTTCACAGTTTCATATTGCACAATTAGGTACCTCTAGAATTTTGCTCAACATGTTTATCTAAAAATTATAAATAAGGTAAATTTAATTATTTAGGGGAATTCATTTAGTCGAATTATTAAAAAATAATATTTAACTATTTATTAATTCATAAACGAAATGTAGCTATGAATTAAGTTCCTGAATATGAAAAGATAAAAATTTTTGTACAAGTTAACTGTAGTGAATTTTGTAAATAAATGATTGGAATTTTTTTAACAATAAACGTAATAGTTACATTGCTACATTTCAAGAATAAAGATTCTCTAATAGAGAGAACCATCTTTAGAGGGGAAAGATAAACCTCTACCCTATGATAAACCTCCCTTATGGCATATTAACCACTAAAAAACCTTCTACAAGCCAACTCAATCTCTCTTCCTCAATTTGTTGTGCAGTAAGTCCCGTCTATTTCTCTACGACATTCTCTCTCTTACTGTATGTTAACTTTATTTGTAATTCATTTAAAGCAAAATCTAATTACCCCACGTCTCAGCGAAACCTTTGTACAGGCGGTACCAATTTATTTATTTTGGGTAAAGTGTCTTGGCTGAAGTATTCCCAAAATATTACAATTAATATTATTAAAATTTAAAATTAATTTATTTAAAAAAAACACTGTTCGTTCTTTCCTTTATTGCTTATTTCGAAAAAAAATGTATCTAACTTTTCAGTCTAGTTTTATAGACGTTTTATTTTTTGGTCGTCTATATATATAGGCGTGAGGTAAGCTGCGCACACTCTTCAGTCCGATCTACAACATTTTACTACTCATATAGGTCACGTCAGAAAAGACTATAGTATAATAATAATAATATATATTTTTAATAATATATATTAATAATAATAAATATTAATAATAATACAAGCTACATCTAAAAACAATAATTAAATAAATAATTAAAAACTAATTAAGATAATTTATTGTACCTGAAATAAAACTATTAAGGCAAAGAATATAAAGGTTATTTAGAGGTAGGCCCCTTATATAAATTCATTACTTTATTATAACATTACAAATAGTTTCATAACTATTTAAAATAAGCTGACATGAGCATGCCGCATCCGCCAGCTTTTCCGTCAATTCAAATTTCTGCTTACGCTTTCGAGCAAAATTCCTCAGACATTAAACTGAAAATACGCTTTGTAATTCTTGACACTTATTGGATAACGTTTGTTGCTTGTCAGTATAATTATCTCATTAAACAATTGCAATACAAGGAATATAAATAATTGTCTTTAATGTCCAGATATAAAGTAATAATTTTATATTGCCATATAGGTGAAAACTAAGCCTTTAAGTTTTTAATAATTTTGCATTTTTTTGAAAAAATTATATTGTATCAAAAGCTATTCCTCCCAATGTAGTAATTTCACTATTTTATACGATTGATATAAAGATTAAAAATTGTAATAAACTGTTAAAACATTTAAAAAATATGACAAATTTACGAAATTAAAACCAATATTTATTTTAATATAATAAATATAAAATAATAATAGTCACGAATATGAGATATATAGTCTATAAATAAGTAATATAGTAATAATAATAATGCAATCAAGTAAACTATTAAACTTCAAGCTTATAATTATAATATGTTTATTAAAAGCAGGCTATGTATTATGACTGCAGTATTGTACAAAACTTGAAAAGGAGATCATGATAATTGATAGGCTCTTGAAAGTCGACTTACAAGTAGGATATACCGAGTAAGATTCTAGTTCAAATACTATAAAATGTGTATTTGATTGTGTATTTGAACGGGGGAGGATGGAAAACCCATTTGAAAGAACTGTCATATGATGAAAACATTAACAATGGAAGGAAGAAATTATTTAAAAAAATAGTTTAACCGTATTGCGGCTAGCCTGTAAAATCAATACATTAGGCAACCTACCAGAAAGAAGATAATTCTGATCAGAAGGTATAAATTAGAAGCTCATCAATCTCGTCCAGAACAATCCTATATCAAAACAAAAGTTTTATGTTTCACAAAAAATATCGTTTTTGTAACAGTATATATCATTTGTAAAACCCACCCTTTAATAACTTCCAGTCATTGTTTGTTTACTTTATGTCTACCGATATAATAATATATTATTAATTATATATGATAATATTGCTGACAAACCATTTTATTAGACAACGTTTTGCTGACAAAAAAATAATTTAATTCATGTTTAAAACAGCAATAAAATGAGATTCATTTAGCTTTTCTCATAACGTAGTTTATGCATTTCAAACATTTATATTTGAATTTTCCAATTATAGAATAACAGTATTTACCTTTGAGTCATAAAACCTGAGATATCTTTTCCAATGCCTTTACAATCACTGCCTTATATGTGTAACATTTCGTCACTGTCCATGTACAGATTTACTGAGGATGAAATGTCCCGCCATTTAAGGAATGGCTACGGGACCACGTTTTTATTAGCTAATTTATAACACTTTGAGGTATTCGTTTTCGTGTCTGACAATCGAAGTTTGGTTTTATATTCTACATCAGGGGTTCCCAAACTTTTTTGTACCACGCCCCCCTCTGGTTATTTGGAGACCCACACGCCCCCCTACACAAATTAGCTTTCCATTTTGCAATACCCTATTTCCAAGGTGCCGTACATACCAACTCCTACTTGTACAAGTACATGAACTCGTACAAGTATGTGCCTAATTGATACGGTGAGTAGGTAGATTGTTTTGTTCACTGTTGAATGCGGTAACGCAGAATGGAAAGATTCAATAATTGTACTTATGATGAAAATTAAAACAAGTATTACATGAAAAACGAATATAATTACTGATACAAAATTTAACATTGTAACACAGATACATTTTCAATTTAAGGAAGGTGAAACAATAGGCATACCTACTTACAAAAACAAAACATAAAATGTAATTTAGTGAGATGGGTGCGCTTGCATGTTCTGAATAAGTTGACAGATCCTGGGTTGAGTTTCAGACAAAGCTCAGCGTAGGTCACTTTCGACATCAAGTTTGTTGCGGTACTTAGTTTTGATCGCCACAAGAGTTAATAACGCTTTTTCGCACATGTATGTTGTTGAAAAAGGCAAGTACATCCGAACAGATTTCTCTGAAACACTGTGGTAAACATTTAAGTACCTTAACCAAAATGAGGGCTTGTCTATTTGTTCAAAATCGTTATCTTGCAGCAGAGTCATTTTTTATTTCTATTCCCTCCTCTTGCAACTCTTCTGGCAACAACTGTATGTCCATGTGGAACGGGTCGGTGGATAGTTTGTAAAACTCCTCTGACAATTTAGAAAAGTACCTGCTTAACTCCTCCTTGAGGTTCTTCAAACGGTCAATTATCAAGTTTGTTGCGGTACCTGGTTTTAATCGCCACAAGAGTTGAAAACGCTTTTTCGCACATGTATGTTGTTGAAAAAGGCAAGTACATCCGAACAGATTTCTCAGCAACACTGGGGTAAACTTTTATGTACTTTAACCAAAATGAGGGCTTGTCCATTAGTTCAAAATAGTATCTTGAAGCAGAGTAATTTTTTATTTCTATTCCCTCCTCTTGCAACTCTTTTGGCACACAGAACTCACACAACACAAAACAATTACTCCAATTCAAACGTCGCAGCAATTATAGAACACCCACAATACAGTCAACACTCTGACTGATAATTCACGGAAAGTACTATGCCAGAACGGACTAGTTACAACGCAAGTACTGAACAAACTGCAAGGTTATTGACATTGGATTGAAGATGCGGTTGAGGAACACTCGCACCCACACAAAGGGTGAACGGAGGTATCGGTACACACACGCCATAACTTTATTGAAACTTTACAAAAACAATTATGAAAACTTAGAAAGACTTTATTTCAAAGATCTGAGGAAATTATTTTTGTATTTTTTTTATTTATTTCATGGGTGTCACGCCCCCCCCCCCCTGGACTTTCTCCACGCCCCCCAAGGGGACGCGCCCCCCCGTTTGGGAACCCCTGCTCTACATGCAGAGGTAGTGTACAATTAATCTTTCACCCAGTTTGAAGTAGGGGCAGATATCATCTCAATGTGATTGTATATTGATTTTTTATATAGCTGACACTTTGTAACTGCCTTTAATGTAACTTAAAAAACATTTATAAATCACATTAATGCTGATACTGTGTTACAACGTTTTGTAAATTTATTATTAATTAGTTTTTTAAAAATTAGGATTATAAACAATATAAATTAAATATTTCCCATCCCTTTTTTCATTAAATGACATTATAATCCAACAGTTCTAATCCTACACTGTAAATTAAAAGGTAAAAAATATATAAATTAAATAAAAAAATTAATTAAACTACAATTTTATAGTGAAGTGATCGCATATTACTACATTCAATAAATAATGATTTCTCCTTTGTATGATAATCGTTTATTTGTATTATGGTTTCACGTTTTCTCTTCTGATATCCCTTCTATCTGTTTGTCCCCTGTCTGTCTGTTTAGATGCAAACAAGCTACTCTTTGTGAACATTTTAAAGCAGTGGTCAATTTCTTCTTTTAAATTTCTTTTCTTAACAGAGTATACAAAAGAGTGTTACCTTTATTCGCAAGTGATATGATTAGCCAAATCTAGAACATTTTCTTGATGGGCGACTAAATGACAAATGCATGACACCTAGTAAATGCAGAGAAAAGAAGTGATAGCTTCTCACAGATTCGAGGGGTCGAGCAACACAGCAAGTGTTAGACAAGCTATTGCCAGTTATAGCTATTTACAGATAAGTAGAAATATTGGAAAGTGAAAACTCACATATAAATATTTTGAATAATCTAACGCTTAATTGAAGAAAAACACAAAACCAAGAAAAAATCTTTTATTATGTACATATACAAAAGTTTTATCGTTATTCACCAGTGCCATGATTAGCCAAGGTACATCCCTTACTTTGAAGGGCGACTAAACGACGAATGCATGATACTTAGTAAAGACAGAGACAAGAAGGCCTAGCTTGCCACAGACTTGATCGGTCAAGCTACACAGGAGGTATAGACAAGCTACTGCTAGTTGCAACTAAGCGACATTGAGCGTGGGGAGAACTAGGGTAGAATGTATCCTGCGGGCTAACTTGTGTCTTATCCCGTGAATCAGAGGGGGGGAAAGAGTAATAGTTACTACCGTAAATAGCTCTGTAAATTGGAATTATTAGATTCTCTGTTGTTGGTTTAACCTGTTACACTGTAACTTGAAGCTAGAGGTTCGGAGGAAAGTCGAGAGTATCATCAGCGAGTACAATATCAGCAAATGTCGGAGGTAACTGGTATAATGATAAGTTATTGGTATACGACATTCATCTCACTGGGTACAAAGTGTAATATTATGGAATGCGTTGGGGAGAAAAAAAATGTTTTGGACAAAAACACAACATAGGATGAAGTTTTTTAAAAGGTTATAGTATCAATAAAAGGGCAAAATTTAATTAAGAAATTTAAATCGAAACGGCTGAGATTAAAAACTTTAAACAGGTTAGAAAACTATATTCAAACGAGTTCAAATGTATTTGAACAGGACAGAAGAATATTTTCATCGATCGCTCTAGTGCCCCCCCAGCTGCTTCCAGCAGTTTGGACCGGAGACATATGCAGACCTAAACCCATGGCAAGACCCTGTATAGCCCGGCCTGTTAGGGCCATCCTGTATACAAGTTCAAACCACGCCTTCAAGCCCAAGTAATAAGCCCCAGCCTAGCTACAGAGCTAAACCGTGCACTGCGGCGACCATTGACCAAGCAAGGCTAGTCTGACCGATATCTAAGTCTACAAGTCTCGTACAAAAAAGGTAAAGTCCGTAGTTGGTCTAATCACAGCAATTCACAATCATTTTTTAACTTCTTTACGCATAGTAGTTTCGGTAAAGGATAAATACTTACTATTTAGTGAAGCAACTTCCAATGAACTCAGTTGTAAACGGTTTTATTCTAAATCTGTCGTTTGCCTAGCAACATTTTAACAATAGGTTCAGTATTGTTGTATAAATTTTAAGATCTTTAGTTATAAAATTTTTTTATTTATAAATGATTAGGACCTTGTAGCAGCGATTGCTGCTTTTTATTTATTTAAATTAGATGAAATGACATACTCTCTGTTAATCTTCGAGAGGACGCATTAGTTTTTCTTATTTGTTAAGAAAATTCTTTCTAGTTGTAAGTCATTTCCAGTGTGTTACTCCACAACCTGCATTCTAGGAAACGAACCTCATAGCGTTACTGTGAATTTAGTTTTTGCCACTCGCGGTCAGATTGTGGAGGTTTCGCCCGTAAGCGACTTTCTTGTAAGTTATTTATAACGAGTTCCTCGTGCGCTGCTATTTACATTACCAATGACCTTATGGTGTGAAATAATTACTGTTCTTTTTTTATTATTTTATAGTTGTTTGTTTTTTTAGTATCTAAGTTTCACATTTTCATGTTGTGCCATTTCAAGAGATTAGAATTCGTAAAATGCTGGGTAGTGTAGTACGTTAGATTTGCCGCACAAAAATTATATTAGATTCGTGTTCAGCATGTTTAAATTACGCAGTAAAAAAGTGACGATAAGAGAATTATAAAGCACCTAGATTAGGTTAGGCTAGATTAGGATAGGTTACGTTACGTTACGTTTGGTTCCTCATTTCAGCTATGCGTTCACCATGTTCAATGTAGGCTGATAACAAAATTTAGGCTATCAGAGTGGTAGAAGCTGATCCAAATATTTACCAAAATAATTGCGTTGCTGCTCGAAAACACAAAAGGAATTTGATAAATACGTTTTGTTGAAGTTGTTATTCTAAAATATTCATTTTAAAGGTAATCTATAAATTTTGTCACTGTATTCGACTTAATATATGTAACACATTTTGTCCACTATTTTAATCAAAAAGGATAGTCAAAAGTATGGTTGAAAAAAACTTCAAATATAAGGGAAAAACATTTTCACGTTTCATTATAATTCCATTTTAATTAATGAAAACACATTATGACTTCTGATGCCCGTTAAGAATGATTTATTTTAGCTAGGCGTTAGGGTGCCAATATATCCTTCTCTACAGATAAAAGGGTTAATAATAGCATCGCCATCGCAATCTTCGAAGGCCACAAGTGACGTCATAAAATAAATCATAATAGGAAATTATGATGGAAAGTAGATAAGGTTACAACGGTAACAAGGAATACCCTGTGAGGTAATTAAACATGTAATGTGGAAATATATTCTTCCTTGGTTAGATCTCTTCGTTACAATATGCGTCTATAACTTATCTTATGTTTAAAGTATCCTTTTTCATCATCAATTTAGATAAATAATTTTACTTATATAATGATATATATTGCGAAAACCTATAATATAGGGTTTTAACGTAACAAATTAGGTACTATGAGTGTGTGGATTGGATCCTTCATTATTAAATATTTATTTATCCAAAACTGTAAGCCCACAGACTTAGAAGGGTAAATAGAAAAGTTTGACTTTTGTGTTTTTTTTAGGTAAAGTTTAATCCCAGATTAAGATATTTTGAGCCTGAGATTATATAATTGCTTCTATAAGTGTTATAGATGTAATATTTTACGATATTTCATGTTGTTTGGTATCTAGTTAAAGCTAAATCTTATATTTGTATGCAGTATTTTACATCTCATATTTTTCTGTATATCTTTCTCATTCCACTTTGACTTCATTCTCCCTAACAACGTACCAGCTACGTCCGATCCGATAATGACCTACAGATATATTGTGAATTGCATAAACAGATAAAACAGGTATAGTGTAAAACTGTAACACCTCCAGCTCAGAACTCCTAGAAATAAATTCCTAGATACGAACAGTTGGCAAAATGAGTGACTGATTATTATAATGAGCAGGAAAATTACAAATGACTGATAATATTTACCCGTATATATTTTGCAAAATTTAAAAGAATTTATCATGAAGTTTAACAAAACAAGTAGCTACAATTGTAAAATGGTTCATATTTTTACTGATTAATTTGTAAGTTTTAAATATTACAAAAACACTTTGCACAAATAAAATATTTCCCGCAGACAGTTAAAGCGTTTAGTGAGGTAGAATAATTTAGGTTTACAAAGTAGTGTAAAACATTTTCTCTTCCCCAATAATGTGAAGAAAGGAATAAAACATTATAGTTGTACTAAATTAACTTAACGGCACGTCTCAGGTAACCCAACTCTAAGAAAGCTTTCGGCAAACTTATGAAGTGTAAACTCTGTATTCAGCGAACTTAGGCCGTATCAAGCAGGTCTTTGCTTGATCGCTTTCATTGACGTACAGGCAGCAGCCGTATGTGTTCCCCAGTCGGGCTTTATAATATGCCACCAATTGCACAAATGAAGCGACATGTATGCAAAGTGTATTATTGCAGGTAACACGTTTTAAAACACCAGTAAATAGTTTTTAGATGAAAGTTGTTTAAATTTTTATTTTATTTTTCTCCTAAAACAAATGTCCGTAATATAGACTATTGTTCCGTAATATTTACTAGGTTATTTGTTTTTAATGAAATAACTAGTTTTTAATCACTACTTGAAACAGTTTCGCTGATAAGCTTTTCAGTAAGTTATATAAATAGATATAATTCACTTTTCTTTACTTGTTCGAACGCAATAATCTGGTAAAATTAATTAATAACTGTAAGTATGTTGTAAGTAAGTAATAATTGAGTAAGTAATAACTGTAAGGCTAATATATTACATTATAGTGGAAAGCATCGGTCCTCTGATACATTTAAAATGTAAGAATATACGTTAAGCAAAGTGCAAGATTGGTACAACAAAAATATCTATGATAACTCTGGTAATATGTATTCATTATATAAATAAAAAAATGTAAATACATAGTTATGGTAAACAAACTCTAATATATCGATGTATCTGTAAAACAGAAAACACGTTATGGGATCGATTTAACTGGAAAACAGATTTCCATTTTTGCATAATTATAGTAGGCTATATAGTGCCATTTATATATTACAAAGCTCTCTCTCTCTCTCTCTCTCTCTCTCTCTATATATATATATATATATATATATATATATATATATATATATACTCAAATATAAACAAAGACAAATATAAATATTGTTATACCCATGTAATTTCAATTATATTGCAATAAGGATAAAATATTTAATTATAAAAATCAATTCAATCAAATAGGTGTAATATTTGTCATATATGTATATACTATTACATACCACTTTTTACTGTTTCTCCATGTGTAGTAAATAAAAGTTAATAAATACACTTTGACACTTGACTTTTTTTCTAATTTACTTCGGTTGTAAAGATATTGAAAAATTCATTAAATTGTTTTTATAGGCTAATGTGCACAAAGTATTCGCTACTGCATTTATACAACACAAACACGTTACTATGTTCTCTTTTTATACAGAGTAACCCATCATAAATACTTTTTAAAAAAATATACTTTTACAGACTATTCATATTACATTTTTTTACTAAAGCATTTGTGTAAGAAAATTGGCAATATTATTAAATTGCTAACACGGTTAAATTGAAACATCTTATCAAAGTAAATTTTAGTTATACCGTTTTGGTTTTCCTGTTAATGTAATGTGATTTGATAAATATACGAGCAATCTATATATTTATGGCAGACGGACATTAATACACTTGAACCATCACACAGCTATCATACAATAGCTGTGTTTTTCAGTTACCTCGCAGTGTATGCTTCAGGATACCAGACAGTATATTTGTTACAACCAACATGAAGGCGTGTCGGAACATATTTGTAAACAACGCTAACATTCATACATAGGTATGAAGTTTTCAAAATATAAATTTCTATTACGTTTAGAGAATAAGAAGACCTCAGAATGGCCTAGACTGTAGAATGGGATAAAACACGAATTTGAATTCGTACGAAAAATTTAATACTTTTGTTGTAAAAAATGGAAAATAGTAAATCTTTAGAATAGAATACTGCATTTTTATACTAAAAAAGGATGATGTCCCATCATTAAGCAAACTTAAACCATAAAACTGAGGTTTTCAAATTATATTTTAAAAATAGTTTTCATGAATACAAAAGACTATAAACAGAGTTTTTAACATTTAATTTACCCCAGAACAGACTCAAAACTATAAAATCTCATATTGAGAGAAAGGTTTATTAATTATATTTAATATATAAAAGAAAAAAATAAACTCTTTGTTAATTATTAAATAATAATTTGTGATTTAGTTTCCACAGTAAAACATAATTCAACATCATGTATGTAATTCACTCTGATATTGGATTTTAAATCTTATCTGTTTACATATATTATTTTATTGTGTTATATATTTTGTCAAAAAATTTGTGTACTCAAGATAGTGAATTTCTAATTTTTAAAATGACATTTAAAAATTTTGTAACAGATATATATTAACGGTATTTCAAATACCAGATACAAAAATACCCAAGCAGCAAACTGAGCATGAAAAATTTAATGAATTTTATGACCATTTTATTATACTGGTGAAACATAATGCAGATAAAGGTCGAAGTACCATTATCACATAATACAATATTACGGGGAAAGTTATGTTCCCATTTGTAAGTGTCGATGCAGTGAAATATCACAGCGTTCGTTTTGATACAAGAATATGACAAATGCCCTGACACTTATTAAATCAGTTAAACTGTCATTGTTATCTCATATTTAGGACTTCGTGTTATTTGGAAACTAATGCCTCTATATTTCCTACACTTACTTTTAGTAAACCTAATTACATTGTGAAGGCAGTTTAAAGTTATATTACATTTACGTCAGAAAATCCGTTTAACCCAAAACGAAATATTTAAGTTGTATTGACTTATTGTAACTCTTTATACATATTCCCATTATTCCGATAATTAAGTGGATAGGTGTTTTTTATAGTCTATTTTCGAATTATTCTGTCCATGTTAATGTATATATACCAATATTAATGGTATTTTAACAGTTAGAATTCAAAAGATATTTGGTACTTTGCCCATTTTCTTAGCAATAAAAAGATAGCAACTTATAGTAAATGTAGCAACATAGCTAATGAAATACTGAAATAAATACAACTATGTAAAAGAAATTCCTTTATTTTCTCTTTAGCTAATGGTAAAGATATTACGTATAAAATGCATGTAAAAAATAGTTGTTTTGTCAAATAAAAACTATCAGATATATTGTATATTTTAGTTCAAACTCGTTTTTAAAATAACTTGATGAAGCAATAATACATTTGATTCTCCTTTTATATGTACTTTAAGTATTTATAAGATATTTATATGTTTTTTGAAATATTAATAGAAATGAATACAAAGATACTATGTTAGCCTAATGTGAAAAACTACAGGATAGAACTCAGGTAGTGTTTCATTATAATAAGTGGAAAAAATCACATTTCGTTTTAAACCAATTACATGAATTTCGCTTAGTTTTTGTATACTCTGGTAGTGTAGGCTTACAATAAGCGAAATATAAAGTATTCCACATAAAGTTTTAAAGTCTCATAAGTCATACGAAAGTAAAATTTGGAGAAATAATAAACATTTGGTTTTGGAGATCTATAAAATATTTAGACGGTTTTATTAAACATACAAATTTAGAAATAATTGTTAACGTGTACTGGTGATACTAATGAAGTTTTCTGTTTCCGTTGCAAATTTGTATTTTTTCTGTCCTAGTATTCTCTTTTGTTCTATGAAACCCTCACAGGGTACAAGCTCTGTATTTGTACATCATGTACTACAAAAAAAAATAATAAAACGATCAACTACAGAAAAACAAATATTAAAAATAATTTTATAAACAATAAAATACAGAATTAAAATTACTTGTCAACTGAAGCTTGTGTTTATTCGAGATTACTTCTTAGGCCCCACTGAAAAATTAAACTAGTATTTAGAGAGTTACACGACTCCAGAAGTCAAGTGACAACAACAGATGCACGTGCTGTAATACGATAGTTTAAAATGGAATAACTGTTGGATCTTTGATCAGAGTTGGAAAATCGGTCGCAGTTTACTAGAAAATAATTTGCTTAATATGAAATACCAGTATTAGTTACTATTTATTAGGAATATACTGTGGTTGAATTTAATAATAAATACACAAAAACCTCTTAACCACAAACTTTCTTTATTTTACCCTTATGTACATTTCAGTTACAAAGTAACCATCCTCAGAGGGATAACATAGAAAGACTGTATGTTATACAAAGTATTTGTATGTTATCCCTCTGAGGATGGTTACTTTGTAACTGAAATGTACATAAGGGTAAAATAAAGAAAGTTTGTGGTTAAGAGGTTTTTGTATATTTATTACCAGTATTAGTGTATGTGTTTAACATTGAACATAAATTTCGAATTTGTACTTATTATATTAAAAGCCAATAATATATTGCTTTCATTTATATTATTTATGATCACACTTATCTATTATATGTATAACGTCTTGAGTTCAAGGCATTCATAAAATGTTTGAATGATGAATGCAATCACCATAATGATGTAAATAAAATGTAGGCTTTAAATAAATAATTAATATGTTCTAAATATTAACAAATTTTAATTTGTACGTAAATATGTTGTATTTGTGCAAGTTACAAAAAGGAAGCGTATCCTTTCCAGTCGCCACATTTGAAGGAGTGCCGGTGATTTAGGGGTAGAAATTCTGATTGTAATAAAGTTCGGTATTATTGTAAAACCATCATATAAACAATCTCTGTGTAACAGTACTTAGATAACAACGAGAAACAGTATGAACATTTTACTTTCTCATATCATTACATTTAATATTATCGATATTTATAACCGCACAATATTTAAACTAAGACTAAAATTTAAAAATTAGCATAGTTTAGAATGTGGTGATTAAATTACGTATGAGAGAATAATATATTTGTTGTGATAAGGTATTCTCTATTATTATTTATTCACGGGATTCTCACAAGAGCTCAAATTGGTGTATTAGTGTATCATTAGTGATAGATTAGCGAGAAAAAGGTATGGCTTTGTGGTTTCAAGCAAAAATTGTTTTCCTTCCTTACTACCCCTTAATGAAGCGGACTGCAAGTTGCCAAGCAATTTGAACTTGTTAGAGAAAGTTTTATGCGTGTTGGTGAAGTGGGGGAAGTAAGGGGTAAGGATGTGTTTGCAATTAAACGCCAAGAAGTTACTTTTTGCAAATTAATCATAATTACCTAAAAAGTTAGAAAGCTTCCAAAAAAGTAAAAGTAATATTTATTTACAGTACTTCTAAAAGAAAAATTTAATTAAAGTAGTTCGTTTTAGTTTTTTAAATATAAATTATTATTTTTACTTACAAAAATTAGATATTTATTAATTCAGAGATTATTATGTTTATATTATTTATTGTAAAATAGTTTACTGAATTTGGTAACAAAATGGTTATAGAAGCTCTCCTTTTAACGGAAAGTAAATGTCTGCCTACTGAAGGAAAATGAGATTATATCTGTACCTTTGATTCACCTTTTATATGTACTTTAATTATTTATAAGATATTTATATGTTTTTTTAAATAATAATAGAAATGAATACAAAGATATTATGTTAGCCTAATGTGAAGACTTTTATTACAAACTTTTGTTTCTATTTAAATGTAAACTTTCATCCGTAAGAAGTAATAAACATATTTAATATTGGTTAGAATATTCAGTAATATCTTCACCAATATAAAGCTAATTATGCTTAGTAATTGTTTATGTCACATCGTCTGCGAGTTTTTAATTAACATTTTTATTAATTCTACTGGTTATGAACTGCAATCTGCTAGAAATAACTATATAATGAGCACATAACTAGCAGCAATCATCGTTTTCTTTTTGTCTCTCACTTTATTTCACTCTCTCTCTTTATATATTGTAACACTCCAAAATAATTTGGTGTTACATATAAACGAATTTGTATTTTTTAATTTAATTTATTTTATAATTAAATCAGTGCAATATAAAAAAAAATTATTTTATCGATGCGCATTTGTGAATCTATCGTAAGAACTAAGGCGCTCCTAGCGAGTAAAAATGCAAAATATTGTACGAGATAGTAACTTAACCCTAGATTGAACGGGCAAATAAAAGTTACATAAGTAGACGGGCTGGGTCTCACGGACCCAAAACGTAAAAAAATCAGTAAAAAGTTATTAACAATTTTAATTGAGTCAAACATATTTGTATACTACTTCTAGGAATGTTTTCAGTATTTCAACACTAAATTCACAAAATAATATTGCTAAGAAAAAATTCATAACTATTTATTTACTTTTTTAAACATTTTACTCAAAAGAATTGGAATAATTTTATCAAAGTTACACTAAGAAGCTAAAAGTTGAACAAAAATACTGTGGTTGTTTTACACGCACTATTTAAGAGTAGTTCTAACATTAAAACAATAACAATTACTTAAAATTGAAAAACAAGTTTCTATAGAGTTCCAAAATATTACTTTTTCCAGCATTGGCTACACAACATTTCAGCTTGGCCTAGACATAACCAAACTTTACACTCTTTACAAAAGTACTTTGTTTTGTTGTCTTTACACAACGAACATCTACCACGCTTACCTGGAGCCGGATTCTGTTTAGATTCAGCTTCATACTCGGAACGTTTAGTTGCGAACTGCCGAATCTCTCTTGGTAGGTTATCTTGCTGAGCCCGGATGGTCAGGAAGGGCTGCAGCATCTGTTTTGCTAAGTCCTTGAGAAAGGCTCTCCTGGTTATGGACTGACCATTTGATTTAAACACAATGAAAGCGTTTAGAGCAGCAATGTTCATTGAAGCAAAAAACAAAGTTAATGGCCAACGTCTCGATTCTCTTGCAAAGCTGTATTCAGCACACATAGCATCAGCCACATCAACACCTCCTTTAGTTGAATTATAATAAGTTATGATACTGGGCTTCTCCTTTTCCTCAGTAGAAGGGTCGATTTCACTGTCATCGTGCATAGATGAGAATAATATAACACTTTTCGTTTTCTTGGGTACGTCAGATACCATTGTAAATTCTTCTGGGAATCCAAACAGACCGGAATATTGTTCCTTGTTGGAAGAAAGCTTGGAGGTATTTGAGGCTTATTCTTCCGCAGGGTACCCATAAGTTTTAGCTTGTATTCTTTTAACAGAGTCTTAGCAGCGTCATAAGAAGTAAACCAATTATTAAGTGTTACGTTACGGGGACTACCTTTGATAGGCTCAACTAACCGGAAGATAACATCATCGGCCTTGTTACTTATCTCGTAAGGACCGTTGGGTTGAGTACCACAGTACACTTCAAAGTTTTTTACATAATATGTCTTCGAACAAGCCAGTATAAAGACCTTAATACCATACTTGGCTGGCTTGTTCGGAATGTACATTCGAAATTTACATCGTCCTCGGAAGGGAACAAGCATCTCGTCCAATGTTATGCATTTATGTGTAGAAAGTATTTTCTACAATTTGAGACAAGTATGTCTAGAATCTGTCTGACTGCTGCAAGGTTGTCATAGGGTTCGGACATTTCTTGTTGTTACGTCATCAAAACGTATACATCTGGAAAGGAACCTAAAACGTCTAAAAGCCATTCCAGCACTGAACATCTCAACTCCTGTTCCATCAGTCGCCCAAAATTCCCTTACATTCATCCGTCCACCATGTAAAACTCCAGTCAAGTATAAAAATCCTAAATAGGCTTTCATTTCTACAGCCAATGTCGGTCGTGCCAGATTGGGATCATCAGTATAATTGTCCTTTATAGAATTGATGAAAATATTAGTTGATTCAACAATCAACTCAAAAATGCAATATATCGTACGATATAGTGATTTAAGGAAATTAAGCAGGTCGTAAGCATGAGCTGATCCTGAGAACCAATCAAAATATTCATATATATAAATAAGGGTGGGGGTTTGCTTGAAAATTTCTGTTAGCGCGTCCTTGCTACGGACCCACTTCTCTAAAAGTCTTTGAACGAGACGGACGTGATTACACTTTCGGAAATTACTTAGAAAATTTGTAAGCTTCCATTATTCTAAATTAGGATGTCAAGGCCGGTACTAGATCTATTAACGCAACATACAGAAGAAGCCAGGATTTTATTTCAATGAGTTTCAAATAGTAAAAGTGTATATTATTTTTGTTTAAGAGCGCTGATTGCAAGAGCGATGTGCAGTGTTTAATGATATGTGTTATAGTGTTTTACAAGTAATGTGCACAACCAGGTACGTTTTAGAGAAAAATAAAGAAAATGTATTTTACTCTTAGCTAAATTAAATTGTGAATGAAAAATGATTAACACATGAACGGTACAAATCGCCTTTGAATATTCATTACTAAAGTAAATTGGAAAACTTGAGTTACTACCTTCTCGATGCATAATTTGTACAAGTTAACAAGTAATTAAAATATAAATACACAATAGTAAGCAGTAATTTTATTTAAATAATTTAACGCTGTAATTTGTCATTAATTAATAAATTGTTTAACTTTGTATATTAAAACTTTCAATTCTTATTTCACAAGTAACCTAGTTTTACCTTCTATATAGGAAGACCGGCATAGAGAGACAGTTTGTGCCTGAGTTGTGACGTAAGAACTAGATTCCTGATAAGTAAAATTAAATATTTTGGTAATAATAACATTTTTAAACAAGTAAGTAAAGAAATTATTACCCAGGTAAAAACGGCGAAACGTTAATATATATATATATATATATATATATATATATATATATATATATATATATATATATATATAGATATATATATATATATATATATATATGTACTTTGCAACACTGTTTTTTTCTATTCACTCATTACTTTCAATATATGTACAAGAATCATACTGGTTATTAATGCGAGTTACCTTCAAAGATAAGACAATAAAGATATTATCAATCTACGAAAGTTAACTCGTACAAATACCAAGTAAGATTCTTGTTTATGTGCATATAGTTAAAGTGATATATATATATATATATATATATATATATATATATATATATATATAATCATATAGCAGATTACTTGTCTCTTGATAGATATGTATTTATCTTCGCAGATAGATTTTATAAATAAGAATATTTATAAAATTATTTGTCAGAATCTTTTCTAAATAAATTTCATATATTATTACTAATATTATCAAGAGCTCAATACTCTTATATCGAGACAAGGAACATTACGAACTGATGGTGTCTATAGAGGATTGGACCGTTCGTTTAAATAACCATCTTTGTTACACTTCCCCTTATTCATTTTCTAAATAGTTACTAATGTATTTGCAAGTATTCATTTCCTTCTAAAATATTTAGAAACAAATAAGAAGAAACAGCATGTAAAAGGTTGTTTGTAGGAATATAATTTTGGTAAGTAAAAGCTTTAAAAACTAATGTTTACCTAGATGTTTTTCATCTGATTCAAGCTTTTGAAAATAGAGAACCATATTTTCTTGTGTTTTATTATTAAATAATACATTCTCTGAAATTTATGTGCATATAAATTTTAGATATATACATATATTTATTTATTCAGAACAAACTCAGCGAATTCTTTAACCGACACATTATTCTATTTTAGAAAGGTCAGTAACTTTGTAACAAAATATACCGATGGTAAAGGATATTGAGTGGAACTTGGTTTGGAGTGTTTTATACTTGTCGTGTTTTCAACAACCTTGATTAACATTACAACACAAACTTTGAAATTAGTTTTTTTATAGCGTTGATGTTACTATAGAGGAATAAAGTATTTTTTAAATCTCATCCTATTTTATATAAATTTCACAAAAATGTTTAGCAAATATAGGTATTATATTTTATCTATAGGTCAATAAATCGAACGAATTTGAAATTGTAGACCATACTACAATTGGATCCCACAGCAATTCTATTTTTATCACTGTTTTTCGTCATACGTTTGTGGTAACAAAACATTTTTATTTCTAATTTATTTTTTAAAGATATTTTCTTGCTCATTGCAATTTATTTAGTAAAATTATTCTCCTCACATCAAATGTTTATCTAACGACCTTCTTATCAGTAGTAAATATGGTGCACGTTACATCCTATATGTGATATTAATTTACCATGTTCAAATAAAGAGACTATATTACAAAATTGCATCATTTCTTTATTGGTAAATTTCTGCTAGATTTATGCAATAAATTGGAATTTTTTTATGATTCCCATATGAAAACTTTTGGATTCGATATAATAGAGAAACCAAAATTTACTATTGGATCAAATAAGCCACAATACCTTCAGCTTTCGCCAGTTTGAATGTGATGTAAACAATGCTATTAGGTTACGATAAAGTCATTAGACTAGGAATACTCCAAAAATACAGTTTTGAAGTGTCACTGAACGTAAAAAACTTACAATAAAAACATTAATAGATTTGGTAATAATTAGTTTATTAAAATTGTTTTACTATTTTCATTTTAAAAAAATTATATAATAAATATTTAATGACAATTACTCAGTCGAAAATACATTACCTTACTATTTACATATGTTCAACTCAGTCGTGCCATTTTAAAATCAAATATCTCACAAGCACACCAGTAAAATGTTTTCAAGATACTTTGACTATAATAACAATGCTAAAATGCACTACATTAGGACTGAAGATTTCCAAACCAACCCTATACGCAACCCTTGGGGTTCTTTCACTCAGTTACAAAGATGAGGTTTCTTCCTATTACCACTAAATTTAACTGTGACTGTGAAACAAAAACGGGTCGGGCATAGGAATACAAATTCTTACATTTAACATAACTTTCTTTGTCTGCCTATTTGAAGCAATGTATCCATATCTATCTATCCATATATATATATATATATATATATATATATATATATATATATATATATATATATGTATATATATATGTATATATATATATATCTGTGTTTGTGTGTGTGTGTGTATGTTTGTTTGTGTGTGTGTGTGTGTGTGTGTGTGTGTGTGTGTATGTGAGTGTGTGTGTGTATGTGTGTGTGTGTGTGTGTGTGTGTGTGTGTGTGTTGTAAGATTTTTTGTATCTATATATTTGGGATTACAGGTCAATAATATTTTACTAATATTTAACATTCACTCATTTGTATATTTATAGATTCATTGGCCAAGATTCATGGTTGGTTTTTATTGGACATGTTATTTGTGCCCTTGCTGTAGATGTTTTTTCGCTCATGCCTGGCACTGCAATCTAAAGTTAGATATTTTGTTGTCTAAATTTTTTAGAACATGTTATTTTCATGCAATATGAAAACATTATTTCCTCTTTAAAATGAAACATGTACACTGAAAAATATAGCAGCATATTTGGAACAATCAAAAATGATTGATAGAGATATTAAAGGTTTCAAAGTAGTGTAATATTAAGATGACTAAATTTTCAATAAATTCTAGAATATATTAATATGTTGTTTTTATAAGACTTGGTTAGAAACAGTTACACATTTCAGTCAGATATTAAAGGGCTCGTCCTTCACCTATTCTTAAATAACGAAAATTCTTTCACAGCATTGTTATTTCTAACTGACGAATTTATAGGGTTATAATCGAATTTAAAATTTTATATTTTATCAACAATCTTTCCTTTTCTTTCAAGTTCTAATTTAGTCAAATTATTTGATCACCTAAAAATAGAGCAGAAATAAAAACATAAAATTAGAATACAAATAGTAGAAAAAGATGATAAAATTAATTTAAAACCTTTATTTGTCATCGAGGTTCTACATAATTATTTATTTAAATAAATTTAACATGTCTTGATAGATCTGAGCAACATTTTAATGTAAGGCTCTTTTTTCAAAGGAAAGTTTGACTTGTAACTGTTCTGTCAGTTGTGAGGTTATTATTATTTTTTTTTTTGAGTTGTGAGTTTTAAACTTTTTAGTATTCTTATATTACCAATATTAGAATTTTTAATGTTGTAATACGTCAGGATAATCTTTAATTACAGAATATTTCCTCTTGTTGCTGTTCATGACGAGCCGGTTTGTTAATTACTTATTAGACTTTTGATATTACTTACGACCAGTCTTACTTCTTCAGCTTCTTAGGACCTTAGTTAACAAAAAGCCTGGTTGCAATTAATATCATAAGAGTAATTGAAAAATGTATAACAACTATTAAAATTTACCATTAAAATGCATTTTTTTAATACGAAATAGAGAAGAAGACAAGGTTACGGTTCCTTGATATTTTATGTATTAGGAATAATAGTAATAACTTTAAGGTTCATATTTATTGAAAACATACGAAAAATATGAGTACTTCTCAGTAGATTCGCACCATTGTACATCTCATAAATTCATCTTGTTAAGATAAACGTTAATGTGGTTAGGAAGTCTCATTTATATGCAATGACAAATTCCACCACTGTTGCTCCAAGTAATACATATGAATATGTTCACAAAGATATTCATGCCGTTAAAAATCTATTCGTAAATTACAGACATGATTTCATTTTTACTTAGAATTTGCCGTTCAGATTTTAATTTAAAAATGTTTATTACAATTTATTGTTAAGCCACATAATTCAAATAATAAGTGTAAAAAGTGTTACCTTATATCTAAAACCCCAGTATTCCATTTGTTTGTACATAAATTAAAATTTACATAAAATAATCTCATTTGTGACGAATTTATATAATTGGCCATATTTTAATTTGTTTTCGTAAGATTTTATTTCTAGATCTTAAATCGTAAACTACGTGAAGCCAGGTATTTGAACCATCAAGTAAGGGATAATATTGCGTACTTATAGCTACTGACACACTTTAGTGAACCTTGAATGTATTGACCAAATTCACATACTCGTACGTGTAAACATACGGTTAAGAAACGCATACAGTATATTATAACCAACAAAATCCCATGGTTTGTCCTAGGCACGAACATAATGACTTGAAGTTTTAGTAAAAACGTTAAAATGTTTTTGTTATTAGGTAATTTACCGACCCCATTCCTTAAAAGTCAATTTAAAAGAGCGGGTAATAACTTTTTTAATCACACACTAGAGAACTGCTTCAGCAATAAAGTTGATTATCTGTTTAAACGGTTCCTGCCTGAGGTGCGTTGGCACGGAGTACTGCTACAATATAAAAAAATGTCAAACAATTGACTGGTGGTAAATATTATATTTAGAAATATATATATATATATTGATATTTAAATATTAATAATGTATATATATATATATATATATATATATATATATATATATATATATATATATATTATGGATAAGTGTATACAAGAAAACAGTGTTGCATAACTACAAATATGTATATGTATATATATATATATATATATATATATATATATATATATATATATATATATACAATAAGATATGTTATAATATATATATATATATATATATATATATATACATAAATATATATATATATATATATATATATATATATATATATATATATATATATAAATATCGCAATATGTTTTCTTGTGTATTAATAAAGAAAAAAAGTCAAAATACAAATACAAGAATTATATTTGAATTTACAATTCAAACACCTTATAAATATGAATAATAATTATGTGACCTAATCATATCTTTCCTCTTAACATAATACATATATATACATGGCAGAAAACAAAATTTAATAAACTATTGAATAAGATATATAAATAAATAAATATATATATATATATATATATATATATATATATATATATATATATTTATATATGGGAGAAGTGGGAACTAGTAGTAGCATTTGAAAGAGGAAATATGGATTGAATGGTTAAAGTGTTTCATTCTAAGTTTTAAAACTGTAATAAAATATCCACAGTTTCAACAATGTCGTACTCTGTATTAATCCCCATTTGATGGTATTGTAATCAAAATGTGCTCTTTAATTCTGGGGTTGATTTCTAATCCAGAAAATGGGAACATTCTTCACAATGAAATGATTTCAGCAATTTGGAATCCAACTGAAATATAATGTAAACTTGGTATGTTTAGTTATCAGAATGATATAAGGTGAATTCATATTTATGACTCAAACAGTTACGTCATTCCGTTACAGCCTTATTGTTGCAAAGAACTCTGTGAGGTGTACCTATACTAAGATGCAAGACCACAGGACCTAAGACCTAAGATGCAAAAGCTAAACCATTGTTTTATTTAAGTGGATCATGATATTCGTAATAATGAAGCCGCCCACCAGCTGCTTTATCAAATAATGATATTTGAATTTAAAAAATTCTCCCTGTTAAAACATTTGGTATTCAAACGAAACGAAATCTTCTTAAAAGTCTAACTATTTTGCTTTATGCAATGATAACACATATTTAAACTCAAATATACACACAATTTTATGAAAGTTTTGTAACTTGTAATTTTAATCATATGTAGAATAATTTTATGAATCACGTTAAACCCTCATGGGAGATATATACAAGTTTAAACTTAGGTGGAATTAAAACACTGAAACACAAAACATCAATTCTACGAAATGGCTTCCACCTGAATCCAGTAAAACTAACGTTCCGCCCTTCGCTTGCTACATTTAATGACAACACATTAGTTCCAAACATTACATTTAGGTGATCAGACACTATTTTACAAAACATAAACACTTTACATAGTACGCTAAGTATTGTCACTCAATTTCATTTTTATAAATTCCTAAAATATGTGGTAACATTCATTGCTTAAGTATACACCATGTTTTACAACAATTGGGAAATAAATCGAACAACAGAATGTGTCACAGTCAGAAAATGAATACGTTAAATTCAATACATAATTTTTCGAAGGTTTTTTCAAGTAAGTATTATGAATTCATAGTGCCAAATGTTTTCCCTTTTTACTTAAAAATAAAGAAGTAACAATAAATCATTTAATGTGTCATAGGTTAATGACAGATCACAGACCTATTCATGGTGATACAATTACAGTCTAAATATCTACTTTCTATCCCAAAATCCTTTTTAAGAGTTGAAAGTATATTAAGTTAATACTAAGCTATAATTTATAGGTTTCAAATTCATTACCAATACTTGTAACTATGAAATTGTATGAATGTAAAAACTATCCAAACGTAGAATGTATTTGTAAAATCATGAATTGGTCTAAGGTGTATAGTTAACCTTAAACATTATAACAGTGTTTAAAAACCTTGGTTTGTAGTTCGATATAAAGGTTCTGTTTATAAAAACCATATTTTTAGAAACATTTTAGCTATTTTAATCAATACCACAAACTAAAATGGGTCTTGTCACAACTTTCTACGTAACTACCCCCCTCTGAATGTTATAATGATTTATAGATTAAAGGGTTGGAGGATAAACAAAGATTTACCTCAAAAACGTTTACTTTTGTAATATGAATTGTTTTTTCAATTGAAATATATAACACTTTATTGAACCATTGAATAAAGACCAGAATATAAAAATTATGAGAAAACAAAAAGTTATATAGTACATAGATGTTAATGGAAAGTTAGTAGAGTGTCACTTTCTTAGTTATTAATTATCGCAGCTCCTATTTTAATATTAACCAAGAAAATAACATAGACATAATTCATAAAAAACCTACACAATATCGAGAGCACAGCGGTACAATATATTACAATGAAAATATTGGATAGAACCCCAATACCACAAAAATAACAAATAAAACAAGTTACTTAAGATTAAACCCTTATGCATATGTGGTTAATTGTTGGCCAATATATTTTTGTCCTAATACTTTTGATATTAAATCTGATTATATTAACATATCTACATATCGACGGGTGTTTCGCCATTATCTGTAAGCTCAAGTACCATTAACCCGACTACCCATGTTAGCGACAGTCTAGTAAACCACGAAATTCAATAAATGTATCGGGTTTACCCTTCAATAAGTGTATCGGGACTACCCTTCTAAAGGCGTTGTAAGGAATGCACCTTAGATGAAAACGGTATATCACAAACACAGGAAAGTTATTCGAAATTCGGAGAGACTCAACTTTTGTAAATAAAAAAACAATTCCTTTTTAAGCTTTTTGTTTCCTTATTATAGTGTGGCGTTGAAGCACAAATCATTAGGAAGATTCACAGCCAAACAACATATATGGTTGGGATATATATATATATATATATATATATATATATATATATATATATATATATATATATATATACACAAAGGAAATACTATTCCTACAAACTTACTTAGGTACACATGATATTGTTTTACTGCCTTTCTAATTTCAAACTAATTTTTTAATATATTTAGTCTACAAAGCACGTATTTTTCAAATTTGAGTAATAACTTTAGTATGTTTTACTTAGTACCAACATACTTGTTTGGGCCGTGTCACCGAAATATTAATAAACCGCAAAATATAAAAGTCCAAAATTAGTAAATTACGTTACTGATTTTCTGCAGACTGTGTTTAGAGAGTAACGGTTATAGGTAAAATGTTAATTAGCTTACAATTTAAGTCCATTCAGTACTTAGTATATATTAAACTTAATAATTGTTTATGAGATCAAAAGAATAATATGCTCACATAGATAAAAACGTGTTGCCGTATCGAATTAATAACGAATTACAGTAAATGGGAAATTATTTTCTCAAGAGTCAGTTTGAAAAAACCAAATCAAACCAAAACAGAGTTTTTTTCCATTTATGGGTAAAGGAATTCCAAAGCGTAACTGGATTTTTTAACTTTCGGAAATAATGTGTTATATTTATAAATATTTCTAAGTTTGTTTAGCCTGTAGATTTTCCCAAACTATATGCATCCCTCCATTAGGCAAGTTATTGTTAAAAAATTACTACCATCAATTAATTCACAAGACATTACCAAAGGTTTTGACAAAAAAAATATTTTAATATAAAATATATTTCTATATTGTAAAAGAAACGATGAAGGTAAAAGTATTTGAAAAAGGATTTGCTGCCGTAGAAGAAATCAATGGAGAGACAAAAGGCTGGATACTAATTACCTTCTCAAGTCAATTAAATGAATACCTACAAATATTACAACAATGCAAAGCCCATACATAAAGAACGGTTATAGATATGTTTAGTACAAAGCTAATAACTCAACGAAATAAAATAGTTTCATATTAATTATAGTGAAATACGTTAATTGGTATTAATATTAAGTACGCATAAGGTCTAATAGCTAATAATAATATAATATTTTTTTGTCAATGGTTCAAATGTTTTTTTAGCCAATGTAATATATATAAAAAAATTCATTCTACTAATACTTGTTAGTTTTATTTAAAAGAAACTAATTTTTCTTGTGGTTTGAGAAATATTAAAATTCTTAGAGAAAACGTATATTTCCCTGTGTTTATATTAAGTAGTGATGTTTTCAAACATTCAATAATTTAATGGTTATTTTAATTATACAATAACGATACTAAACTATCTACAATTAATTACCTTAAATATCATATAAATATTATTACTAATTAGAAATTATTAAATTTAAAATATTACTTTTAAATTCCATTAGATATTTATTTTAAACCTAAATATCTAATTATTAGTTCAATTTAATATCCTTTGTAGACATTTTTATTAGCTGTCTCATGAGGTGTTTCAAGCGCTACTAAACTAATCGAATCTCGCTCTTAATTAAACCACCTACATGTAACCATGGTAACACTTTATCTTGTTAATCACGTTAGTGTCGGATATATACACAAACTTACTATACACACATAGTTACTGGCAAGGAGGATAGCCCCGGGTAAATTGTAGTCAATAAGCTATTAGAACTGACATGTTGCTATACTAACGCACACACATACATGAATTATTAATAACTACAGCGGCTATTGATCTGCACTTAATGAGCGATTATTCACCCAGACCAAAAACGTTACCTACACATTAAATACCAGTTCATAGTAAGACTATTATAAACATTTTATTCTCGACGACCTATATTGTTAGTGAGTCTACTAGATAATCACTACTACAACTAAATGTGTGAAGCTATTGCAGGTCTTATTCTTACAACAAAGGACAGAACCGGTGAAGGGGAAGCAAATAAGCCAGCTCTAAGTTTATACTTTCGTTAAACTACATTATATTAACTTATTATTTTTTTAATGACCCTAAAGTCGATTTTTCTAGAGTTATAATATTTTCATTGTTATTTGATGAGTTATTTATTTGAATAAACTTCCCTAACTTTTATTAATTTCTAATTTTTCCAATGTTGTATTCTTTCTGTACAATTACCATGTTTTTGCAATGATCAATTTTACCATTGCAACCTGTAACCGGATGCTCAACTGTTATTAGACTAATTTATAAATATTTATTGGGGAAAAAACATTTTAGTTGGTCAATTTAAGTTGGACACTGTGTCAGTGCTTCAAATTACACATTTACTCCTGAAATTCTCTGACATTTATTTAATTATATTGTATTTCGGCGTTTTGTCTTTATATATTAAAATTCTTTATGTATTATATTATTTTTGTAATATAATTGTTAAAACGTAATAAGGGTAAAAAATTGAATCATGAATATACAATATCATGAATACAATTACTACGGATAATGTTTTACTCATTTCACAAATTAGTGTGGATTTCCAGGGCCAAACATTTTACCTAGCATCCATTCAACAGAATATCCCATTATCAATACTTCATGACTAAGTCAGGGCCGAAGAACACTTATGTTGTGGAACACTTATATGTTCCATTTTTACTCTTTTCCCAACAATAAATCAAGGTTCTTTTCGTGAGAAATCTATCTGTTTGCAGTTGCTTAGAAGTAACTTTAAGCTGAATTTCTGATATCGGTTGACGCTAAACCATGTCAGATCTCCATGGTCTATAATTACCACCGTCGATATATCTGACTTATCTCAGATAACTCCTTCAGGAGAGCATTTATTTGTTCCAGCAAAAACCAGAATATCTCCACCGATCGTTGAACATATTACATCCTCAAAAGTCACATATGAGTCTAGTCCTTACCTACGCTTCTTTTAATGTACTAATACAAAAAGCAGTAATTTATTCTAAAATTTTCTTCACAGTGGTTTAGAGGCATTTCCAGATAGTAACTCATTGTATTTCAGTAAACTTAGTCGGCGTAAGGTTTTCATTGCCTCCGATATAGGCAACGAATAATCTATAAGAAAGGTTGGCCGAATAGATCTATTTGTCGCGGCCTCAGTCCTCACGTCATGCATATTGTTCGTCTGAATTGCATTTTCCTTCATGAATCTATCCACCTCCAGAGAACCTCTTGTCCAAAGATTCTGTTAGATAATAGGTCCTCCCTATGTGGATTATTCATGTGCCACGAAACTATCCTCTTCAAAAGCCTAATATATATCACCTGTTAAGACACGTGAAGCATATTTATTTTCGTGAATGCGTAATCTTTTTCCCTGCCCCTCCGCTACCATAAAAGTTCCTCAAGCAAGTTTCTAAGAGCCTTATCAAAAGCTTTCATCACATCTCTTCTACCTACATGGGACCTAAAACTGAGTCCCTTAAGTCGCGCCATTAGTAATTAGTAGATTCTTTGCTCCGACCGGTTCTTATTTGCAATGTTCTAGCAGCTCTGGAAATAAAGGTCCAGTATTGCAGAGCCCCGCATATTTTGTTAGGATGACTAAAGCCAATACTAGAGAAAGGGAAGTCACACGGTGCCCTGAGGTTTTTTTTGAGAACTTCCTTGCCCCGGGGTCTACAAGGGTCTACATCGGAACGGATCACTTAGCACTTGCAGATCGGGGGCGTTAGTATCCATCGATTACACAAACTTCAATCATAGTATATATTTGTTACCTATTCTAATATAGATAAATATATTTATATATATTTTTATATACACAAAATATACCAAAATATACTTGTGTGTGTATGTATATATATATATATATATATATATATATATATAATATATATATATATATATATATATATATATATATATATATATATATATATATATATATAAATATAAATATATATATATATATATATATATATATATATATATATACACTGTAATACAATTCTCTATTTATAGGCTTACATCAGTTATAATTTAATCCCAATATTACAAAAATTAACTCACAGATAATAATAAATTAGTTATTGCTTGAATAAAACGAGAAAATACTTTTATTTTGTAAAAAAGAGCTTATCCACTTTCACAAAATTTTCCAAGTGACTATGAAGGTTAGCTACATGGTAAAATATTTATAAACTTATTTGAACTTATACAAACTATAAAAGTTATTTTCAAAATATTTTAATTATTATATTTACTAACTTCCGCAAAGCCCTCTCTAGTGTTCTTAGAGGTCTGTTACCAAATACTCCTACTAGGTTATCTATAAAACATTTTAAAAACCTTTGTGTCTTTTATTGGATTATGCAGAGATTTGTGTAAAAATAGGCTTTAAACCTTGAGAGTTACGTTTTAACCGAGAAACAATTCTAAATATGGGACAGACGACATACGTCACACTGCAATAAAGCTGAGATATTGCCGCAGAATAAAGATAATGTTAACTACAAAACTTTATTTATCAAATAAAAAGTGTGCTGAATGAAAACGTTAGTACAGACCTTAATATTAATTTCTTAAAAACCAAGTTTATGGTTTAAATTCCTCAACAACTTGAGCTATAATGAAAAAAAGATTTATGTTTATGGAAATACTCATTCTATCAAGTATATTGTTTAGTTATTAAAGAATATTTATTGTTATTTTAAAAACAAAGAATCAAAGGAGGTCAAATAAAACTTATTACATAACGTTATTCGTCTATTAAGAAAATAATAATTGAATTAAAAATATTGGAGAATACAGACAACTTTAATCCCAGATAGTTCATATTTTCACCAAATATTTGTATTTTAGTTTTCAACTCTTACGTGGCCTAATATACGTTTTTACAGCATTTTATATGAAGTACCATGTTTAGTTATTAAAAGATATTTATTTTCGTATTGTTGTTTTACCAACAAAGAACCAATGGAGATCAAACATTACGTATAACATAAAGATATTGTCTGTTATAATAAACTGGAGAGTACAGTCAAATTTTCCCAGATAGTTTATACGTTAACACATTTAATAAATATCAAGTGTACAAGGAGTTTTAACTAAATACTCATATTTTAGTTTTCTACGCTTTCATGACTTAAAGCACGTTTTACTATATTTAAAAAGTTAAATTTATTAGTTGTTTTGTTTATATACAAGCAAATATCTATATTTGGTCACTTCCATGTCATATGTGTGATTGTAACTATTTACCTCTAGAGATGTATTGAAGAATACTTTAATTATACACGTCAAATTGCCGATTAACAATATGGGTAAACTTTTTTAATTGATTCAAGTATCATTTTATTGTAATAGAAATTTATTGATATACATGTATATTTGACAATCAAGAGTATTAAATATTATTGTTATATTTCTAATAATGTATTTTGTTTTTAATATTGTATGTTAACATAGATTATTTAATTAAAACTATTTAATTACAAAACAATAATATATTATGGAATAACATATTATGGTTTAATTAAACAAAGAGAATTGTTTTATTATATATTATATCAATAATTCTCTTTTAGACAAAAGTAATAACGGCAGTTGATATAGTTTTAACATAAATGCATTTGGAAAATTTAAGTATATTTAAAGCAACTGATGCAATACCAGACGTAAGCTTCTGCAATTTAACTTATTAAAACTATTTTACAAACAATTCTCTTAAATAAAAGTCAAAATGGCTACTTATAAGTTACTCATTTAGAAACTAAGGCATCCAGATCCTATTGTATATAGTGCATTCCCGAACTGATAGATGCTTACACTTCTAAACAATTTGACAAGAAACCATCTTGAATGTTAAACTTAATGCTTGAATATAAAAAAATAGATACTTATATTTAGTATCCTGAAATGGAAAAGTAATTGTTTTTATTTCATGAATGATCAAGAGACCTGATTAAATAACATGCACGATTTATTGATTCACTTATAAATCGTTAATTACAAAATACGGTGTTATGAAATACAAAATAGGCTGTCAAGCTTAAGATAAGAGGGTGTAAGTCAATATGATCAGAATATTATGGTACAAAGAAATTTACTTAGTTATATTCTCAGTAGCAAAACATTGCAGCTCTAGAAGCATAATAAATTTTAAAATTGATCCAAACGTGCCAACACTGTAACTTCACAGGTTATAGCTTACTATAACGAACCTAATTAGTTGGCTTGAGTTATATTTTACTATATATTATGACCATTAGTACGAACACATATGATATAAAAAGCTTTATAGCGTATGGTTTCTCCTGATCATTAGATTTATGCTGCAAGATGAGTTATAAAGTAAGGTTATAGATATAAAATTTTAAAGTACTTCGCAGAAGGTTATAATTTAAAAAATGCAATACCATGGTAACAAACAGCAGTTTAGAAGCTAGATAAATACTTGTCGAAAACAGAAAAAAATCTATCTTTTGAATATATGGACGCAATATTAATAAACGTGCTAAGGCTCAGTTCTTAAGAGGTTATAATGTACCATAAGACTCTTATAACGTAATACATAGGTTACACAGTAACCTAAAACTTAACATTGCCTCGCTTTAGGCATACTTAACCCAAAGACGATGTGTTATGCGGTGTAATATCTACAGTAGGCATTTATATTAGGGTATAAACCCAGACTTGCTTGTTACACCAATGTGTTCGGAACTACATGAACAGCTAACAAATGCTCCTCCTTAGCATTCTGGTTTTATTGTAATAGACAGGAATACTATTTTTCAAAGCTCATAAATTAGTTTATCTAATCTACTAATATTACTCGTTCCGAAACCGAAAGAATTTTATCGGTTCATCAATAAAACTTAATTTAGTGCTCATGCTATTGTAAATTCTTGTAATATACTTTGAATTGGTTATATACATAATTTGTTTCCGACTCAAAGTGTAGATATGATCGAAAACTTAAACTCCTTAGGGACATACATTTCTTGATGTTCTAGAAAAAAAAAAAAAAAAAAAAAATATATATATATATATATATATATATATATATATATATTTATGAATAGTTACTATCTGGAGTACATCCGTTCATTCTCCATTCCATAAATTAGCAGTTCCGACGTTCCGCTACAATCTCATCCAGCATTGACGAGGTGAACCCAACAACAGTAGAAGAGCGAGTGAAGAGCGCAGATAACTCGGCTCCTATATATAGAGGAATGAAGCCACGCCAATTGACGTCAATCCACACAATGACATCAATCCACACACACCTGATCGAAACAATTACTCACATTCCTTTTGCCTTTGTTTACCTTTCTGGCGATAAAATCTATCGATGACACACTTCTAGACTGCGGGCAAATTCAAAGTATCATTGGGTTTGTTAAGGTTCTCTCGCTTCTCTATTTCGATAGCCTCACGAATAATTCTAGTCTGAGTATCGATACGATCCCACAAAATACGATGAACAACATTGCTAAGGTTAATGTGCAAAGTGAAAAAATCCCTTTCAGTGGTAGCAAGAAACCCAAATCCTTTTAGTGGCTTGGAAATCAGATACCAATATAAGTCTGAAAACTGAGTAACAGGTAAAAAGTTTTAATAGTCCTACTGCTAAAACTTCTGAAATTCATCGTCAGACTCTGGATCTTGACTTGGTTGTGAAGAACATCTCTAGCTACATCCTCTGTGATGCTGAAGTCTCTGTCCTATGTAAAGGGTTTAACTTTGCCATTGCTCCTACCAGGCTTCCTTTGGAGGAAATAATATCTGAGGTTGAAACATCTATCGCCTACATAGATAAAACTGGAGCTGAAGAGATTCGTCAGGAGGTTGCTAGTATTTTACGTACTAGCAGAATTCCTAAACCTAATCTCAGCCCTGGAGAAAAAAGAGCCGTTTTCAAACTGAAAAATAATGGAGACATTACTATACTGCCGGCTGATGCTAAACTTATGCAGCCATTGGTTCAGAAGGCTGATTCCTGTATCAAGAACTCTGAACATTATGTCCAAGTGCTGCAGGGAATCCAAGTTCAAGAAAGTGACATAATGGTTAGCTTGGATGTCAGGTCATTGTTCCCATTGATGAAGTTTCGTTATGTGGATGACGTCTTCATGATTTGGCAACATGGTGGCACAGAACTTGATAAGTTCCTTACGTACCTTACCTCTCGCCACTCTAGGATATTTTTCACTTTGGAACTGGAGAGTGATGTCTGCTTGCCGTTTCTGGAAGTCTTGGTTAGAAAGGGTCAGAATGGTTGTGTTCACCATTCGGTCTACAGAAAACCGACTCATACCAATAGATATCTTAACGATGAGTCACATCACCACACATCTCAGATCCAGGCTGTCGCTGACACGCTTTTCTCTCTGTCTAACAAGTTAACAGATATCGCTTCGAGGGACCAGGAACTTATTAGAGGTGCTTAGAAGCAATGGCTATAAGGAATATGGCATTAATAAAGCGTTACACCGCCCAAGTGTCCTTCCTGTTGACGTGGACGAAAACGAGACTGAGAAAACTGGTATTGTTTCCCTGCCTTCTTTTAGCGGGAACACTGATAGGAATGGCAGACCCTTTACGAGGCTTGGTATACGTTCCGCCTACAAACCTTACATCACCATCGACAACGTTGTTGGTAACGCCAAAGATAAGATATTCTTGAAAAACCATGGTGTTTACAGCGTTTCTTGTGGAGTTTGTAAGAAATCGTACATTGGCCAAACGAACAGACGTATCTCGGCTAGGCTTGTGGAGCACAAACAGGGCCTTAAAAACAAGCGGAAAACGTCGGCTCTCTACAGGCACCACTGCGATACAGGGCATACCATTGATTTCCAATCTTGCCGAAAGATTGCTCAAGTGGAAAACTACAGGACTAGAATTATTCGTGAGGCTATCGAAATAGAGAAGCGAGAGAGCCTTAACAAACGCGATGATACTTTGAATTTGCCCGCATTCTGGAAATGTGTCATCGTTAGATTTTATTGGCAGAACGGTGAACAAAGGCAAAGGAATGTGAGTAATTGTTTGGATCAGGTGTGTGTGGATTGACGTTATTGTGTGGATTGACGTCAATGGGCGTGGCTTCATTCCTCTATATATAGGAGCCGAGTTATCTGCGATCTTCACTCGCTCTTCTACTGTTGTTGGGTTCACCTCGTCAATGCGGGATGAGATTCTAGCGAAACGTAGGAACTGCTAATTTATGAACTGCAGAATGAACGGATGTACTCCAGATAGTAACTATTCATCATATTTTTCCATCCGTAAAGGAATACATTTAAGCATATACGTATATATATATATATATATATATATATATATATATATATATATATATATATATATACTGGATAGCCAACTAAATATGAATATCTCTGTAATAGTGTGATTTAATGGAGCCTGGAAGCAGAAATAAAAACACATGATAAAACACCAGAATTTCATATTAAAAATAAATGTCGTGAGCCATCTGAACACCAATTTATGTGGTTTTCTGATTAGTTCAATATCTGAACTGATGGATAAACATTTTTAACAGCTTACAATAATGAGGATTACTATATCAATTAGATTTTTTGAAAATTTTTACTACTGCGTGCCCTATATTTTTGTTATTTTAAATTTATTTTTACTTTTAATATTGTGTATATATATTGTTTAGAGTTCTACAATTTTGAAGTTTTAGAAATGAGAAATTTGTTTTGTTATATTTGATGTCCGTAAAAAAAGAAATTAGTGACTGAAAATGCTTTTCATGTAAAATGGATTTACACTGTCATTGGCAATTACTGATTTCTTGGAAACATTTGGATGTCACTTAAACAAAATACACAAAAATATAAACTTAACACTCTAAACGGACAACATAAACCAATTGACTTTCTACCTACATCAGTTACAAAACCAAACAACAATCAGAGATTTAAAATATACATAACGCTCAACAACCACAGACAGAGTTATAAAAAACTCACCAGCTTCTTCATATAACACTAAGAAGCCGCTTCCACTCCAAGTTATACAGACTAATGAACGACAAAGTGAACTAACTTAAATGAAATACTTAACCCATAGAAACAGATCAACGAACACCCACATCCACAAACATACAAATTAATTCTTCATTCATTTCAAATACACAATCGCCTTTAAAACAAACAAAAAAACACAACAATGATCATGTTTACAATTGAAACAATATTCAGTTTTATCATGATTATAATATTCTATGTATAATAAAAAACGTAAATAAAGGACTTTAAATTATAATTTTATTTCTTTTGTGGTTTTGTATGTGATTTAATACATCTCATTGGTTTTTCATAAAAGAAAATAACTAGACGTTATATATTTCAGTTCCTATTGAAATAATTTTATTGTAATCCTGCCATATTCAATATTACATAATTTCTCAGTTTATTTACTGAGTTATATAGGTAGAGCATTTGTCAATGAATTATTATTTTAACGTTTATAAATTCTACAATTTTAAAAACGTATGCCCCTTTACTTTAATTAAAAATTGTTTATTAGAATTAAATTTTGATATCTAATTACTTTCAAGACTTAAGAAATATTTTATGACACAGAAACATTGTATATCTAATTATGTATACATATTGCAATTTTATGGCTGATATTTGTGCACACCACATGTATAAATTATATACATATGAATGATTGTTGTATAAATAGACTTTATTTTGGTTTTTATTTTGGAATTTGTGTCTTTTTTGTGACGTTACATTGTTTATCAAGTATGTATAAAAGTATACCTATTTTTTGTTGCGCATCATTGACGGGGAAACTAAAAAGAATACAATTTATTACCTTGTTAAAGTCAGAAAAAAATATATCGTAAGGATACCACTAATCTTGGAAAGTTTTAAAACCATAATAAAAAAAGACACTGATTAATCATGTTCATCCAGCCTTGGTTGAAGTAAAGACGATATTAATGAGAAGCTTATTAATGCTTTAAAACGTCTTAGTAGTTGCAATACTAAAACTGCTAAGTGTTTTAAAATAAATTATTTACTGGGTTACCTACTGTCAATTTTTTATAAGTTTTTTGAAAAAATCTCTACTTGTGGGTATGAGTTTGAAAATTTTACTAAAAACGATCATTTAAATTCATAAGAACGTAAAAACCTTATAAACCTTTGAGATTCGAAGTATATATATATTGTTACGTGAAACGCATTTTGCTTTAGAACTAAAAGACAGAATGGCAATCATATAAACATGATGCTACGTTTTTGACACGTATCCCTATAATATAGGGTTCATTATTCTAACCTCGTCTCAAAGGACTCTGTTTCTACTTGTTCCTTAAAAACTGTTTTTGTGCAATTTATATTGACATTTTCTAAATTTACCTAACACACTATTATTCTAAAGGACAGAATTTTTGCTATCCTTTGAAAGTCATGAAATACATGTAACCTATAGTATACAAAATTATATCGAAAACTATCGAAAATAAATACCACCAAGTAAATAGAAATTATTTGTTTATGTATGCCGTGTAATTTTATAATAAAGTGACTGTGTGCCGTCTATTCATGCTTCAACGACGTTCCCTTGGTACCTTTTTCTACTATTTGATATAGGTTTAACTATGTATTGCTTTAATTTGTATTGTTTATTATCACTAAATGATTACTCAGAATAAATAATTTCAAAAGATTGTTATTTCTTGCGAAACAATTATTTTTACTAACAACCAATATGTAGTTATGCATACGTCTATTTCATATTCCGACTAAGATACTTACAAACAAATACCTTTACTGCGTTATATCTATCATATCTCCTCCATTGAATTGATTACGTTGAAAGATCACATCATAAATATAAAGAATATCAGATTAGAAAATTCAAGTTTAACCTTCGAGAGGTCGCATAGAGTTTCAAACGGAAGAGGGCGCTTGCGGAGGATTATTCCGCACAAACAGCCTTTAACATTTAAATGATTTACGATTTTATGTTTGCGTATCTTCACAGTTACTTTCACAAATACTACATAGATGCATTGTAAACAATTTTAGACATTAATACAATTTTAATTTTCTAAACGTCATATTTATAGACATATTTTAAATGGGTAAAACAATTTATACTACACCACTGTTTTCATTACGGGAGAGGTGTTTGCGAGTTATTTTCCTGTAATAAAGTAATTCAACGTCTAAACATAAAAAATGTTTTATCGTGATGGTAGGCCCTACATATAAGAGTAAGAAATTAATTATAATACTTAGTGAAAAGAAATATTTTTATTCAAATATGTAACCGTAAATGTTAGTGAATGAACAAAAATATTGGATTTATAACACAACAGGTTCTAGCAGAATCTAACAGTCTTTGTTTGAAAAATTGATTCATAATTGTTCGATTCTAAGCTTATAAGTCACAAGTAGTGACCCACTCTCCTTAGAATTACGTTTCTTTGTTGTTCTTTCTTGTCTTCCTGGTTCAGTATAACAAAGCATTTTTAGTTGTTTACAAAAAATGTTCTTTCCTATTGTAAAACTACACTGTAACAGCTTCCTGGTGGATTTTTCTCTTTAACGTCAAAATCTAACAACATTTCAAAAAATTGGTCATTTTCAGATTCACCTATCATTACTTCATTTGTAATATAAATAACTGGATGAGGAACTCCGCAATAATAATTTACAATGAAAAAGCGCTTGCGCCTCCGCAATTTTACCGCACTTAACAAAGAATAAATTCACACTATAATTACTAGGAAACAATGAACAAATATAGGTTGAGCCGTTTCCTAGAATACAGGTTGAGGATTAACGAGCCGGAAATAAACTTAAGACATCTAGAAATACATTTTCTGAACAAATAATGATACGTGACGGAAAACTTCTGCATGCGCCCTCTCGAAGGTTATTGATATATTGGTATTTAATGAAAGTATTGTTTAAAATTGTCGTAATCAAACTAAAAATATCTGGATCAAAACTAATATTGATACTACTTGTCATCGTACATGTTAACGATGTGTTTATTATATATAATATACATTTTAACTATACAATCAATACATTATATTTATTGTGTATACGTTTAACAGTATACAATAAAATTAGTGAAAGATTTATTTTAACTTGAAAATTCATGAGTTTTTTTAATGTTTGTTATTTAGTTATTATTCTTTATATGTCCTGAAAATTTTAATTTTTAGTTTTAAAAAATACTTTTTAAATGTTATATTTAAAACAAAACATATTCACGTAAACAAGATAAAAAACATATCTTGGAGAATCGTACTATTTTCCGATCACTTACACTCAGACAACCTTTGTCATGAACAAAATAAAAATTGTAAATGAAGACTACAGACTGCGCTTAACACACCGTGGCTTAAAGCCCTATGTAAACTAACATCCATCGAAGTACCTGTCTGATTAAAGAAAATGATGTTATTTCAGGACTTTTTATAAATTTATAAACATGTTTTTTTATCTGTATACGTATATCTAATATAAACTCGTTATTCAACTTATATTATCCGATTTAGTAGAGAAAACAAGTTTTACAAAGTCTTAGCATTGTATAACAGTTGTTTCTTGGAACATTTTTTCATGTAAATAATGACGGGAATAATTACTAGGCCTGAGCATGAAGTTGTACAATTGTAAATACACTCTGGTGGCTAAATGCTTAACACTTACCACCGATTCACCACGCTTCGCTAGTAGAGCTTGTACATTTAAATATCATGCATTCAGAAGTAAGAGAGTTGTACAATACAAATGACCAATACTCTTTGGAAATATACCATTCGAGTTGAAAAAATGCAGTTTTTTCGGTATTTCTTGAAATTTATTTTTGACGTCATTCAATCCTAGTAAGCAAGGAGCTGAACATGCCAATGACCCCATTTAAATACGGAAAATATTATTCAATAATGTTCCACAGAAATACGCACCAGTTTCTTGGTTACATGTCTCAGTTTCTTTGGAAAAATGCGTTACCAGTTTCCGAAGTTCTGAATATACTGTTTGTTTATTATACTCTTTATTACTGGAACACAAAATACACTTTACAAGAAACTAAATATATTTTGATGTAATGGAATGAAAAAAAAAAAAACATTTTCACTCTTGTTTACAGTAAATTATTAAAAGAATGCAATTTTTTAATTTTCAAAAATATTTGATTAAAATTCTAACAGATATACCTAATATATTTATTAGAACTCTTGTTTATTGAGTAAATCCATATTTAGTACAATAGTAATATTAAACTTAAATTTAATCATATCTACGTTTAGAGACAAATTTTAAGCATCTATGACAATGGACACATGAAAACGCAGTGCCGTGACAGCTGTGTTCTTATTCCGTGTTAGTCTACGAGGCTGAAAAGTGGAAAGATTTATTGTTGTCTTACGAGAAATCCTCTGTAAAGGACACTTTGCTTTTAATGAAAAAACGAGCTGGATATTTCGACAAAGCAATACAAAATATGATTCCAGGGCTCCGTGGTACAACATATTACTTGCTAATATATTACAAATAATTTCGAATTCAACTTATATGACAGTAGTTAAAGTGTTTTTCTTTGCATATACAAGTTTTATTTTATTTTTAACCTATACTTTTCTGCGTGTTTACATCTCTTTTGAGTAGTATCATTTATGTTCTATATTGTAATTTTATCGTATTTTTAAATATATTATATAAAATGCATTTTCTATTGAAGTATATTAGAATGTGTAATCAATAACTGAATTTTACTTTTCTCTAATAACTTGTGTTCCTTGTTAAACTAATATTACGATTACTAACAAAAATCATTTCAATTTAAATACACTCCTAAAGTGGTTAGAACTCTGTTACTATTTCGAGGAAAATTATCACCTGAAAAAGCTAAACGTTTCTGATATTTCTTGATTTTAATATGAAACAGTTCTACACTGAAAAACTTAGGCATTTGTTTCACAGCAAACTATCAGTATGAACATATGCGTCTTTTGGGACATAATATTATTACTAGCCATAGTAGTATTAGGTAAACTTAATTGACGAATTTTCTCAAATATTTAATTAGCTTACTAACTCTACAAAGTAGAAGAGTGGGAACTATTTAAACTTGCTCTAAATGTCTTGTGAAATATTTCTGCATAAATATTGTTATGTAATTATACTACCTTTCTTACAAATAATAGTTTCAACATACATAATACAAAAATGTATTACTCTAGAATCTAGAAGTCTTCTTAGGTCGGTATACTATTTAAATTCTTAAAACAAAAATACTGAACATTTCGGAACATCCATTAATTAGGATTTATAAATGTAAACATTTACAAAGTGGTTTGGAACAAATGACATAAACAAAACTTTTCACATTGTACGATCAGATTTTGTTTAGTTACTAATATTATATGCTAATAAACAAAACTTTATTGGAAAATATATTAATATGTAAACACTCATTTTGATTACAGTATTCAATCCAATCAAAAATCTATATTCTTCTTTCATTGTATTAATAGAGACATTTTATTTAAACAATATTATGCGCTGCTGCCCCATCCTTTTTTACGCTAATATAATAGTGTTATGTTTGTACCACATAGGGCTTTAGGACAATTCCTAGTTACGGTAATGATTCAAAACTAGAATGCAGTAAATTAAGGTGTTAGAAATATTTTTTATATTCCTATAATTATTTTTAACAGCTTTCGGCAATACTTCTTACATACTACACCAACCTACATAAAGTATATAATAATAATTTGGTCTTGTGAACAAAACAATAATTTCAGCTCATCAGTGTATAGTATCAAAAAAAGTAAAACTCTTACTTTCAGCCAAGAAACATGTTCAGCAAATTTCTATGTTTCAGTCAAAGATTAGCAATAGAAAAGGCTAAACAAAAATTACCAATATTACAATTCGACATTATTAACAAACGTGGTATAAAAAACTACCTGGTCATTGTTAGAAAAAAATATACTGTTCAATAATTATTGTTTTTACTACAACTACCAAAAATTTTGTAAAAGTAATATAACGTTTTTTTAATGACCTTGCTCCCTAGATCGTAAGATGTATAGTTTAACTTTTAGAACATAAGTAAATAAATTCTTGCTTTTAATGGAATCCAATTTTTCGGGAGTATAATTCATTGCCTCTATAGTCTAAATTCCTTTAAATTAGTTTTATGCTTATATTCATAGTATATAAAATTGGTTCCGACTTCAATGAAATCTTAGAAGTTCTCTTCCAGTAGTTTATTTCAAGGTTTAAAATGTATTTATTAAGGTGATTTAATGACATACTAGCAAAGTAGTCGTGTTCACTTCGACAAGGGTAAAGCGCTAAGCCTACACCAACGCTAAAAGCAATTTTTCTTTCTTGTTAAACACAGTCTGACATTTGTATCGGAATGAAATGCTCAACAGTTGTTCAACCAGCTATTGTCTCCCATCTATAACTTTATATATTTTACTTTTATATTTAACTTGATCATTACATTAGAACAAAATGATAGAAGTAGAGTCGTAATTCGGTAGATATAAATATTAAAAAATACTTAACTACTTGGTTTTTTTTGTAATAAATGACTACGTTATAGACGGCGTAAAAACAAACTATATTACATAAATTATATATAGTACGTTTCAACACAGTTTTGTTTATTATGTGGAAACATCGACTTGTGTTAAACATACAAGTTTCTCAGATACGGCGCCATTACATATACATGCAAATTATACAGTTATTTAAAACGAAACAAACCCTGCATCATATTGGTGATTCCAAAAAGCGGAA
>JBAIZL010000016.1:2121805-2134305 GCA_036971475.1 Prosapia bicincta
AATTTATTTAATTTTTATATAGAGTGAAGTCATTGTTTAAGCTTGAATATTTGTTTGAATTTAATAAAATTAACTGACTAAATTTGACGTAATTGGTATCGGATAGAGAAAATGACTTGTCAAAGATGTTCCTGCCGGTCCTAGAGTCCCACGTCTGGATTCCCTGGTCCATGGACATCGGAAATCGCCATCCCTGGTTCGTCTGTGGTGGTTTTCCTCCATTCCCGCGTCCTGTAAGCGGAGTCTGGAGCCTTCGTCCCTTGATAGTCCTAGACGTCGGAAGCGTTGAGGTTCGGCCCATCTGGCCTGATAGCGGTCTTATTCGCGATCCGGCAGAGCGGTCCGCGGCACTTCGTATTAAAAATTCATTTCAGACCCTTTCTATGGTCTTAGAGGCCTAGTATATATTGCGGGGGAGTTACCCTACCTCACCCCGCCTGCAACAATTGCTATCTTTGGATTTATTCCTTGTATAGGCAAGTCGGGCAACGAATCCGTTTTAGCTTGCAGAGTTTGATTATCATTTTTGGAACACTGAAAAATGACTATTTTATTAAACCTGCTGTAACTTTTTTGTGTTTTAGGTTTTTCAAATTTTGTTTTCACTAATGTTTATTCTGGTTCTTCTAAAATGTCGATGAAAGTTCTACGTGGTTTTGTTCTTAAGTTAGCTTTTTTAAGCACTTAAAAAATTTTCGCCTCACTCCCGATGGTCAAATTTCGCTAGTTATTACAAATTTATTCTTTAATACTTTTTAATTTAGCTTAATTATTCTATTTATGGTTTTATTTACTTCTTCACTCTTTATTATTCTTATAACTCCAAACTTGATTAATTTAAATATCAACTTTATTACTTAAAAACAGGAAATGATTTATTTCCTATTTGTCACGGTATTTGAGACCGTTACAGTGTGTGTGTGTGTGTGTGCGCGCGCGTGTGTGTGTGTGTGCGTGTGCGTGTGTGTGTGTGTGTGTGTTTGTATGTGTGTGTGTGTGTGTGTGTGTGTGTGTGTGTGTGTGTGTGTGTGTGTGTGTGTGTGTGTGTGTGTGTGTGTGTGTGTGTGTGTGTGTGTGTGTGTGTGTGTGTGTATTAAATTTAATTCCTACTTAGGTAAACAAACAAAAGGTTTTATAATTAAAATTAATATAAATAGGCTATGTATACGCATATGTCAGGATTACAATATTAGGTGGCAAAATAGAAAGCGAATTTCCTTGCAATTTTCCATTTCACTCACTATACAGTAGTATAGGGGTTGGACTATTATTTTTGTTAGTTAGTATTTATTCATTTTCGTTTTTTTCTAATTTCTAAAGCTGATGGTGGTCAATAATTTCTCATCCCACCAATCATGTAATGCTTCATTATTTGAAAGAACCATTCTTTTATAATTACATATACATCTTAGCTGTAATTGTTTTTTCAACTATGGGAAAGTTACCTCAACACCAAAGTGCTGGATCTCATACATGTAGTCAGTCAGGTCAAAACCACCCGATATATATATATATATATATATATATATATATATATATATATATATATATATATATATATATATTTAAATTAATTATTATAAATATTTTAAAAACTGTAATAACATCAAATGTCATGCACTGTACGTTTAAAAAAATGTATTTGAACGTGATTGTATGAATGAAAACATATTTTATTAACGATTGAAACTTTGTACAATATATATATATATATATATATATATATATATATATATATATATCAGGACAGTGAAAGGTAATTGAAGGAATTGAATGAAAGTTATCAAGAAACTTTTAAATTCCTTTTCACTAAAGTAAAACTAACTAATTAAATTTAACGATGAATATGTTAGTAACAATTTGACTAAACATTAACAGACACATTTCTGTAGAATTTCAACAAAGGCAAATTGATTGTTACAATGTTGCTAAGCAAAGACGTGGAAAATTTTCAAGCAGACAACGGTCGTGTTCATTCCAGTGTAGACGCTCCCATACTATAAGCGTAGTTGATGTTCTTTAAATAAATACCTAGCCTATCTGAACATATGATCAAGTTTTGTGTAATACGCAGTATATTGAAAAGGAACAAAATATTACAAAAAATAAGAAATAAATATCATTCTTCCCAAAATAAAAATATGTATAGGGGATATAAAATGAAAACAAGTAAAACAAATTAATAATGTTTCAAATATTTAAAACCGACAGAATAAATAGAGAAGAATTTTAAAATCGCATAAACGAAATAGACGTTCTTGTGGACTGAAGACAGAAAAACACATCGCTCTGTAAGAATGAAGGACGAGAAAGAAAGAAGACAAAATAGTATATTGAGTTGTTCTAAGCGCAGCTAAAGAGGAGCACATGTTACAATAAGTTACCTTTTGAACAAGATAAGTACTATTTTAATATGTGGGTAAATGATTAGTATAGCTTTTATATCCTAAAGAAAAGCCCCGTGGTAGCCAATTATTCTTGTTATTACTTAACATCAAACTACAAGAATACGTTTCGAATTGTAATCTTTAAAAGAGTTATAAATTGATTGGGTTATGCTAAACATTTAGAATAAATCTCTAATTACGTCAGATTTTACGAAATAGTTTGAAATTAAAATAAAACGACAAGAAAAAAATTAAAATTATAATTGTTTAACTCTGTAAATGTGAATTATTATGCTCATAGGACTGAATTAGTGATTTAATATATGTTATTCTCCAATTACTATAGCTTGTAAATTGACCATAAATTCCATAAAGTTAAAAATTATTTTTGCTTTTCTTAGTAAGGAAATTAACTGGATAAATTCTTTTTGTTCGGAGCTATGGTTAGTAACCTTATTTTGTTTAAGCAAGATCTATAGGTCTTGGTCATCTAGGCTGGACTTGTCCTGACTCGGTTCTCCTTGGTTAGGCCACGGCAAGGCTGGGTCTATAGCTTGGCTAGGACTTACATTAAGGCTGGGTTGCCCGCATGGCAGGGTCGGGGTATCTCGGACTAATATGGCCGGTGCATAGACGTGCCACACTGGGCTGCTGGGACTTGCGACGGCTTGATCAGTTTGGCCGGGACTTATAAGGCCTAGAAGTCATGATTTGGACTCAGATGTCCTGGCCCCAGGCCGGAACGGACGCGGCTTTATCATGGCTTCCGGGCCTTGTACGGCTTGGCCTATAGCAGGTTGGGACTTCACTTATTAAGGATCGACAGTCTAGTGTGACACGTTATGTATTGGCCTTAATAGTCTGCGGTATTCTTGCCCTTATGATTGCATCCGGGCCTTGTAGGCTTGGCCTATAGCTCAGCCGGGACTTGCACGCGGCTTAACTTTGAAGACTGGGAATTGATAAGCTTGGCCTATTTATGGCTGGGATCTTTATGCCAGTGTGTTCATAGACACGTTTTACTAGTCCTTAGTTACGGCAAAATTATGATTCTTACTTATAATATTGACAGAATTACAAGAACTTGAGTTTTACATATAATTCTCTATGGTGTAACACCTCGGAAGATTTTTCCAAGGCTAAAGAGCCAAATATAACTCACTTAATATATTTTCAACTAATAATTTTGAAAAAATTACTGAAAATCTTTCGTTTTTTATTTTTTTTTAATATTATATTATGTACTTTATTTTTTTAATACAATTTTTTGAATAATATAACTTACGATATAAACATGATTCAGGTCTACCAAGATATTTACATAAGAGTAAAATGTTTCACTCAAAAATTATTTTGCAAGAAAATAGTTATTTAAAATATAAAAGTGACTAGATAACGTTTTAATTTGGAACATTCTGTTTTTTAGAAGCAAACAACCAATTGCAGGATTGGAATTTCTTAGATAGAGATTTGGAGAAAATAACATGGATTTATTTACAAAGAAGACATGAATTGCCTTAGGAGGAATGGAGAAAGAATACTACTAAACCCAATAAAGAAGATGAAATACAACTGGATGTTATACAACTATCTTTCAAGGATTTACGGATTTCAAAAAGAAGATAAAATCATGATGCCTTGATCCAAGGCTTAGAGAGAGAAAATGTTACAACTATGAAATAAGGGATCTAACCAGAGGGATATTCAAATTAAATATATTTGTTAATTGTCATTAAAATACTTAACATTGAGAGGATTCATTAAACTAAAGTAGATTTATTATTATTACTATTATTATTATTATTATTATTATTATTATTAAGACTCGGAGGGACCTTAAAGGTATGGTCTATACCTTTAAGCCACAGCCTTTGTACTTTCTTCCCAACCCTACCACAGGATTAGCGTAGAGGTTACCTACCTCTTTTCAAAATCTAACTACCCACCTGATGCTGAATCTTCTGATATTCTCTGGTGTACGTACCTGCCAGCGAAACCACTTTTATCTTGCTGCTCCCAATGCAGGGCACTCACAGAGCACGTTAGTTGGACTTTTCTCGTCGCACCTCTTGCCCACAGGGGACCTAGATCTTCCAATTTTGTATTGGAACCCCCTTAGATTCCCATGTCTTGTGACCAGCTCTACAGTAGCTCTGAATTGAGATCTACTTAAGGAGAGTAGTTCTTTGGCCCACAAGTCTTCCGAGTGACCCCACAGTTCTTTGGATTTGATGCACCCCAAAGTCCAATTCTGTTCTTCCATGTACAACCAATTTATATGTGCCGTGATCCTCTCGCCCCCTGTTGAAATGACATGCGTACCACTCACCAACGGTCCTTGAGTTATACACCCTTGTTTTGCTAAGGTATATGCTCTCTCTTCCTACCCAGCCAGAATGTCCTGGAATCCAGGTTAGGTTGAGCGAATTAGACTTACCCAGCTAGAGAAGCTATATAGCTAGCACTAGCTTTACCTGAACCCTTCAAAACTGCGTGACTAAGCAAATCCAGATGGCCTTGCCCCTCTTGCAGACCCTATTATTTCCACAGCACATAGTTTGATAGCGAGCACCTCCACCGGAAAACAGAGTTGTAATCTTCCAAGCGAAGAGAGAATGTGTCTTGATATCTCGGTCCCCTACAGCTGATTCCCACTTCTTCCTTCATCCAGGACCCATCCGTGAACCCGGTTTTACCACGTTGGGGTCTACACGCTGCCCATGCCTTTCTTTCAGGAGTATGGATTTTGTAATTCCTTTTCCTTTTAATAGAGACAGTGTCTTCCCTGAGGTTCTGTCCAGAGCGCCTTCAGTCCATCACCAAATCGCTGTTTATGTCGTTTACTTGTCTTTCAGAGCCCGGTACAATTAGCCAGTATGCATTATATTCATTGACACCATAGTAATTCGAAGACTTAAGTATGGAAACCCATCATAACCCTCATGGCCACACTTGGCTTGGTTAGTTCTCCTCGTGACTGTAATGACTCTAAGGAAAAGCTCCTGCAACGCGGTACCTGTTTATTCTGTGACCTGTCTTGCCAGACGATTGAGGCAGAGACTAACCTCGGCACCACGATGGCAGAATAAATCCATCTCGTGGACTCACACCCCATCTCATCCCTATCGCTCCTCTACATTGTCAGAACTTAGCTAAGGCTTTTTTGCACTTATCCTCCAAGTGCTCACGCCAGAGTAGCTTCCTATCCACAAGAACTTATAGGATGAACCCATAAATAACTACGATATAAATTTATTCATTATATTGCCTAAACATGTTTAAATATTGAAACTAAATATGAAAATGGCATTTAACATAGAAATCCGTTAGTACATTCCTCTGAATATGAATGATGGTTTTCTTTACGTTAAAACAAGATCAAGTAAAAACTAAAAATGCATTTTAATAAATTTAAAGAGAGTTTTAGTTTACGTTAAATAACCTAAATACGAATCTAACAATAATAAAAAAACGTTTTTAATTGTAAGCAAAGTTGAAGATTCTTAATTTGCATATTTTACTCTGCCCTGAACCTGAAATCGCGAGCTTGGTTACAGACCTTGATAGTCTCGTCCGTAAAATGTTTCGGAGTCTAACTCTATCGCCAATATATTAGGCTAATTATAAGCTGTGTGTGTGTGTGTGTGTGTTGGTGTGTGTGTGCGTGTGTGTGTGTGTGTGTGTGTGTTCAACTTGATTAGATGGATATAAATGTATTTTATTAACGATTGAAAAATTGTACATGATATATATAGGGAGAGTGTGAGCTAATAGAAGTTATTATGTGTGGGAAGTTATTTAATAAACTAGTTTCAAGAACAACAAACAATCAAGAAACAGTAGTGTTCTATATGACTGCGACTGTTTCAACATTTTCAGCAACATATTGCTGTAAATAGTTACTAACTATAAAAACCTAAGCAACTTATTTTTTTTGTTGATAAACTCATTAGAGCTCTTTGCTCTTGAAAATGTTATTACTGTCGTTAGCGATGTCCTTAAATCTGTACTGTTTCTTCAGTGAATCCTTGTTTTAGAATAGTTTATTTTAAACACACTCTCTCTATGTCTGTCTGTCTGTCTGTCTGTCTCTGTTTTTCTCTATCTCTCTCTCTCTCACTCCCCCTCCATCTCTCTATCTCACACACACATAAATTTATATATATATAGCGCGTGTGTCGGTGTGTGTGTGTGCGTGTGTGTATGCAGCCCATAGTAGGGCCTACAAATAATACAAAAAAAATTCCCTACTTTAGTAGATTTAAACAGTTTTAGAAAACGGATGTTCCAGATGTTTTTAATCTTAAAAACCGTTTCCTAGAAAATATTGTTTTAACTAATTTTGCCTTAATTTTCTCAAAAATTGATAGTTTTATACATACATAATGTTTTAGAAGTAAAAATAGAAATCCTAATGAATATTGTTAAATATTTTTATCCATATTTGAGAATAATACCTAAAATGGAAACACTCAGAGTTTAATGAAGGCTTCTCTGATCGAAACTTGATTTTATGATAACCTTGCACTTCACAAAGACAAACTGAGATGATTTTTGTAACTTAGATCTAAGACCGTCGCAAGGTGATTATAACCTCTCAACTCTTTTTACTGTTTAATATTATGCGTTCGAAGAGTAACGCTACATAATATTTTTGCGATTATACTATTAATAATAATAATTACGTCACTCTATACTTTAATTGTGTTCAGCGATTACAACTAAGATTTTTAAATTTTGAAATGATTGGGGTTTTTCGAAAGATTATGCTTTATTTTTTAAATTTGTAGTATTTTCAAAGGAGCAAACAAGGTGCTCACTGTTTTACATCTACAAAAAGGCCACATTTTAAAAGTACCATAACGTTTACCTTACATTTAAGGACCTAACTACCCAATATACATATACAGTATATATATATATATATATATATATATATATATATATATATATATATATATAAATATATAATTAGATAATTATTTTCCTGAAGATGCTGGTACTATTTTATTGGCGAAAAGCTTTGAATAAATATATTCATGAAAAGTATTCTTGTTTTTGAAGTATTTTTAATTTATTAACTAAATTACAAGAAAACATATCACCATATTTAATATATATATATATATATATATATATATATATATACATACAAATATATATATATATATATATATATATATACACATATATATATATATATATATGTGTGTGTGTGTGTGTATGTTTATGTATGTGTGTGTATGCGTTTGTGTGTGTATTAGTTTCTTTGTTTGTTTGTCTATTGTTTTCCGGTCAATCCCTTATATAGCCTTATCACAGACCCTCTGATGTTTCTCGTTTAATCTCTTCTTTGTCTCGAGTGTATTAAAGGCTTTCCTCTCCTTTTTCCTGTCATGAGTAGACTATTATGATTTTCTTGGAAAATATGTAATCGGTCATCATTTTTTGGACTGGTCTTACCTTTTTTTTCTCTGTTGTGTCGTCCAGGAGAGTGTGTTTTAGACCTATTGCTTTCCACATAATTGCTGTAATTCACACCTTGACATTGGTACTGGTCTTAATAAATCCGTATCTGTTACCATTAATACATTTTCCATTTTCTAGGTTAGTATGCTATAAAATAAATTAAATTTAGGATTTAAATTGATAGTTTATTTAAAATATAGTTTTATTAAATACGGATTTGCAATGTTTTATTTTTCCCATATATTTAATTAACAAATGCGTTTAATAAACCGCTGTCTACTCATCATAAATAAAATAAAATCAAACTGTTTTGGGCTCAAAAACAGCTTCATTCTTTAAAAAACGAAGTCAGAAACACTAAAAACTATTTGCAGGAAACACAATCTTAATTTTAAACGAGTCAAATGACACTTCAAACAGGGACAACTATCCCGAGCGTCGCTTCCAGGGATCGCAAATGAACAATAAAATTTTAAAAGTGTACATAATGCATTTTTTAAGTTGGGTGTAACTGAATGTTGATTATTACAGGATAAAACAAAAAAGCAAAACAGCGAAGCAACCCGTCATGCAACTTTGCTAATGTACTAATATGACTTGGAACTTAGCCTATCCTCGTCGTGTCGCTCATTGTGTGCTAACCCTATTATGTATACTTGAAAGTGTTGTGTCACGAGCTAAAATCCTTACAGAAAAGTGTATTTTTGGTATATGCACATGAGAGTGAGTTTTGGTGGGAGGAGTTTTGACGAAGCCTTTGCCTCGGGTGCCAACAAACCTGGTGAATACATCCTACTAGATTTAGTATCGTCAGTTAAATCAAAAATATTGTCATTTGAAATAAATATTTCCTTTTACCATTGTACCCTTGTCCCTTTTCTTATGAAACAAATATAATATAAAAGTTATATTATCTTTATTAATTTAGCAAAGTACATAAAGGATTCAAGGTTACGCAGGCTGTGTACTTCGTGCTGTCACCTGTTACTAGTGACGTCACGGATAGATTTTGTAAAAATGTTACCGTATTTTCTGCTATGGGCCTTGAAAGCGTTGGTTAGTAAACGCACCAAACAAATATATTAGAGACTCCTCTCTAGTTTGAAAGATAATTACTAAAAATCCTGTAATGAACCATCAATAAACTAATTACATTTTAATTTGAAACAAATCTATGATTAAAAACAAGTCATATTTAAAAATATGTATTTTAAAGTGAATTCCTACTGATGTTAACAAAGAAAAATTTTAAAGATTATTTGCTTATTTCCAGTTTGTTTCTTTATTTTATTCTTTACATTCATTTTCAATCTTAGAGTAATATTTATGATATTGTGTGGTAACCATGGCAACAGTATAAGGTAGTACAACTCCTATATATCTTTGAGAAATGGATGTATTGGAAAGTTGACCCATTGCCAAAGGACGCTAGACTCTGAACACGAAGATTCACAGTTCGAATCCGACTGGACCCCCCAAATTTTTATAAGTTAACTATTTAATAAATATGTGAAAAAACCACTAATAACATCAATTGTCATCTACTATAGGTAAAAATGATGTATTTGAACTTGATTTAATGAGTAAAAACGTATTTTATTAACGATTGAAATTTGTACGACATATATATCAGGAGAATTATAGCTAATAGAAGGAATTAAATAATGAATGCTGTCTATGGTAATTTGCGAGCTACAATAAATATGTTTTACGTATACAAACCCCCTGAATATTATGGCCTGCAGAGGGTAGGAACGGGAAATGGACATAGGTAGAGTCATAAAATCCTTCGGTAAAGGACATGGTCGGAATCACAAAGGCCTACTTATCAGTAGTTTCCGTTTAGAAGGAAAACATTTTTTAAAAGAATAAAAAGTAAGGTTAAAAACATCCAATAATGATATTTGTATAGTTAGGTTGGACTGTTTTATCCTATAGTTAATATTTTATGTATAGCTGCAAATTGTCTCAAATTAAACCTTTGTGTCTATAGAACAAAAAGAAGGGAATGCATTAATGTTAGCAGAAAAATCACCAAAGCACTTTTTATACACTTACCAAGGAATATATTGTAATAGATAGAAACATTATCCGCATTCAATATAAAGAATCTTTCCACCTCACAATAAGGAATTAAAAAATCAAGAAAATATTTTTTAAAATTAAAAACATAATTGAACAATTAAAATAAAAATATTATAAATTGTTTATTCTTGTTCTCTAAAAAATCTCAGCCTATCAACGACCCCTGGTGACGAAGTTAGGCACTGATGAATAAAGAGTACAGTCGAAAACACTCTGTCTCAGATTTTGTTTCATGCAAGTCATAGTAAATTAAGTGGTGCTATGAAAGCTTTGCTGGCTGGATGTCTTGGACAACAGAATTAACGAATCAAATAAACGCACACAACTAAGGCACAACGACGCTAATATAAACATTAAGAAATCAGCTTCACATAAAACTTAAATCTAAGTTTCCTAATATAATCAATTTGTAAAATATCAAAACTACAAAAATATAGTTTTGTGTTTAAAACTTGTCAAGGTTTTAGACGAGAATGTCGTGATTTGTTTACTGATGTTATAACAACATTCTCGTTCGAAAACATTTGTTTAAATTTAATTTTTTTAAGAATAATCATTCATAATTACTGGTTTCCGGGTAAACGATTATACGAATTAAAATTCCGAATATTTTAAGATTTCTATAATTAAGTGTTTTTTAACCATTGACTGTTGTTATGAAATATAAGCTAAAATCATGGTTCAATACAAAATTGTTAAATTGGTTAGGAACTGGTAGACCACTATAGTTATATACAGAGCTATAAATGACAATAAAACAATGATGGTTCTTAATATTGTCTATTCCTTATCAACATTCAATTTTACAATTACAAATAATGAGGCTGTTTTTCTTCTTTTTTTGTACAAGTCTTAAGCTGTCAATGTCTGATGGAACAGGTTTATGTTCGGCCTAGTCTGAGAGTCCACATTTACGTGAGGCTAACCGACAGTAGATAAAAGTCTGACTGTACTACCTGGACCAAACTAATCAGATGGGGTACTGAAATACGGAAAACCTGACCGTTCGGAAGGTTCTACTGGTTTCGAGAGTAGTTCTGGAAAAGTGGTCGAAACTGTAGTGTCTGGTTGGAGTTCGTCTCGTCCCAGTGGCGGGCCGGTCAACAGCCAGGCCTTACAGTAAGGCCGAAAGGCTCTAACAGTCTGGTACATGGGTTGTTGCACGAAAGCTCTCTGGCCTGACGTTAATCACCCGGGCGAATATCACGAGTTTAAGGTTAGATTCATAGGGGCTGTGCCTCGTCTACAAGCCTCCATGAAGGTCGACCACTCTAAAAACCACACCACAACAAAATCCAAAGTCAGTCACCATCAAGTTTCATCACACCAGAAAACTAACTTTCAAAGTTTAAATGTAAATAGACCGCACAAAAGCCTCTAAAGCGTCTAGCCAAAGAATACAATACAGCCTGTCTCATTAATCACACTACTGTAGATATGTTTATAAACAGCACTCATAGGGCACATAGTGTTCTGCCAAAGAACCACGGTTCTCCTAATTTACTATATATCCTTACGTTCTTTAACTAGGAGGTTAATTAGTGAGAGACTCGTCACTTCAGCATCTTTATTGCTTCTTCACTTTCCAAAAAAAAACAAACTGACCAATGTATATGTCTTAAACTTGAGTATATATTCCCTGACTTCAACTAAGTTAGTTTTTTTCTCTCCCTCTCTTTTCCTCTCTCTCTCTCTCTCTCTCTCTCTCTCTCTTCCTCTCTCTCTCTTTCTCTCTCTCTCTCTCTCTCTCTCTCTCTCTCTCACACACACACACAACTTTTCTCTTTCTTCCGACTCTTACCGCCACTACTTCACCACCGCTTGAAGGTAGTTCCAATTTATAATACAAACTGAAATGGCTATTACTGAAACTATATTGTAATTGTGAACTGAAGTTCTTATTTGTAATACTAAATAAATGATAATTCGTTACTTTTATCCGATACCTTTGTCATGCTCTCAGAAATTCCTATTCGTAAATCAACGTGGAACGTTTTGTGTAGCTTACTAAATTAAAACGAAACTTTTAAAAGGCTTCATCTTATGACCATGATGTTAACTAGATTCATTATTAGGGAATATTGCATATGCCTATATGATCTAAAAAATCGAGAATCGACTTAAGAACCGAGAATCGAAAGAAAATTTTAAGATTCGAAATCGGAATCGAAAATTTTATTTATCAATCCATCGCTAATTATAACATATTAAAATATATTTATAATTTACTATTTATAATAGTATTTGCTATTAATGTGAACGAGTATAATATATTAGGCTTATTATAAATAGGTAGATAATGATATCTTTTTTCACAAATAGAAACGTTTATTACAATTCTTTATTAAAATTACATAATCTTTTTACTTTTAAAAATTAATTTGAACTCATTCATTAAATCACGCCTCATGGACAGAAGAATCGGCCTAATGTAGGGACTGTTCATAGGCAATGTAATGTAATATGACAGGCCACTAATAAAATTCCCGTTGTGTTACTTGAAACCTCTGCACGCTATGCTTTTAATCTCAGCAGTTCGACTGATTCTCTAAAACACGA